>OX439484.1:157097256-157697256 GCA_949320155.1 Melangyna quadrimaculata | reverse complement strand
CAAAATTGGTGGTTTATAAAAATATTTAAGCAGAGCAATTTTTAAAAACTGACCTATAAAAATCGTGAAATTTGTTTTACTAGTTGCTTACTTTTTAGTGACGAAAACATTTTTTTGATTCGCTTGCTCAGCTTTTGACGGAGCAAAATCTTCGATATCTCTCTTTCATATTTATTTATTTATTTTTCTTAGCATATTTATACAAAGTCAAAGTAATAATAATTAGTTTTCTAGAAAATTAAAATATGTGTTTCAAATACCTACATGTATGATTTAATTACATATTTAAAATTGATTCTTATATTTGGATACAGAATGAATTTCTTTCAGAATTTCATTATTATTTTTAAGTTTTTCTTTAAAAATGATCACAGTTATCAGGAATGGATACTTTTTTTTTTAATCTTCCGAAAATGTACACTCCCTCTTGCATGTTTGTTGGATGCCATTATATTTCTATTTATGTGTAATGAAGCGTTAAGATTATTAATTATTGTGCTAACATATTTAAGTTGAATTTTTTTTTTTGTTACCTATAACTCCAACTACCCCTTCAATAAACTTCACTTCACAGTAAATTGTTTTGTTTTCGATTTAAAAATGACAGACTATAAGCTAAACTGACAATTAATTTAACATGGAATATACATGCGCTTATTTTCTTTCATTAACAGATCTTTTGTTCGTTTGATATGCGCCAATTTATATGCACTCAACAGGGATGTTAAATAGTTTTTTATATTATTGCTTTATTTTGAGAATTGTAGCGACCTGCCGCGGGACAGAGACCTCAAAAACGGGACTATCCTGCAAAAAGCGGGATGTATGGTCACTTTATTCTAGATTCTCAGGTAATTCGAGATTATGTCTTTGGCTTAGAATTTTTTAAAGTGTATAGGATTATATGGTTTGACGCAGATAAAAATACTGAATTTTGAATAAGAAAATTAGTGTACATACATAGGTGTAGAAATCGTTATAAGTTTTTTCGAACAAAAATCTCTTCTCTTTATTATATATGTACATAACATCAAAAGTAGGGAAAAACATCGATGTCATTTTGTTATAACTTATAAGGGAATTATCAATTTAAGATCTTCGAAAACCTTATCAGGAGTTCAATATGCGTGCTCTAGATATTCGATAAAAAAACGTTTTTCAACAATTGGAACTAATTCAATTTTAAGAAGCTTTTGTTCGCCGTTTTTCGGCTATAAGAAACTGTCAGTTATTTATGTTAATTTTATCATTACGTTATTTTGAGTAAAATAAAATTAGACTAAAGTCGACAGCTTTATTTTTTCTCGAAATATTCGAGACGAATGCATTTTAGTATTTTTAACTTCTGTAGTAAAAGAAAACTGTTGATTGAGTTTTCTAAAAACCGTTTCTGCTTAATTTTTCTTATGATGTTATTATTTGTAAAATAAAATTCAACAAAAGAAAATTTCTTTATTTCTTCTCATGTTATATAGTGATCTAAAAAATGTATCAGATTTATCTCTCTACAAACGAATATTCGGATTTGAGAAACCTCAAAGTGAAGAGATATGTCGAATTTTTCTATTCAACAAATCTGACCTGATTTCGGTGAATTCTGATCTTCTCCTTAACTATCACAGTTTTGTTTCAAGAGACTTGTAAGGTACTGCGCATTTTTCTAACATTTGTTTTGTTCTATATAAATTTTGAATATAGTGTTACTTTGTAATTTTAAGTTGAAAGTTAAAAAAATTAAGGATTTAGAACCGTTTGTTGATTCAAAACATAAATATTTATGTTCACTAGAAAATGTTATGTTCTTCTTTTTCCTCAGCATAAACTGTCACATAAGTTCTTATGTTGAACTTACGTCGAATTCCATTCAACAATTGGAAATCAAATCGATTTTTTATGGCAGGAATTTTGTCAACAAATTATTGCGTGCACAGATTTATAACAAGTATTCAAAAGTGCATTCAATTGTCTAGTAGTTCTTATAAAAATATAGATAGATTTACTTCAGTGAATATGTATGTTGAGAAAATAAACAAAAACATTTTTTCATGTATCCAAGTAAAAAAAAAACATTAACAATTAACAGCATTAGCCTTTTTTTTAAAGGAATAAATTGGTGACGGTGTATTCTCAACACTTGAAATTGAAACTATTCGATATTTCTAGTTATTTACAATCCAATAAACGTGCTATTTTATTTTATTTATTTGCAATTAGTCACTGAATTTTTTTAATTTATTAAATATTTATATGTCATATCATCAAACGGGTCTTAAGGATTTGAATTGACCTTCAAAAAAAGAAGACTTGAAATCAGTCAAAAACGACATCGTTAGAAATCATTCAGTAAACTTTAAGTGCTCTTTAAACAGTTTTTTAACAATAAATTAAAAATTTGAGAACATAGAACTAAAAGTAGTTAGGCACAGTTTCGTGATGTACTTGATTTTAATATTAATAATAACCAAACAATTTGGCTTGTTTATGAAAATTAGATCTCAAAAGCTTTTACTATTACAACACATGAGCCAAACAAAATTTTGGTTTCGGCCTTTCAAAAATAAGTACCTACCTATTTTTTTTTGTAAACTTTAATGCTGAAGTGAAATTGTTATAATATTTAATTTAAAGACAATTTCTACAATGACTTAAATCTGAATTAATTATCTACAACATTTAAAAAATAGTTTTTATGTTCTTCATCTACCTCTTCATTTCAAAACAAATTAGTAGTTGAGTTCTCTCTTTGAAAAGTTTCACATTTTACTGCATCATGGTGATAACGACAAAATTAGTTTCACCTCAAAGACAACAACAAGCGATGACAACCAACGTAAACAGCGGGCGGCGCGGTGGGAACCCGGATAATCCATACTGTTACACACTCGCATACATTTTATCAAAAAACCATCAGTGTATAGATTTCGCAATATCGATTTTTTAGAGCTTTTTTACTTTATTCACGACGATGGATCCAACAAGGCAACAAGCCTAAGAAGGAAATGACTTTCTTTCGTAGGTATACATATAAAATTTGAAATTGAATATTCTGCAATGCTCTCTGTAAATGTGGTGGGCGTTGTTCTGTCTGTTGACTTCAGCCCAAACCCCAAACCGATTTAATACCTCCGCCATTTATTTTGGTTTGATTTCTCCATCACATTAAAGTTAACTCCTCAATTTTGTAACGATTTTATACTGTACATATTTTCTCGTATGCCTTGCTTTTGTTAAACTATGTGTACTGGCTGACACTTTATCAATAGAAAAATATTTTAAGTCATTTATGAAAGTGTTTTAAAAATAAATTCTCTGCGTGAAGGAATATGGAATTTGTGTTAATGTATCTACAAGTTGTTGTAAGAATTAGGTGGTTGGCTTGTAAATATATAGATTCGGTTTAAATAACTTCAGCCGCAGCCTTTCCCTCCGTGTCGTTCCTGTATATGGTTCGTTGAAATTTTAAATTTTATAAAGGAAGTATTGGATGGAGGGATGACATCGACTCGCGATCGGGTTAGACTTGTTGAAGGATTCCAGGATTAGAACCCGGTTAAAATGCCGATGTTGATGGTGATGATTTGATAAAATTTTTGTTTTTTTTTTCATCCACCTATAAATAGATACATATATTTTAAAAGGTGTGTCAATTCAATTAGTTAAGTCATTTTTTAGAATTTTGTATTTATAAAACTTGAGAGTAAGATTAAGATGTTTTTCGACCTACAACAGCCTTTACTGACCCAATTCTCTTCAAACTTTAAATAAACTAAAGGTACCAACTTCAAAGGAATTCCCTAGAGTGGAAAATTGAATATGTATTCCTTAAATTTGTGTGCAAAAGAGGAAAATAGACTAAAACTAAACATAAACATTTAAATTTAAATTTAACATAAGAACTTTTGTGACAGTTTGACGCTGACAAAAATGTATAGATTATAACCATTTATGCTGGACTTATGTATATTTATATTTATAAGTTTTTTTGATTAAGATTTTGTGCTTATTTTGTCCACCATATCACGAGAACTAATACAGAAGATATCGACTTCTCATGCATTTTTTTTTACAGATAATACTGTCATAACGTGCTGAAAAGCTTTTCTAACAAATTCAATTTACCATTTTTTTTACTACATCAATTTAAAAAGGAACTGTAAAATGTCATTCGTATCGAATATCTCGATAACGAAAAAAAGATATCGACTTCATACTAACGACAGATAATTACGTAATAAAGATTTGATACAAATTAAAAAAAAATAAGAACACACTTTATTTAAACTAAGAATAACAGTTAAGAAATAATTTTCGTCTCAAATATTTCAAGAACAAATAATCATTCCGAACCTTGTCTATTTTATTTCGACCTTTAATAACATAGTTAACAACTGTGAATTTTTTTTCAAAAAAAAATTCAATAAACAGTTCTTTAGAGCAAACAGAAATGCAAGAAAATCCGCAATGCCAATAGCTAGTCTGTTTTGAAATAATTTGCTTAAATAATTAATACCTCCATGCCGAGAGGATAGTTAGGAAAAAAAGTTATTAGAATTTTTAAAGCTATGTATGTACATATTAAAAAAAAAAATCAAAACTACTATTATAAATAGCTAAAATGGGTTTCAAGGGCACTAATGGAATGTTACTAGTGTGGGTCGCACCAAGCTTTTTTTTTGTTTTAGCAAGCAGTAAGTATGTATATTATTATTATCTTGGAAGTTTCCCACTGAAGTGGTTGTTGATTCATTCAAAACCTTCAATACTAAAATAATAGTGTTCAAACTGGTAATATCTACAAAAATGTTTAAAGCCAAGTTTCGCAGTGGATGCTTAAACTCCAGTTTTGGTTTAAACTTCACTTCAAGAATTTATTCAGTTTCACAGTTTCGTTTAAATCTTGAATTCAGTTCATTCTGTTAAACTTCTGCCGTTTAAACCTCAGTTCAACTTTTGGAACCCCTAAAACTAATAAAATATGGAATTCATTTACTTATTTCTTTTTTATCACGAATTCCATCAGAAATTCTATGCACATATGTATGTTGTTTTGTTTTTATTTTGTTGGCACAGCTATTGGATTATTTAACGGTGTTCACATTGAACTGACTCCTCCGAATTTACAAAAGAAAATTTAAAAATAAATCCACAAATTTTTTTTTTATTTACTACTCTCTTTCTAACCATAAAGATAAATTTCAGAGAAGTCAAAAATAGTCAGAAGAGTCAGTCCAATGTGAAAACCGCCTTTAGATTATTTTCCATTTGTTTTTTGTCACTTTAAAACAAAACAAACTTCCACAGTTTGTCAACAAAACAAAAATATTTGGTGCTGTTTCGCGTGTTCTTTGCTGCATACAGATAAAGAATAGAAAAGGAAAGGCTACCTCCTGTTTACATTACGTCACATGGCGAAGTAAAATCGTACAATGCTGCCAACTTATTTTCATAAAATATAGTTAAACGAAGTTCAACTGAACTGAAGCTCAGATTTGACTGTAAAACCGGACGTGTTAGGCCAAAAATTTAAACTCAGTTTAAGGTTCAACTGATCTTATGTTTAATCTCCCACTGTGAAACTGGGGGTAAGAAATTCAAGTCAGATTTATCTATTTAATTTGAAATCTTATTTAAGTATTAAGTTGCTTAAGTTTACCGACAATGTCATTGGTATTCAAAAAAAAAAGAAGGAATTTTCCAAAAATGCTTCTTCAAAGTTTAAAAAGAAACTATTTTCTTGCAAATATAGCAGGTATGCAGTTACAAAATGTATATGTACATGTACATGTTCGCATTAATTGCATAATCAACGCATTATGATAGACTTACTTGTGAGAAAAAAAAAACAAAACATTCCTCATCATGGATGTGTAGTGTATAGTTAACTCCTTAAACCATAAAACAAACTGATAGAATCATGTCAGATATAATGTAGGTACATCCACAAAATTGTAAAACTTCTTAATCAGAGTTTCATCAACTATTTCTGTTGTCTTTTGAAAACAAGCTTGTACCTATAGGTACAGCTTGTAACTAGAACAATGGAAAAAGAGTATTTTCGTTTTAATAACTTCATTTGTGTCTCTGCTAAGGAAAATTTCTTCGAATTTTGAAAGTATACAATTTTCATCTTAATGTGTATTTTTGTTAAGTTTTTCACGAAAGGATTTTAGCTTCAAAGAAAAAAAAAAGTTGATCAGTTAAGTTGATAGTTAGAATACAAATTTGTGCACAATATATATAGACAATGCTTTTTAAAAGTGAGCCAAGAATGATATTTACCGTTTATCTTTATACATTCATTTCACATCTATGATTTATGTAGTACTGTTAAAATGAAAGCATTGTTGGAAAGAACTGATTGTAGCTATTATATTATATATGTAAGTATGCACAGACGCACCTTATATATGGTAGAGTCATTGAAACACAGATGACACTTGTAATTATTTTTTTGAAGTGAAACTTCTTTGGGCACGTTGAGAGTGAAATTTCAAGTTTGAAGCTGAGATAATTGATTAGCTAAGTGGTGGGAGGTAGAGTAAAAGTAAAATTTTGTATTGTTAGGCTAATATATTTTATAGTGCAATAAGTTTGAATTTTTTGATAATCTATATTATTGTAGCAGATAAGGGGAAAATGTCCTTCTATGTCTTTTTTCTCATTTTTTAATTTCGAATGCTAGAGTTTTGAAATCTTTTTGTTTAAGATTTATATCTTCCCCTACTGGTATGGAGATATAAATAATTTTAAAAATTTTATATCAAAATAGGCTAATTTCAAAAAGTTGAATTAAATCAGGAGTGTCCGTTAAACATTTGAATTATATATGGTTGCAAAATACATAAAACCAAATAAAAGTTGTCATATACAAATTTTTGATTTTGCAGAGATTTTGAGTGTAGGAATTTTTGGAATTAGTCGGAAAACCTACTCAAATAAACTGAAATATATCTTTTAAATTTTTACCTTTTTTACTTTAAATTTTCACCATTATTATTTAATTTTAAAGTTTACAACCCCAACCCATCGATCATTTTGATATAGAACACATAGCTGCGTCTTACGCATATAAGCTTAATATCCCTATACATATCAAGATTATTAGTTCGCCAAGGAAGTTTCACTTCTTCCACGAGTACTGAGTTACACGCGCGCTCTTTTTATCAGTTCATGTTTGTATATTTTTATACTTAAATAATTAAGAAAGCTCTTATCTTCTCTAATCTAAATAACCACCAATTGCGAAGAACCCAAATGAATTATATTGCAACTTTTTGGACGGTGTTTTTTTTTTAATGTCCCTGATTTTTGCAGACGATATGAATATCATACGGACTGTTACCAGTTCCACAAGGATTGTACAATTAAGAATTTTATTTAGAATATATGGTAACTTCTTCTTGCTGATATAATGGTTTTAGAATTACACCCATTTTTGTGGAGTTTGATTATAACCTTTACTTGTAATAGTTGAATTAATAATGTCCCTTAACTTAGCACAGCAAGTACAGCAGAACAAACAAAATTTGATGGTCTTACAAGGTGCTTTTTAAATGGTAATTTAGTGCCTAACAATAAAATTATGTGCTCCAGTACTTTTGAAAATAATGAATGTTCTTCTATCTTGATTTTAAGTTGGCAGACATTTTTTACTTTTAAATTGCTGAGTTTGCTAACCCGGGGCTTAGATAAGTGAGTAGAACTAGTAGCGTATATGTCTGTTAGTGTATCTGAACACGAGAGAGTCGCCTAGCAGGGCAAATAGTATAATATTTTTGCCTGCGAGTAGCCTGCCAGTTATCCTGCTAGTGTAGTGTATTGTTTTCATTTATTTGTTTTGTTTCCAGAGTTATCATAATTTGTATATTTTGCTGTATGAAATATTTAAAAAAAAATCATACTAGTTGACAAAACGGGCAGAGAGCTACTAGTTACACATACATCCATAAAACAAACACTATGATACAAATGCTACTAGTTCTACTCGCTTGTCTAAACCCCGCGTAAGCATAAACAAATATAAATAAAAAAAAGAAGAATATGTTAGTTCAAATTAAAGAAATGTTCAAAAAAGAGTTAAATCATATTCTATTCGCGGTTGCATACCTCATTATTTAGCTTGGGGAAATAATTCCACAGTCTACAAACATAAACTAAAAATTGTCACATGTATCTCGTGAACCAAGCATGCTCGAAACTGTAGCAAGGCTCCAAATTTGCAAGTTTGCCAAGTAGACTAGGCCCAAATCCTTATTTTAAAGAAATTTCATAAAATTGACTTCACAGTAAAGTTGAAAAATAAAGAAAGTGTTAGGGTCTGCTAACAACTCACTCCCCTATGATACTTTTGGTATATATATGTATACATAACTTATTTAATTCAGTACTAGCCCGCAGCGTAATGGTTAGTGCGATGGTCTGTCACGTTGTGTGGTTTCAATTTTCAGCTTCAGCCTCTAAGGCCCAGTGTTTCAGTGTTGGGTTAAGCCCAAGTTAGTTAACTCTGGAAATAGATCTGTATTCACAATTACGGCAGGAAGCTGATTTTTAATTGATGATGAATGCAGAATGCTTAAAAAAAACGGAAGATAGAATATCATAAATATTTTTTGAGTTAATCCAAAGTTTACTCACAAAATTTGGTGGGTTAACTGGGGTTTAACTTTTTCCCCGCACTGAAAACCTGGCCCTAAAAATGTCACTTGTCATGAATAAGTGCTTCTCGCCTAGTCGTTCGAATTCGTCATAAAATTGTAGGTCTCTTCCATTCCTGTCGACACGCACACAAAGGAATGGTTGAGAGTTGTAAGTCAGTAGGTCCTGGTTCTTCAAGAGCTATTGTTCCACCCAATTTATTTTAACTTAATTCGGAAGATTAACTCGAGTTTTTGAAAAACGTCTTGTATTCTCATTTTGACGATGAGGGACTTCTTTATCATTAAGAAAAAGAATTTTTATTATTATTTAATTATTTAGACACTATAGCGTATACGTGTTATTTTTTTTTTTACTTTTAAGTGTTTTTGTGAAATCAATCAACTCCACAGGTTGATTCTCATTTTCTAAAAAGTAAATTTGAAATTAATTAATTGGACATTGTGGCATATACAGTGGTGGTCATATAAATAGCACACATTTTTGTTAATTTTGATTTTTTTTTTAAATTCAAGCATGAGGAACATTTCAGGTTGTATACATAAAGTTTTTGTTGCTTAAATTAAATTCCATCCAAATCCAAATCCATAAGATTTTTTATTTTCAGTTATTTCTGTAAGTAAATAGAGATAAGAATTACAGTTAGTAAACTTTTTTTTATTTTAGTTTGGACATTTAATTAGCACATGTGCTATAAAATTGAATTTACCTTTTGATATTCATTCTAAACTTAATATTGAATTGGAAAACCCTTGCTGTCAATCACGGCTTGACATCTTCTTGGTAGACTTTCCACTAATATTCTGCACCGTGCTATTGGTGTTGCATACCAAGCGTTTTTGATGTTTTCCCACAATTCTTCAAAGTTTTTGGGATTTTTACCTTCCAATTGGCGTTCAATGTCATTCCACAGATTCTCAATCGGGTTGAGATCGGAAGACTGAGCCGGCCATTTCAAAACATTCACACAATTGTCTTCTAAGCATGATTTAACTAACCGAGATAAATGCTTCGGATCGTTGTCGTGCATAAGGCTCGTTTCACACACATTCGGTTTCATTCGGTTCGGTCTATATTCGGTTTGTATTCGGCTGTGCCTGATATGTGTGAAACGATAGAACGGTGCTCGACGGTTTCTATTAGGTTTTTATTTTTGCCGTTTTATCGTTTCACACATATCAGGCATAGCCGAATACAAACCAAATAGAGACCGAACCGAATGAAACCGAATGTGTGTGAAACAAGCCTAAAACGCCATGTCAAAGGCAAATTGTCATCAGCGTAAGGAATCATATGATCTGTCAATATGTTTTTATAAATGTTTTTATCCATTTTTGAATTAACTTTGACAATTGGGCCAACACTGTGCCAAGAGAAAGCTCCCCACACCATAAAATTTTCTCCTCCGTGTTTGATTGTTTTGAGAGTATATTTGGGGTTGTATTGTTGGTAAGGTGGACGCCAAACATATTTTTTTTCCATCTTATCAGAATCTGCAGAACTTTGATTCATCCACTCCATAGCATGTTTTTCCAAAAATTAAGGGGCTTTCAAAGGTGTTCCTAAGCAAACTGCATTCTGTGTTTTATATTCTTTTTTGAGACAAATGGTTTTTTCTGTGCTATGCAGCCCCTTAGTTGAATGTCATTCAACCGCCGTCTGGTAGTCCGAAAAGACACAGAAATACCGTTGTATCTCTCAGCATCTGATTTTATCTGGTTTGAAGTCTTGAATGGGTCTGCAGTAGAAGCTCTTTGGATTAAATGATCTTCTTTTATAGTAGTTTTTCTTACACGTGGGGCTCTCGGAACGTTTTGTGAAGCTCCAAATGTCTCAAGATGGCGAATTGCGTTGTAAACAAGCTTTCTCGAGCAGTTAAATTGCTCTGAAATTTCTAAAATCGTGTTTTCTTGAGCTTTCATCTCATTTATCAAAAGTCTTTTTTCCTCTGAACAATGTGGTCCTTTTCCCATGCCTATCGATTTTTTTTTTACAGACATTTATTTTAAATCCACATATAAACACTTACCGGTCAATTAATAAAAATTAAAATATGGACAATTCTGAGTAAAACCTTACCTGTGCTAATTAAATGACCAACCTTTAACAATGATCCTTAACTAGTTTCACATATTAAGCATACGAGTACTTGTCAATAAAAAACATTAAAATATAACAGTTTTATGCTATCGGGGTTTCATTAGCTCAAAGCAAAGAGAAACCCCTTTACTTTATGAGAAGAGCTGAGGTTTGTATGCAATTAACCAAATACATCAAGGTAAAGTGTGCTATTTATGTGTCTACCACGGTACGTATGTTTATAGATTATAGTAGTAGTAGTAGTAGTAAAGATTTTATTTTTTTTCAAATAATTACAATAATAATAACCAAATCAGGTATAGCAAGTATGTTTATATAATATTTTAATTTTACATAACATTGACGCAATGATTGTAAGATATAAGTGTCACAAATTCATAGAATATCTTAATTTCAGATTCATTAAAATCTTTAACATAGAATGACACTTTATATACTTTTGTTTGAAATAAAACCACATAGACAATGTTCACATTTTACTGACTCCTCAAACAAAATCGGAGGAGGCAGTCGAATGTGAAGACCGCATACTATCTTATTTTGACGTTCCTTTAACTCTTACTCATAATGAGTTGACACCTAAATACAACTTTGAACGTCAAATGAATGAAGTATGTAAATGAAGTAAGTAAGTTGATTCAAATAGCACTTAACGGCCTTTAGTCCTTAAAAATTGGCGTTTCCTCCCGGCGTTCTCACTTGGATTCTCCAGTTGAAAGTGAGGGCCTTTTTTATTAAATTCAGTCCAACTTACATCAATTTTAAAGCAAAAATCAATTGTGAACTATATCCAATCACAATTAGAGTTTCTAATCAAGAATTGTCGGAAACTTTCTTACCCGTGGGCTGGTATTGTTTACATTAGTGTTTTTTTATAATACAAATTCTATATACTACTGAAATTAATCAGTCAAGTAGAAAACTTAGCATTATTTAACTGGACCGTTAAAAACTATTTCAAGAAGTCCAATTAAATAATGCTAAGTCTTCTACTAGTAGTAGCCCGTAGCGTAATGGTTAGTGCGTTCAACTGTCATGCTGGAGGTCTGGGTTCTCTTCCCAGCCTCGTTCACCTAAAAACTAAAAAGTTTTTTCAGGGCTACTGCCTCTTGCGAGGAATTGACAAATCCTCCAAGAGTATCACTTGTCACGAATAAGTGCTTCTCGTCTAGCCGTTCGGATTCGGCATAAAATTGTAGGTCCCTTCCATTCCTGTCGATAGGCGCACACAGGAATGGTTGCGAGTTGTTTTTCACTAGGCCCTGGTTCTTCATGAGCCGTTGTGCCACCCGATACTTGGCTGAATTTATTTCAGTAGTATAATAGAATTTGTATTATAAAAAAAACACTCGTAAGTAAGTTGATACATAGCAGATGAACGATAACAAGAAAATGAAGTATGTATGTAGATCTACTACATTACTACAACTTAAGTATCATGTCTGTTTCCAAGAAGAATTTGTTGTGAACACAATCAGAATCTAGACTTCTAGAGATTGATCGACACCACTAAATCTCCAACAGCCTAGACTTTGTATTTTATTGTTCCTCAAAGTCTTAAGCATCCAAACAAAATTTGACGAATTACCCCTTCCAGGCTTTCAGCGCTTTCAGCGCTTTCACCTATTTCACTTCCTTTATTTTTTTAATCGATTTATTTCAATTCCTCTTTGTTTGAGAGGAAAAGTCAGTAGGCGATAAAATTCAACTTGTATATGTCTTGTCTAAGGTCCGACGATCCGACCTTAAAAAGGTAGATGGCAGCAAAAATCCAAACATAAGTTCTCTTCACCTTTTTAACTCAGTGGTTTTTCAAATATTTGCTGTACACTATTTCATTTGGATACTAACTATAGACAGTTGGACACATGACAACATATGTTCAAGATTTTGATCTTAATATATGTTTTGTCTACACAGTTCCTCTCTCTGGGTAATATAGGAATTGAAATAAATGAATTAAAAAAATAAAGCGTACCAATTGTGGAGCAATCGAGATAGAAGGAACAGAGAATAGCAATGTAAATATTAATTAAATTCAAGTAATAGCTTTCCATTGTATGATAAATGAACAAATTACTCTTATTTTAAAAGCCACCTATAGACTTTTTACTTCTAAAAAGGAAGGCATTCAAAAATGTTAGGCTGAAATATTAAATCACAAGTAAAAATTCCATTGAGATTTAATAATTTCACAAGAATTCAAGGATGAACGAGAACAAATTTTATACCTTATGACACCTACCTGAACTAAACCATTTGGCTTAGAATGAGGACGTGTATAGCAGGTTTTATTGTTTATTTACACTTTGTTTTCATAATTTCCAAAGATTTATAGAGGATTTTTTACTCACAAATCCACAAATTCTTCTTCATTCATTATGGCTTGTTTGCATTTATTTATTTGATCATCTGACACATAAATTCGTTTGTTTCTGTCATTTTAGAAATTATTTAAGTTAAATAAATAAAAAAAATATTAAAATTATTAAAAAATAAAACACACCTCAGGGTTTTTTTCAAAGAACAAACCAAGCAATAAAATAAATAAATATACTTTTATTATTTTAGCGAAGACAATTTGTTCATTTTTTTATGTTTATAAAAATAATTTAAATATTCTTTTGTAATTAGAAAAAAAGGAGACAAAAAAACTGTGTTTAAATATGTGACACCGAAAAAAATATCCAACTGTTGTTGAATGACATTTGCTTTCAACAAATCTATCCGTACAAATTAACACCTCAAATTTAAACGTGTTGGCAGATTATATTTTTAGATTTTCAATAGGAAAATTTAGAGAAAATAGACGAGTAAATCACACGATAAAGAAGCAATGAAAAATGCGTAAAATATTTAATTGGTGGCGTTAAATAAACAGGAACCATCTCCATGCCGTCGACGCTCGTTCTAGTTAGCCATTCCAATTTTCCAAAATGCAATCTTTATGAATTAAAAATAAAAAAAAAAAAAATACTAACAAACAATTTATTATGCCGGATAGACCGTTTTATGGCTAAAGATGTTAACAGAGTGTGATGCTATAGCTCTGGATAAAAAAAAGGAGAAATAAATAAATCTGAATTAAATTCACATACGATAATTCGTATATACAAATATATAAATAGAATTATTCTATTAAGCTACTAGGTTAAATCTTAAAGCGTATCCAATAAATTCACAAGGAAAGTGTGCGTTATGTTTACATGCTGATTTCGAATCCTAAGAAGTGTGGCTAACAAAAAAAAAAAAAAAAAAAAAATGGCAAAAACGAAGGAAAATAAAATCAATAATACGATTACATACTTTGTATTATTTATTTGTGTGTGTGTGTGGGTGTGTTGCGCTTATGAAGGGATTATTGTGGTAAAGGATGCTGAAGTAATGGGTAAAGCCCTTATTCGTCATTGTTGAGATTCAATAGGCCTTTGGCATGATTGACAGGATTTCTCATCATACACAGCCAAATCATAGAAAAAGTTAATTTTATCTAAGAATGTCAAAGGTATAGGTTAATAAAGTGTCATTTAAAGAGAAATCATTTTTAGTTTATTGGGTTTCCTTTGGACGAACAAGTAAATAGTTAATTAATTTGGATTGATGAAAAATATAAATAGTTTTGTTTTTTTTTATTTTTTTTTGTTCAAAAACAGAACCAGTTCAAGGTGTGTACAGACAAAAGGAACATTTTAAATAATCTTTTTAGAAACATTAGATAAATATTTCGTAAACAAAAAACACTTCTGAAATGTTTCTGAAATAAAAGGAGAATGGGCATTTTTGTCTACCTATTGCCCACGAATGACATATATGTACATCGTTGGAAAGTTTTGCCCTAGTTTTTCATTTTTGCTTGCGATATATTATGTAGGTTATAATATGGCAAGTTTTGGATTCATAAAATAACGATGAAAGCGAATCCGAAAAAAGTGGGTCCCGCAACTGTCTGTCTGTCTGTCTATCTGTACCTCGAACTGAAGCCTAAACCACTGAAACGATTTTCTTTAAACTCTAAGCTTAAGGTTATTTGGAGATTCCCTAAAGGAGAAATTGCAAATTTTTTTTTGGTTCAAAAAATAACGGTAGGTACCTGGTATTTGCCATACAACTATTATGAGAAAAGTAATTTATCTTAAAAACGGCTCTAACGATTTTGATAAAAAAAATTCTGAATTACTTTTAAGTGTTATGGTTAATATTTTGATAAACACAAATTTTACCAATAACGGTTATTGACGGTACCTGTCACGGAACCGATTTTTTGGTTTCCAAATTTCGAGTTTACTGCTACACCGTCTTCAATCAAAATTTGTATACAAGAGTTCCTTTACTTCATAAAAGTAAACATTCAGAATCAATGTTAAAACAATCGCGGACTAATTTTACTATTAATGTACATTTTTGCTAAACTTTGATAGCATTTCTGAAAGCATACATCAACACTTCTAAAAGAGTAATATTTATAAATAGGGCTTAAGTGTGGCAGTGATTTTAGGATGTTTATTATTATAAACCTTATTTGAAACTCGATCGAGACCTGCAAAAAATTTTATTGTAAAATTCCAAAATAAGTACATTTTAGAATTCACTAAGCTTAGAGTTTTTCCAGCAACACCGACAAAAGTCTGAAATGTTATGTTTTCATAATTCATTTTGAACGTTTTACAACATTTGTTTGGCATCGGTACCTTATAGGTGGCCCGCTTCATGGGTTCCGAGGATTTTTACTACTTTTATGTGTCCTCTGTCTCGCTAACACAACTCTTTTTAAGTTTTAAAAAGACCAATGGTTGTTTGAATTTTTGGTATATGGGTACTCGCAAACAAAAAATGAATATTCAGGTCAAAGATTGGTTTAACTTAAATTAAGGGTTATGTTAGCTTGAGTACTTTTAAAAAGGTAAACAATTAGGTGAATTATATCCGTCCATTTTTATACTTACTAAGCGGGAACACATTTTATTTTTTTTTTAAAGCTATACAGTTGGGCACTTATTTAATTTACAAATTTAAAAAAGTGCGTATTCGCCAGGGTGTACGTAATATCGAATTTCAATTTAGAAATTTATATTTTCATA
The DNA here is from genome assembly GCA_949320155.1 of Melangyna quadrimaculata. Classification (NCBI taxonomy): domain Eukaryota; kingdom Metazoa; phylum Arthropoda; class Insecta; order Diptera; family Syrphidae; genus Melangyna; species Melangyna quadrimaculata. The sequence goes on along the minus strand of OX439484.1, from coordinate 157,681,423 downwards.
ATTTAAGCAGAACAAAATTTGGTTTAACTAAGAAAATAAAGTAGTGTAATATGTGTTTTATAGATGAAATAAGTTTAACTATTAAATAGTAATGATAATAAACATTAAAACTCTTTTTTAATGTTGTTAACTTCGTGAGCAAGTTTGTGCGATCCAGTCATGTATCCATATTGTATTTTGAATTAAGCGAATTAAATGAATGGGAATACTTGTACGCCTAGTATCCACAAATGAGATATACAACGTTGGAAAGCTTAGTTCAAGAGCAGAACTGTAAACTATGGGGTTAAGGCAACAAAAAAGATTTTCCTTTTAGCAGTATAAAGTTCTACTTTGTTTATTCAATCAAGCGAAATGTTTTTTTTTTATTCTTTTTGTAGTCTTTTTTCCATTTGGTAGTTTATTTCAACCACCCCAAAGTATATTTTAATTTTATAAAACAAATTGTCCACTGTGTAATTCTTGATAAAACATTCATATACAATTATAAAATATAAAACAATTCGTCTTTGTTTATTCGAATTTGCAGTGTTTTTTCCTATATTTTGGTCACTTATTTTAGCCAACTCCCATTGTTTAGGATACAAAAAAATACTTGTGCTTTGGTACACTCCATAGTACCTAATTATTTTCATAGGTCTCGTTTCTGGGAACTTGGTAGACCAGGTCCCATATATTTTTGACCATTCTCCTTTGTTTATCGTTCTGAACGGCACTGAAACATTTCTAAAATGTTTTTTGAAATTAAACTGAATAGAAATTTGCGTTTGCGACCTTTATTAGTCCAAATGTGTTTCGACTCTTATAACCACAGATGACCTCACCTGTTAGAATCTGTTGTTACCTTTCTAAAAGTAAAGATTTTAGGCGATGGCTACCCACACAAATAAAATTAAAAAAAAAATACAATAATAATAATTTTTGTATTGTTTACGTTTGTCTTCTTATTATTTTAGAAATGTGTCACAGTTTACCACGTCAAACGGAAAATTTTATTATTAAATTCTCAGGTTTTTTTTTAAGTTTGTGTTTATTTGTGTACAAAAAATTAAATAAAGCGAAAAGTGTTGAATAGTTTACATATAAAGTGATTGAAAACAATAGAAACATTAAAAAATCGGTTCAGAAATATATCAGCGGGCGGCGGCGCACAGTGGTAAAAATGCGGGTTTTAGGTCGACATTGGTTCTAAACTCTAGAAACAATGTTGATTTTGGTTTGTGATGATGACGATATGTTTTCAAGTTACTCGAAATGTGTTATTCAGATTACAATACTAGGACGTTGCGAGGCAACCGTGTCGTAGCCCTTCATTTACGGTGCAATGCTTCTACTAGGTAAACAAAAAGATTGGGATGTAACATTATTATTTTTTATTTAAAATAAAATCTCAAAACTTATAATTTTTACAAAACTCCATTAAAAGGAATGTACAAAAAAAAGGAAAAAAATATTTAAAAGCAGGAAAAGTTCATTTGGTACACAAAAATATCTGTACCTGCTTGTCGATTGTAGACTCAGCTAACACTGTGCTAGAGTGAAATTGTTTTTTAAGGGACGTCATTATGGCAATTGAAAACTTATAAACCCTCAAAATTTCAATTTATCGTCAAAAAATAGATTTTGAAACTTTTCATGCTTCAAAATTTGCTTGTAACTTTTCGATAGATTTAAATTTTTTTTTTTCATTTTTGAAAACAGAAATTTCCATTTTTTTTTAAATATGAACTTTTACGTTCACACTTAAAAGTTGTGTGCAGAATTTTTGGATTGAATCTAAAAATTACATATTTTCTTTACGTTTTTAAGACTTTGAAGAAAGTTTTTTAAGCAACATTTTGAATTTCTTTTTTCTTGAACTTCTTTTTTGGTTTAACTTTAATTTTAATGATTTTAAAATGTTGAGTCGAATAAGCTACCATTTATCGAAATCGGTCAGAAATTGTGGAAGCTATGATTTTTTAAGTTTTTATCCAAACAATTTGCACACAAATTTTAAGTGTGAACGTGAAAGTTTATATTTTTTAAAAGTTATTTCTGTTTTCACAAATAAAAAAATCTTAAATCGATCGAAAAGTTACTGAGTTAACAAATTTTGAAGCATGAAAAGTTTAAAAAACGGTTTTTTGATTGACTTTGCCTATAAAAAGTTCTTTTCCACGCTCATCATTAATACATTTTAAAAGGTTGGTCACTAACATAAATATTTGCGAATGGAAGCGTCCTTTTTTTGGGAAGTTTGCTCTACCCGGACGTCAAAAAGCTCTTTTCGCTTATAGGACATATTTCTTGAAATCTGATGTTTCTGAAGGCTTATGGTTCTATATGGTTGTAAATTTAAACTGTGCCTACAGTCGGCAAATTCAAGAACAAGATACTGAAACCAGAAAGTGGAACTAGGTGGGAAAAAAAATTTGCCGCTCATCAAACATTTGTTTATAGGTTAAGTTTAAATAATTCGAGTTGTTTAGTATACTAGGTATACTTTTTAATTTCTATCAGCTCTAATGCTTTTATATAACTGTTATTACATAAGATCTTCTAAAAAAAAAAAATAGTGGACTTCAAATATAAGACATCCACACTATATTAAAATTGCTTATTTATGCGTGGGGTCGTTTAACCAGCTTTTGCTTTAAAATGAAAGCACTAAGGGTATTCATGCAACGTCGGAAACTTTCCGACGTCGTAAAATCGTAAAGTTTCCGACACACGTTTCATGAACGCCCCTTTATCTTATTGCATTATGATGCGGTGAAAAAATTCGGCGGATTTAATTTATTTTGTTTAAGCGTTTGGAAAAAATAATTAAAAATGCCTCTGTGTTACTGAAATATTTGTTGTTGTCAAATTTTGATACATAAAATGTCATAATACTTTTATAAAAACTTTTCCACGTTTACTATACTTTCATTAACGACGTTTACGACACAAATTCGTGTGGGAAAGTTTACGATTTATCGTAAAAGAATTTTCATACAAATTGTGACAGTTCGTTTACGACGTCGTAAGCTTTCCGACGCTTACGACGTTTACGATGGTTTTCCGACGTTGCATGAATACCCTTACTGTTTATACACGTGCTATTGTCTCAAACCAGATAACTTTTGTAGTTTATTACTTGTCAGCCAATCCTTATAGCAGTAAAAAGTACAGTTAGTCAAATTATTGTCTTAGAGTTTTTTCCAAATGTCCACCTAGATTGTGCATTTTTACCACTGTGCGGCGCTCTGATATTGTACCTTTATCCTTTATGTGTTTTTGAAGCAAATATTGAACATGGAAAAACATTCGAGAAACATTTTTTAAACAATGTTTCTGAAATGTCTCTTTTGGTCTGGACACACCTTTAGAAGTCAAAAGAAACAAAAATCAAATTTAATTCTTTTAAATGATCAATTTCGACATCTCGCCTTTGAATTTTCCCCTCAAAATCGTGGCTTGAATAAGATTTGATTAAATGTTCTTTACAATCAAACGCGTTCCATTACAAAATTTCGGTGCATTGGGATTGCGCAACAAAATTATAACTGAGCCGACTTTCAATTTCAAATTTCATAGTGGCGACAAGTCCGGAACATCAAAATTATTAAAAAATTCCGTGGGATAATTGGAATATGTATTTTACCAGGGCAATTTGTTTTTATATGACGAAATTGAAATGATCGACATCCTTTTTCTTCGCAGCCGAAATCGCTCGTCAATAGCATAATTCTGAGCGATATTAGGAAAAACATTCGTGATGAGCTCTTTTCCGGCGTGCGTTGTTGTAAAGTTGCAAAAATTAGGTGGAAATTCAAGGAGGCCGATGACTTAGTCAACTGAGAACTCTTTTGTAAAGCGACTCTACGTGTTTTTCGTTTGGGAAAACCCAGTGGCCCGGAGTACGTTTCAACGTTTTTATAACCTCCTGATCACTTTAAAATAGGGAAAAAAAAGAAAATTAAACGCTTTAAAAAAGCACCCCTAATGCATAGATAATTTTGTATTTTTTTTGTCAGCCATTTAAAAAATCCACAAATTGACAAATGTTTCGTTTTGTGCGTTTTAATTTGGTTTAGATTCATGCTTTATTTTCATCAAAAAATTGAAATAACTTACGAATTACAATTTATGATAAAAAAAATTGGCTTTAAATTTTGAGATAACTGAGCTAAAGAATTGAGTTGAATTCTCAAATCTCAAAGTCAATGAATTCAATTAATTCCCTAACTTAACAACTTAATTCATTCATTCATTAATTTTTAAGTCGATGATTTTTAAAGAATAAAATTCAAAATTATAATTCAGATTACAGACATCCAGGTGTTGAAATTCTCATTAAAATATTGTGAAGTCGAAAATAAATAATTGTGTAGGCTAGATACACCTACATTTCATTTCACAAGTTATATACATATACTTTATGTATAGGTATGTATTGTATTGTATGTATAGAATATAAATAGCCACTACGACCCTCAAAACAAAATTGAGAAAATGATAATAAAATATTCATTACAAATAGTAGTGAAGTGGTGGGTTTATTTGTATGCAGTTTACGATTTTGTAGCAAATCAAAACATATGTTTAACTACTGAGTGAATTTTTTAACCAATCCATACAGAATAAGAACTTCAATTTTTTGTTCACTGATGGCCTTCGATTTTTTTGTATTCAATCACTTTTACAACTCATTAAACAATATTTTTATTAAATTACGGAGGGCCTAGTTTAAATTGCCACACTGAAATACATTTGTGTAATAGAAATACAAAAAAAAAAATCAAAACAAGTAAAGGAATACGAAATCAAAACAATCTACTGAATACATTATAGAAGACTAAGAGCCCAGGGCCGCCAGACATACGTCATTTAATCAAAGCTAAGATTTTTTCTGCGAACAGATACTATGGTAGCTAACAACAAATGGATACTAAGAATCTTCAATCCGGGTGCAATTAAGAGGTAGCGAGTGTTAAAGTTGCATTCAAATGTTGCAACATTGCGTTCTTTTATCAAAGCCGAATTTTCGATATATATTAGGGGATGGTGTCATTTAATTTATTTGACACTTGCCAGACATCTACAGTGGGACCTAAAGTGAGCTTGACACTTCAAATCTGTCAAACAACAGAATCAAATCAAGATTTTATTTTTTCTTTGGGCAAATATTCTACAATATTTTCTTATCAGCAAGACACCTACAACGGGGCCTTACATCACCGTAAAACTGTCAAAATAATAATTCCTTATTACTAAAACTGTTTTAAATGTCTGGCTGATGAATACGCCCCACTGTAGATGTATAGATGGAGAACTATTTTTAAATAGTTGCCCATAAAACATATAAATATTAGCTTTAAAACTACAACGTAAATGGCATTAGTTTGACATATTTTAAGTGTCTGGCTCACTCTAGGCCCCACTGTAGATGTCTGGCAAGTGTCCAATAAAGTAAATGACATCATCCCCTAAGAAATATCAAAAATTCAGCTTTGATAAAATAACGCAATGTTGCAACATTTGTATGCAACTTTAACACTCGCTACCTATTAATTGCACCCGGATTGAAGATTCTTAGTATCCATTTGTTCTTAGCTACCATAGTATCTGTTCGCAGAAAAAATCTTAGCTTTGATAAAATGGCGTATGTCTGGCGGCCCTGGGCTCTTACTCTATTAGTCCTTGTTGTGTTTTCTTACTAAAATTCAAGAGTCTTAAACTTGTTGTGTTTTTTTTTTAATTTTTCATAAACGCAATAACTTATGATTTTATGATTGAAATTATTATATAATTGAATTCGATTAATTTCTTTGATATTCTGCATTCTCTGCAACCAACGTACTTACGTACAATAAAAGTTGATTTTGTACTTTTAAATGTACATACGTTATTGCAGAGAATTACAAAAAATATCGTTTTTATTTTGCGAATTTGAATATAATGCTAAAAACAAACAGAAGCTCTATTCTATTTTAAACTTTTCTTTTACCAGAGGTTAAAAGTAGAAGTAGGTAAGGTTCCCCCATCTAAAACACCAACATATACTATATAATTTTTCTTTTTACATTTTTCTAAGATTTATTGATTTAATTTTTTTTTGAATGCCGCATAATTCTTTTATTACACTTACTTCACAGTTGATACAGATACAGATGCTGACGAAGAAGAAGGGCACGTTGAAGAAGGCGAAAGTGAACTCAACATCAGAGACCGAAACGATAGGACTGAAGATCTACTTGACCAAGGGGACGATGGAAGAGATTCTACCGACCAACCCAATGGAGAAATATCGGTTTCACTGCTTCGAGCAAAAAACTTATCTCTTTTACAAAGCCAGTGAGTATTTATATACCATCAAGTATACAGAAACTGTATAACAATCCTTTATAAACTACGTTTTTTTACAACGCTTTCCCTTTTCAAGGGAAATCTCTTCAAGTCAACAGAACTTTTTTCGAATGCTTGATAAAAAAATCAATGAAGTGAGTAAAATTTTGCCAGACTGCAATTTATTCAATACAATTCTTTTTCCATATTTCAATGCATTAAAAAAAAAAAATAAATAAAGGGTCCTGACTACGACTCGGCTAGTGAAACTGAAATAGCACTGGAAGAAGCACGACTAAACGCTTTAGTTCAGCATTGGGAATCGGCCAGCCTGACTGCATCGATGTGTTCATCAGCGAGCCGCTCGCTGCAAACTACACCTGTAAGGCAAGTGCCAACAAGGCAACCACCACCGCCTCTTGTAAGGACACTTGTCCAGAATTCCATGCCACAGCAGCCGTTAAGCGCTGACCTTCTACCTCATGGTGCAACTGTACCCCAGCAAGGACTGGTTATGGTAGGGCAACCAGCAAGTGTGATAGCCCAACAACAACAACAACATCAACCAGGAATTCCACCCAACCAGCAAATTAACCAAATTATAGGTATGGGAGGAATTGTGATGGGAGGTGTTCTGCCATCGCAGTCACAAATGCTGGCCAAGGTAAATCTCAGCCCAAAGCGTGTAGATCCCCGGGCTATGATGCAAATGAACCAAAATGCTCTTCAACAAGCATATGCCATACCACCGTCGCCACAGCAAGCAGCTATGAGTACGGGCCGCCCACCGCGTTCACCTCAAGTTACGGTAGGACCAAGTCCAGTTGGCGGCCTTCCCGCTCATATGCACATGGGCTATTATGGACAACCGCAGCCAACGCAGTCAACTTACTTTGGAGAAGTACTTCATCCTATGCAGGTAATTTTATTTGACATACCCACAGGTTTCTTAAACTTAACCATAATAATCTTTTTGTCATCGTAAAGGTACCTCAAGCACCTCCCGAATACCGATTTCCACCTGCGATTAGTGTTCAACGTCTAGCACCTCAGGTGCAAAGACAGCTGCGCGAAACACAGGAATTAATAAAAGACTCTTGCCCGCAATTATATGCGGCCGGTTATGGAAGCCCGGGTCCCCCAATGCGGAATCAGCCTAGAAATGCAGCAAGGAGGCCCACCCTGGAGACACAATTTTCCCAGGAGTTATCGTGATATCTAGATTATTAGTTCAAATTGTAAAAAAAAATACCAAAAATTCAACAGTTATTCATTTCATTCATCCCTATTACCAATATTATATAATTTATTTTTTTTTGGAAATTTAAGCGTACCGTTCAGGCGCTTAAAGATAGAATTTCAATGTAATCGTAATGTACGTAGTTACCTAACATAATTTTTGTTTTAACAACAACAAATAAGAATCCACTATTTTGAGGGTAAGGGAGCGTAGTTTTAAAGTATAAGCAAACAAACAAAAAATGGGTTTAATTTTAAGTAAGATAATAAGGGTATGCATATATAAAGAATAATAATAATACATAATTCAAAAACAGGTTTGAGTCAGTCCACACTTCTTTTAAAACAAACATAAATTGAAAAGGCATTTTTGTTGATTTTAAGATTCATACGGTATTAGTTAAAATTAAAATTATTTCGTATGACAATATAAGCGCGGATAGACTACAAAGCTCGCTATAAGTGTTAAAACAACAAACAAAATGCAACAATACGATAAGCTGGGGATTATGAATTCTGTGTTACCTAAAGTTTTTCATAAATTGTAAATTTTTCTTAAAGTACCTACCTTTTTCTTTTCCTATGTCACTACTTGAAGTTAGTACAGTACAGGTCCTGTTTTTTACTACCATACCCAAAATAAATCAATTAAAGCAATTCACGTAAAACTAACTTTATTTTAGTACGTCTGCCTTGGAATCCTTTTAAGAGTCCTGTATAACCTGTAAACATCAATAATTTGTACTGAAAAGAAACCTAAAATCAAAATATTTTTAAATCTTACCAATGCCAACTTAATCTTGTCCCAAATTGTCAACGATAATGTGAATAATTAACAATATTCAGGTTTTAGTATAAGGAAAAGTTAGACCGCTTTAACAAATAAATATTGCATATATACATATTTGTGATCCCTTGTTAGACCGTTGCAACAAGAACAAAAAAAAACCCCTAGGGTGGATTCGGCTAAGGTGATAGTATATTATCAATTGTGGTGATCTTCGTTTTGACTGTTGCTGTCTCTATTTTTGCCTTTAGACATGATAGAGACAGCTATCTTCAAAACGACGATCACCACAATTGATAATCAACTATCACCTTAGCCGATTCCACTCCTGGTTTACAAACTTTAAGGTTTAAATTTCATAAAGATTATCGTTATCGTCGTAACAACTTTATTTCTTTTTACATCATGATCAGTGTGACTTCAAATGTGGTTTCTTTTTCATTAGCCTTGTTTTTTTGTGCCTTTATCCCCGCTTACTTATCTGCTAACAAATAATTTCCATGTAAAATACAACAACAACTTTGACAGTTCCGAAACTGTTGTTGTTTTTAACATGGGAATTATTTTTAAGCAGATATGGAAGCGCAGATAAAGGCAAAAAAAAAAACACGGCTATTATAGATATCTTTATAAACAAAAGTTGTATTGACCATTGGTCTCTTAGAAGTTCTGCGCTGGGTTATCTAATGGTTTAATTCTCACCGAGTAGTGGAACCAATTTTTATGGAAAGAATAATATTCATGCTTATTTTGAGATTCGAAAGAAAAGTTAATTCGAGTGACTAGATTTATTCGTTTAAATGAACTTTGTTTATTTTGACATTCGAATGAAAAATATTCATTGCAGGAAACGAACCTAAGCTAACCTTATTTTGGAGAATAGCTGTTTGAAATGATTTGACATTTCTATTTGATTAAGTGTGACCATACACTGTTTTTTTTTTTCCAATAATCTTATATTTAATTCAAAGTTTGTCACAAGATTAAGAGTTTCTTAATTGAAAAATTAAGTGAAGCAAAGCTTACTGATAGAAAAATATCCAAGACATGAAATTTAACATTTTGTAAGCTAAGATAACAAGTTTTGTTTAAATTTCCATGTCATCTTGATACCCTTTAATATTTTATATATATTTGACACATACGGTCACACATTACATGAACTGTAGAAAACCAAGGAATCAATAAGGTCAAATCGGTGTAATTTTCCAATGTTAATGAAATAGTAGCACCACCTTCAGATGGACGCCCATAGCTTGAGCTTCAAGGCTGCATCTCTCCAAAACCGGCCAGTATTAGTTCGGTTTACAGAAAAATCGTAACCTACATACCTCCGGATTCTCCTTCATTAACTTGACGTGTTTTTGTTCCCTCTTAGTCCAATTGGAATGCAATTGCTCCCTTTATAAAATGACAAGTAAATATCTCGTCAATACTTATTTTATTTAATTATCTTATACAAAATGGTTAAACTTATTACATACATATGTTGTTTTATCTATTCACCAGGAAAAATTTGATCGACATTTAATTCAAATCATTCGAAAGTCAAAGTTTGCTTAGTTTTCGAAAATAAATGAACTTTCGATTAATTCTATGAACTTTCGAATCGATCGAATCTCAAACACACAATTTTCTCGAATTCGACTAACTTTCGATCGAATGCGAATCTCAAAATAAGCATGATTATTCCATACTTGATATTTCAAAAGCATTTAATACAAAATCCGCATGAGCTCTCTTAAGGTAGGTATTGCTAACGATGCGCTTAAGCTATTGTTAAAAACCAACGAAAAGTAGATTTCCGAGAAGTCACTCATAATGCACTCAAGTGAATTGAATCATTTTTCTCTTTTTTTCATTCCTTGTCCAGCGAGATGTCAAGAACTAACTATAATAGAGGCTTACGTTTGTACAAAAGTACAAAAGTAAGAAATAAATCTCTATTCTGAAGACACCTGCTTACTAAAAAAACAGTGGAAAATAGTGCATATGTAAAATAGTTCGTATTTTTTTTTTGCAAGTGCGAGCATTTTAATTTCTTACGTTTGTACTTTTGTACAAAAGTAGGTCTATGTAGTTAAGGCTTAAGTAAACAAGCGGGCGCACACAATCCCTGTTCATAAGACCGCTTTCACACAAGGACACTGAGTTTCTAGAAACTAGCTAGTTTGTTGGCGAGAAGGGTGAGAGGGGAGATTTTTTGTCTTCCTTTAACGCTCTTCTCGCCTTCAAACTACAAATTTGCGGCAACTCAGTTTCCTTGTGTGATTTAAATCTGTCAAAACGCAGATTTTACATTCCAATGGGCAAATAAATTAATTTATTTTTTGATTTAAAATCAAATTTGCAGATCTAGATTTTTCGGCAGATTTCCCCCTCCTACACTTATACCAATACAATTTTAAGTTGTCACTTTACAATTTTTTTTGTATTGTTTGAACTTATTTCGGGTAATGAAAATTGTGTTCCTAATATAAAGGGGAACGTTTCTGATATAAAATGGAAGATGTTCAAAATTAATTCGTAAATTCATGAAGCTCATTTTTTCTTCTGAAAGTGCATCAAGTGATGACGAGTTTTGTGATGTTATAATCATACATAAAATTACACGAATAAAAAAACTAAAAAAAAATCAATTTGAAATGGCGTTCGATTCACCATGAAATAAATCAATTTTAAGATTGAAATCTGAATTTACCTTCGTAAATTTAGTTTCGTTAAAATTTTGCAGGAGAATTTGACAGCTCAAAAAAAAAAAAATTGAAAAACGTTTTAAAAAGTAAAATGGTGAACAGGTATAGTTACGCGAGCAAAGTTGCATTATATGGCGTTTTTCTTTTTTAACTCTGAGCAAATCACGAAACTGTTTGTTTTAGCTCAGACATAGCAGAGCACGAAAACTGTGTTTCTTTTTCCATCTGAGCTAGCTCAGAGCTTGATCGATTAGTTCAGAATAAAATTACCAAGCAAATCGATCGAAACGCTGAGCGAAGCCAACTTCACTTATTTTTTTAGTGATTTGACAGACAAAAGAAATACACAGGTGAACAAAAATGTATTTTAGTAACACACCTATGAAATGACAGCTCAGGGCTCAAGTGTGTGTTCATAATCAGAGCCCTGCTCCAAGTGATGGTTCTCAAACGCAATTGTCTTTATTTTGGTATAAGAAATACTGTCACGAAAGTCTATTGCCAAATCGTGTGCGCATCAATAGTTATACAAGGTTAAATGTCGAAAATATCAGTTTTAAAACTCGGAAACCGTAAATTCTATCGCAAACTGTTTTATACAAAACTTGTAGATTATGTCATTTTCCCAAAAAAAAGTTATGCCAATTTTTTTCTTACGACCCACCGTTAAGAAGATATATCTACATTTCAAAAAAACGTAAAATGCCGAAAATGGTTTTTCACGTATAAACGGTTAAAATTTTTGAAAACATCTGAATACAAAGTTTGTACATTATGTGAATCTTTACAAAAAAAAATTATTATTTTTTTTTTTAAACAACCGTTTTAAGGATATAATTTTTTTTAAAGTTTGACAAAAAGGTCAAATTTCTGATTTTTTTTTTGCTTTTTACTCTTAAAAGCACAAGTTTTTGAAAAAAATCTTACTCTCAGTTTAAAGATCATAATATGATCAATAGTGTCAACTGTAAAAAAACGGTTTTCCACATACATATATCTTTTAAACCAGAATGTTAATCGAAAAATTATATTGATAAAATTCTTACATTATTAAATATCATATAAGCATGCACACACATCATTATTTAAATAAAAACACCAAATGTTTAAAATACTGGTTTTTGGCTCTATTTTACTCTTAAATGACGAACTTTTTGGAAACTATGTTATACCTATTTTTCAGATTTTAATATTCCCTAGAGGAAATATTAGCCGTGTTTTTTGTGCCTTTATCTCCGCTTCCATATCTGCTTAAAAAAAATTCCCATGTTAAATACAACAATTTCGGAATTGTCAAAATTGTTGTTGTATTTTACATGGAAATTATTTTGTTGGCAGATATGGAAGCGGGGATAAGGGCACAAAAAACACGGCTATTATCACACACTTTTTTGCGTATAACGCATTAGTTGCAAGATATTGCGACTTCAAAAATACATGTTTTCAAAAATTTTACACGTTTAGGAGTTATACGTAAAAAACGACCATATTCGACAAATTTACGTTTTTTGAAATGTAGATATCTTCTTAACGGTGGGTCGTAAGAAAAAAATTGTCGTAACTTTTTTTGTGGAAAATGACATAATCTACAAGTTTTGTATGAAAGACTTTTGGATAGCATTTACCTTTTCCGAGTTTTATGCGAAAAACTGATATTTACGACATTTAACCTTGTCCACACGATTTCGCAAAAGACTTTCGTTACAGTATTTCTTATGCCAAAATAAAGACAGTTGCGTTTAAAAATCTTCACTTGGATTTTTTGGCAGAACAAGTACAATTTGCCTGGGCTATCTGGCAACTCAATTGAAAACGGTCTTATGGATTCGATTTTTTTCTTCTCTTTTTTGCTCTTTTGTCATCAGCAGCTTTGTCCTTACACGGGATTACAATAACATAAATCTATCCGGATAGCTCTGCAGACAAATTTGAATGCCGTGTGTTTAACAAATTGATTTGTAAATTTCCGCTTAGCTTTAAGGGAATGCATTTACTAATTTCTTTAGTGAGCTTGAAGAAATAAATAGTAGAAGTTTAATTTAGACTGATTTTTTTTTTGATTTATAAAAGAAAATGTTATAAGAAAATGTGTGTGATAAGTACTCATCAATCCGAGAACACGGGTCAAAGGGCACCATTTTGACATAGTAAAATAATTAGGTTGACACTCAAAAACTAGAAAACATTTTTACATCTGGTTTTGAGTATTCTAAAAATTGATAAAAGCATAAGCGCAAATCTTTATAAAGCCTAATATTAAGGTATTAGTATAATACTACTTTACATTTTTCTAATTTTAAATTAGACTACTTAAATTGTCTTAGTTTTAAACAATTTTTAACTAGTATCATACTTCAATAATGTCCTTTACAAACTTCACCTGAAGAATAACGTTCAAAACCATGAAAGATCGTGCAAAAAAAAATCAAAAACATACCCATTTTGACATTTATAAACGTCAAATATTGTCAAATGGATTTAGTACCCCTCGTATCGGGGAGAATATACCACGACCACCTTTTCCATACGGTTTTACTTGTATCTGAATTCGATCCAGAGTTGCCAGAAGTGCAGATTTCTCTGCATTTTGTAGATTTCGAAATCCGAGAATCTGCACGGCAGATATTGTCTGCACACTGCACGTGACAATGATCTTATAGTATCATCACTGTAGACATGAAATGCTTATAAAAAAAACACGGGAAACCTATAAACGATTCATTTTAAGCTAGAAACCTCCTTTGTTTAATAATTTCATGTTTAATTAAATGTAAAATGGCCATCCATCACCACATTTTTTGCTGTTGTCAAAAAAGCGTATATGCTCAGCCTTTAAGAAGAGGGTACAAAATGGTCAGTAATAAAATAGTTGTAATGAGTCAAAACACAACATTAGTTAGCAAATTCACACAGTGATTTGAAGTTGTCAGTTTGAAGGAAAAACGTCTCAGCTCAACAAATTGAAATTTTAGTTAAAATTTGGCGTGATTTATTAGGAAATTTTTAAGCTACTTATGGCAAGTTTAAAATCATCCTTGAAAATTTTTAAATATTAAACCAATCAATATGTCACGAAAGTCTATTGCCAAATCGTGTGCGCATCAATAGTTATACAAGGTTAAATGTCGAAAATATCAGTTTTAAAACTCGGAAACCGTAAATTCTATCGCAAACTGTTTTATACAAAACTTGTAGATTATGTCATTTTCCCAAAAAAAAGTTATGCCAATTTTTTTCTTACGACCCACCGTTAAGAAGATATATCTACATTTCAAAAAAACGTAAAATGCCGAAAATGGTTTTTCACGTATAAACGGTTAAAATTTTTGAAAACATCTGAATACAAAGTTTGTACATTATGTGAATCTTTACAAAAAAAAATTATTATTTTTTTTTTTAAACAACCGTTTTAAGGATATAATTTTTTTTAAAGTTTGACAAAAAGTTCAAATTTCTGATTTTTTTTTTGCTTTTTACTCTTAAACTGTAAAAAAACGGTTTTCCACATACATATATCTTTTAAACCAGAATGTTAATCGAAAAATTATATTGATAAAATTCTTACATTATTAAATATCATATAAGCATGCACACACATCATTATTTAAATAAAAACACCAAATGTTTAAAATACTGGTTTTTGGCTCTATTTTACTCTTAAATGACGAACTTTTTGGAAACTATGTTATACCTATTTTTCAGATTTTAATATTCCCTAGAGGAAATATTAGCCGTGTTTTTTGTGCCTTTATCTCCGCTTCCATATCTGCTTAAAAAAAATTCCCATGTTAAATACAACAATTTCGGAATTGTCAAAATTGTTGTTGTATTTTACATGGAAATTATTTTGTTGGCAGATATGGAAGCGGGGATAAGGGCACAAAAAACACGGCTATTATCACACTTTTTTGCGTATAACGCATTAGTTGCAAGATATTGCGACTTCAAAAATACATGTTTTCAAAAATTTTACACGTTTAGGAGTTATACGTAAAAAACGACCATATTCGACAAATTTACGTTTTTTGAAATGTAGATATCTTCTTAACGGTGGGTCGTAAGAAAAAAATTGTCGTAACTTTTTTTGTGGAAAATGACATAATCTACAAGTTTTGTATGAAAGACTTTTGGATAGCATTTACCTTTTCCGAGTTTTATGCGAAAAACTGATATTTACGACATTTAACCTTGTCCACACGATTTCGCAAAAGACTTTCGTTACAGTATTTCTTATGCCAAAATAAAGACAGTTGCGTTTAAAAATCTTCACTTGGATTTTTTGGCAGAACAAGTACAATTTGCCTGGGCTATCTGGCAACTCAATTGAAAACGGTCTTATGGATTCGATTTTTTTCTTCTCTTTTTTGCTCTTTTGTCATCAGCAGCTTTGTCCTTACACGGGATTACAATAACATAAATCTATCCGGGTAGCTCTGCAGACAAATTTGAATGCCGTGTGTTTAACAAATTGATTTGTAAATTTCCGCTTAGCTTTAAGGGAATGCATTTACTAATTTCTTTAGTGAGCTTGAAGAAATAAATAGTAGAAGTTTAATTTAGACTGATTTTTTTTTTGATTTATAAAAGAAAATGTTATAAGAAAATGTGTGTGATAAGTACTCATCAATCCGAGAACACGGGTCAAAGGGCACCATTTTGACATAGTAAAATAATTAGGTTGACACTCAAAAACTAGAAAACATTTTTACATCTGGTTTTGAGTATTCTAAAAATTGATAAAAGCATAAGCGCAAATCTTTATAAAGCCTAATATTAAGGTATTAGTATAATACTACTTTACATTTTTCTAATTTTAAATTAGACTACTTAAATTGTCTTAGTTTTAAACAATTTTTAACTAGTATCATACTTCAATAATGTCCTTTACAAACTTCACCTGAAGAATAACGTTCAAAACCATGAAAGATCGTGCAAAAAAAAATCAAAAACATACCCATTTTGACATTTATAAACGTCAAATATTGTCAAATGGATTTAGTACCCCTCGTATCGGGGAGAATATACCACGACCACCTTTTCCATACGGTTTTACTTGTATCTGAATTCGATCCAGTGTTGCCAGAAGTGCAGATTTCTCTGCATTTTGTAGATTTCGAAATCCGAGAATCTGCACGGCAGATATTGTCTGCACACTGCACGTGACAATGATCTTATAGTATCATCACTGTAGACATGAAATGCTTATAAAAAAAACACGGGAAACCTATAAACAATTCATTTTAAGCTAGAAACCTCCTTTGTTTAATAATTTCATGTTTAATTAAATGTAAAATGGCCATCCATCACCACATTTTTTGCTGTTGTCAAAAAAGCGTATATGCTCAGCCTTTAAGAAGAGGGTACAAAATGGTCAGTAATAAAATAGTTGTAATGAGTCAAAACACAACATTAGTTAGCAAATTCACACAGTGATTTGAAGTTGTCAGTTTGAAGGAAAAACGTCTCAGCTCAACAAATTGAAATTTTAGTTAAAATTTGGCGTGATTTATTAGGAAATTTTTAAGCTACTTATGGCAAGTTTAAAATCATCCTTGAAAATTTTTAAATATTAAACCAATCAATATGCCTCCGAGAAGCTATGCATATGGTACACTAGGGCGTATACGTACTTTTATTATCTTATATATTTCTTTGCAATTTTTCATCAATGTACATAGGTTTGTAGGTACACATAGTCATTTAGTTATTGTCAGTTGCAAATAATTTGTTTTTAATAATGAGGTGGTTTCTTAACGGAGTTGTCACTTGTTTCTCATACCATGGTTTGGATGTAAGTTGTGTACCTAAAAATCAATGAAATTGTAATAATGATCCGGACACGAACATTATATGAAACATTTTTTTTTTTTAAAGTTCTCAGTTGTCTTCGTTTATTGTAGTCTCCAGTTTTTTTCTGACAAGTCTAGCTGAAGAAGCTAGGCGAAAATTATTCCTTTGCAAAATTTACATCATCATCGTTGACAATTAAAGTAGATGAGAGAAAATTTAAATCTTCGAATTCCTCAATAAAAACAATAACTCTTTAGTATTTTGACTATGCACATGCGGCATTTGGTAGACGTGAAATAAATAATCTAAAACCAACACTACTTCTTCAAGTTCATTCCATTCATAATAGTAAAAATAGTTTTTCTTTGTAGTTTCAAAACCAATAAAAAGAAATTAACAAATTTACAATAAAACACAACCAAAATATTAAAAAGTAAAAACAACCAACCGATAGTTAACTAATTTTTTTATACATATTGTGTAGTATTTTCTATGAAAAGTTTTACCGTATATATTGATAATTTTGTCTTGACTGTTAGTAACCCAAATGTGACCATTTTATTGTTATAATATTTTTTTTAGTATTTTGTAGTAAAAAAAGGAAACAGGAAAGTAAAATATTATAATTACCTATCTTGCTTTTAACTCTAGTCATGCGGTTCTAAGTAAAAAAAAAAAAAAACAAAAAGAAATGTAATACATAAAATGAAATGTAAAAATAAACAAAGCAAGCATTTATTTAATAATAATAATAATTTATTAAAAAAAAAAACAACCAACACATTTAAGGCCTAGTCAAACATTACAACAAAAAATATTAGCTCGTGGTGCGAAATATTTAATTTTGTTGAGCAAAACATTTTTGTTTATACTGTAGTGGATATATAAGATATTAGGTATTGATTTATTAGTTATTTATTAATTTATTTCAATTAAAAAAATGAAACAAAACTGTAGCTATATTGTATGTGAATAATGAATAAAGAACACCGTCCGTGTTAGCAAAACATAAACTGAGTAGAGTCACCTAGGATTTCTATTATAGCAAACTGAGACTTTTTCGCATTTTGTAAGAACCCTACATTCCTTTTATTTTTGAAAGACCATAACAACAAAGAAAAAATATATGGATGTTTGCCAAAAACAAAAAAGTCTTCAGATATAATACTATTCCAAAATTTGTTGCCAAAATACACCTTTTTATCAGAATTATTATCTACAAAATCCTTGTTACTAAATGTTACGTGAATCTAAATAATTCTGAATTTCAATTTATTAAAAATAAAAAAAAAAAAAGTTGTCCCCTTCCCATCCATCCCGCCATCAAGTAATAAGGAATGAAAACAAAAATTATTAGTCTAGATTTTAAGAAAAATAATAATAAATAATAATAACAAATTAAGGAAATATTAAACAAAAACTAAAAACATTTAAGAATCTGTTCCAAATAAAAATATATATGAACAAAAAACAAAACAAAAATGGATTATGAATGCAATTTGGAATTATGTGGGGCTTACCGATGTTAAAAATTTCATATAAGCTCATGAAAATATTAATTTATAAATAAAATAAATATATTACATTCAATGTTCATAGATCAAAGTAATAAATAATTACAATTCATACAATATTATATTATTTGCTTTATGATTTATATTAAAGGCGAAAGCAAAACAAAAAAACTTCGATTTAAGATGTATATTTTAATGTAAAACAACCACAACAAGGGTGTTATTTTTTATTTTATTTTATTATTTTTGTAAAAATTCTTTGAAAATATAAAAAAAGAAATAAACTGACATGAGAAAAAATTAAGTTTAACAATTTTCGAGAAAAAATCTTAAAGTGATTTTCATAAAATTATTGGATTCAAGATTATAAACATAATCTGATATTTTTGAGTATAGTCTTACTCACATAAGTACATAAGTTGGTGATGTGTTGGACGAGCCAGCAAGTTTTCAAAACATTTTGAAATCCGTGGAGCATGTTGGTCCAGCAGTTGTTTTCGCGTTTAAATGATCGAGCATGGCTCGACAACCAGCCAGGTTGTTGAGCATGCTCGTCCATGCAAACGCCCCTTATCTTCTTATGCTTTGAAACAAGTGCCGTACAACCCAGGCTGCACTTAAAAAACCTCAAGGTCTTACATGCACACTTAGTTAAAATTATTTAAGATTAATATTATAATGGAAATGTAAGCATTTTATATGTTTTTTATATTAAAAAAATTGTTTCGAAGTCCTAAAACTTTTCCAAACTGACTGGAAATATTCGCTGGCGACATCGTTTTGTTGTTATTAAACATTGTGTATTTGTCATTTTTTGTATCGTTACGACTGTTTCGTTCCAATTTTATGAAAAACAATTTTATATCATACGTTAAAGTTTACCCAGCCGGAAACATCAATATTTTTCAAAATCTATAATAAATTTTCAATTGCATACCATACAATACACATTCTTTATTTATACATCATAATACATCCTTACCATAAAATAAGTGCTTTTGACAAGAAGTGTTTATAACCATTGAAGTTTTGTTCAAAATCTATACTAGGTACTTCACACTCCATAATAACTCAAAACAAACTTAAAAAGAAAATAATTTTCATGTCGATTAAAGAATCCGCAAAATTTTATTCCGGGAGAGTTGATTCCATTGGCAACGACTTTGGTGCGGATTTTAAGTGTCAAAAGTTACATGCCACCTCCACTAGCCATGAACGATGTCCATAATGCAATCCAATCCACAATCTGATTTGTATGTATATGCCACTGCTTGGACATGGATTTTTGCAAGTCCATTGAATTTTTTACGACATGTTCCATAGTCCTGCCATCCTTCATGGGGTGTGGAGGCGGCATGTTAGGTATATGGAATGCGGATGGGCTGAGTATTTCATAATCAAACTAAGTTACTGACATTCCTACAATTTTTTGCAGCGGATTCTCTAATAGAAAAACTGAACAAAATTATCGGAAGTCATTCATGGGATTCTGTAATCGCGGTTGTTATTGCAACACCACCGTGTTGTCTTAAAAAATATTAAGCCGGATCAACATCTGTGTGGTGTGTTGTGTTGTGGAGTCATGTGTTGCTGTCATTCCATATATTTTATGCGCCACACTGCAACACAACACACGAGACAAATATGATTCTACGCATATGAAATACATTGTAGCGACAGCGACACACGACTACACAACACAACACACGACACAGGTATGGTTCTGGCTTTACTTTAACAAAAATATTTATTTATTTATTTATTTATTAAATCTATCAAGTACAATAACTTTTTAAGATTGATGAAATAATATGTACAAAGAATACCTAATATAAAATAACATAATATAAATTATAGTTTATAGTTTATTTACAGTTTAACATTTAAAATTTATAAAGAATTTAAAATATTGGCTTTACATAAATCTATTTTAATATTAAAGTAGATTAAATGAAAATATAATATAATAGGGGTATTCATGCAAACGCAGAAAACCCATAGAAAGCTTAAAAACGATAGAATTTTCTATCGGAAGAAATGAACTGTCAACATTTGTATGGGAAAAATTTTCTGCAAAACATAGAATTTTATCTCACAAATTTGAAGCGGAAATCGTAGAAAAAATCCTAAGAAACTCTGTGACGTTTAATTTGACATTTAACTTAACTTAGCTTTTTGTTTCTATAGTTTACGCAAAAATTTCGAATGGGGTGTTCATGTAACCTTTTGCGTAAATTTATATTTTTCTACAAAGCGAAAAATTATCTCGTTAATAATTGTACATTAATAACTTGATGACAATTTATTAAATAATCATCGAAGCTAAAAACCATCGGTTAGCTATTTTTTTTTTGTAATTATTTTTTTCAAAAGCTTGAACAAAATAAATTTCATCCGCTGAATTTATTCACCGCATCATTTATAATACTTAAATGCAATTATATAAAAAGGGGGATCATAAAACGTGTGTCGTAAACTTTACGATTTTAAGACGTCGGAAAGTTTCCGATGTTGCACGAATACCTACTCTTAGTAAACGTGGAAAACTTTTTAAGTATTATGACATTTTATGTAACGAAATTTGACAACAACAAATATTGCAATAACATATATCTACATAGCGTTTTTAATTATTTTTCTCAAACGCTTGAACAAATTAAAATTCAATCCGCCGAATTTGTTCAGCGCATCATTTATCCCAATGCAATTAGATAAATGGGCGTTCATGAAACGTGTGTCGGAAATTTTAAGATTTTACGACGTCGGAAATTTTCCGACATTGCATGAATACCATTATTGTAGCGAAAGCGACACATAGCACTACAACACAACACACAAAACAGTTAGGGGCATATTCATAGTCGCAGATAGACCCGGGTTTAACTTAATTACAATTCAAGACAATTTTGGCTCAATGAATACAGACCGATTTTAATTACAAATTGTTGGTTTTATATTTTTATAAGATAGTTAACTTGGTATACTACACAAATATATTCAAATATTTTGAAATGATAAACTTAAAAAAATAGAATCAACGTCCGAAAATTCAACTAAAGCTATGTTTAACTTAGACTTAGGTCTAAAATGAC
Organism: Melangyna quadrimaculata; assembly: GCA_949320155.1. NCBI lineage: Eukaryota > Metazoa > Arthropoda > Insecta > Diptera > Syrphidae > Melangyna > Melangyna quadrimaculata. The sequence continues at coordinate 157,659,993 of OX439484.1, read as the reverse complement.
TATGAATACGCCCCATAGAGTTTTTAGGTTAAAAGTGAGGTGCGGAAGGGGGCACTCGAAAATCAACACTTATAAGGTGAATCATATGATTTTCTTGTATTCGATTGTTTTCATGCGACCACACTTCAGTGCCTTTCCACTAATTATTGTTCTTCTGACTAAAATCATTGCACAGATCTTAACACCTCCATCTAGCCATATTAATAAAAACTAGCGCTTAATTCACCTGTAACTTTTAGGGTCAGTTTGTTCACAGCTGATTATCTTTAATCCATGATTAGTGGAGCTGGGATATACTCAAATGAGTTTGTTGATTAAATTTTGTTTAAAAAATTCAAAGTATGAGTTGCTAATCATGAATTTCACTAATCAGCCAATTTTGGTAAGGCCTATGAAAGTCACATACTAAAGTTAACCCACTGTGAACAAACTGGCCCTTAAGCTATCGTGTAGCCATGGATTAAGAGATAACTCGTGAATTAAAACGTATATTTACTTTTCTTAGTTAACCCTTCGCTAAACCACCTTCCTTGTTGGTTTAGTAAGCTCGTAGGTGGTGTAAATCTAACTCCTAATCCACGAGTTAAAGATAACCCGCCGCTAGCTTCGTTTATTAATATGGAGGGTAGGGTAAAGTCTATTCAACGTCGCACAAAAAATTATTTATAAAACATTTTCCAAACCATTTTAATTACACAAGAATTCGTGTGAAATAAAGTCCCAAAAAGGTAAAATTTATTTTATCACACTCTACTCTTACATAAAATGAGAGCGAGATTCAGTTGTTTGTGAAAAATCAATAAAAGTAATCTCCTCCTATACCTATGCATTCTTTTTAATTTCTTTTAATACTACCTAATAATTATCTATGTTTTTTGTTCACAAATAAAAATATTATGGTGAATATGCCCAGTTATGTAAACAACGACACATTAGTACAACTTTGCGCGCCATCTTTGAATGAAATAAATAATTAAATCCATCACGGTTGGTGTCCAGGCTCGTTCGTACTGGAATAATGGAACGAAACCTTTTTGGAAAGCACCATCTAGCAAAACCCAGAAATTTCTCGAACCCTTTTTTCGTATATAAATACAGGGCGACCAGTCCGAAAGCGGCAGTTTGATTTTAACAGTGAGCGAATAGATGTAGGTGTGAAAAATAAAGAGTTGCATACTTGTGCTTGGCTGTAGTAATAAAAAGTATTAGAAGAAAAGTATTTGAAATAAAAAGCGTTTTGTTTTGTGAATTAATTGCAGTTTCAGTTGAATAAAGGAAATAAGTTTTATTTGCGAACTCGTAGTAAAATATTACAATATATATAGCTAGTTATCTGAATATTTCTGTTAAATGCAATTTTAATGAATTTTTTCATTCACTCAATATATAGTAATAGTAGTGTTGGTGCTTATTCGACAATGCTTATATCTTTTGTATTCCCCCGTAAGAGTGATCAATGTGATTCAATGTAAAATTGTATTAAGTTAGTAAAAGTTAAGGCCGCAAACACACGTGTGTCTTGACTCTAGTGTGTTGTACTTTGGAGTAGTGTGTTGCCGTCACTCTCTATTTTTCAAACTCCACTCACGAGCACAATACACGAGACAAATGGGGTTCTATAGAATGAAATACACAATTGAAGCTACGGCGACACACGATACGGTTTTACATATCTTCACATATTTTGAAAAGTTATAATATTAGAAGGAACATCTTTAAATTTCCAAAAATCTGAAACTGATCGTTTTGGGCAAATGGAGGTGGCATATGTATGTACCTACATAAATTCGAGCGATTTTGCAATGCTGATTTTTGTTTATTGTTTAAATCCTGTGAGATTAAAGCCAGAACCATACCTGTGTCGTGTGTTATGTTGTGGAGTCGTGTGTCGCTATCACTACAATATATTCCAAATGCGTAGAACCATATTTGTCTCGTGTGTTGTGTTGAAGTATGGCGCATAAAATATATGGAATGACAGCGACAAACGACTCCACAACACAACACACGACAAAGTTGTGGATGCGGCTTAAGATATACGATTTTTCCATTGAGCATTGGACAAATCGGTTATTGTAAACCTGGACTAACATTCTGTCTACACTTGCATAACATAATTATCATATGTCCACTATTGTCCACCACAATCTGATTTGTAAGAGTATGTCATTAGCCGTGTTTTTCTGCAGGTCGAAGAAAAAAAGCGACATCTGAACTAAGCAATTTACACGTAAATACATCAAAAAGTGAAGTCTATATGAACTCTAGCTAAAGGCTTAATTACATAGACCTACTTTTGTACAAAAGTGAAAAATAAATATCTATGCTAGACACCTGGCGAAAACGATTGAAAATTGTGGATGGTGGATAAATATATCTGTCAGAACAATTTTCGTATTTTTGCAAGCAGGTTTCCTTAGCGAACATTTTAAATTCTCACTTTTGTACTTTTTGGCAAAAGTAGGTCTATGTAGTTAAGCCTTAAGTCCAGATAATTTTCTGTTTTTAACTTAACCCTGAGGCTACACGGCAAGTACTGGCAATCAAGTTGGCTGCATAGATTGACTGTCAAGTTCGTATACGTGAATATGCTGTGACGTATTTGGCAGGCAACTTGTTAGCAAGTTGCTTTCAGATATCTGCAGTCACGTTCAGCTTTTACTAGGACAGCCTATCTAGAATACTAAATACACAATTTTATTGAAATTTGGTTTGGCATCGGACTTCGATTTTTTCTTAACAAAAAATGACATCGAATTCATCATCAAGTCTTGCGATGGTCAACGCATAATACTGCCAATGCGTTGGCGGATGCATTGACAGACTTTTCTGTCGCGTCAAATTAACATGGATTGATTTTCATCTAATTCAAAAATTTCGATTTTTTTTTAAATAATTTTTAAAATTTTTTGATTTTTTGGAGGTTACTTAATCCATCTTCATCGAAGCCATCCTTTAATGGAATTTGACAGTTCATGCGTTGACAGATAGGTAAGAAACTAAATTACGTCGTACGAGGAATATTCCGTTCCAAAATGTCACCCAAAGGTGCTAAAATCGCCTTTTCCCGCGCACAAAAATAAATCTCAAAAAATTCAGATATCTTTAAGTTATTCAATGCATCATCTCCGTAGCAATATTTTAATTTAATTTGGCAATCTATGGCTTGACAAATAGGTAACAGAATGTTCCAAATGTCACCCAAAACGCTCATTTTTCGTAAAAAAGATAAGGATTTTTAAGAGATTTTGTATATTTCATCATAATCATAGCCATGCTTCAATAATATTTGACAGTTGCCTATTTTGGAAATGTTAAAAATTCTTGGTAACTCCTTTTGGAAAAGCACCATCTAGCAGACCCTAGAAAATTCTAGAACCATTTATTTCGGATCTAAATACAGGGCCACCAGTCCGAAAACAGCAGTTTGATTTTGAAAGGGAATGAATAAATGTCAGTGTGAATAAAGAGTTGCATACCTTTGATTGGTTATAATAAAAGTATTAGAAATAAAAGTATTTGAAATAAAAGCGTTTTATTTTGTGAAGTAATTGTTGTTTCAGTTTGAATAAAGGAAATAAGTTTTGTTTGCGAACCCTTTTTAAAATATAACAATATGAAAGCCCAGCCTACACAACCTGACATTCTTTCCCACATGATTTGACATGTGTTAATACATTAATAATTTTAGGAATGGTTCTTATTCTATCCCACATTTTATCACACTTTTTTTTAGGTTAATGTAATGTATTAATACAAGCAAGTGTGGAAGCAAAATATGAAAAGTCATTTCTTTCACACAAATTTGGCAGTCGCGTGGAATTCCTTCCCACTTTCAATTTGACATGTATTAATACACAGTGGGGTAGTGTGGAAGGGCTATTAGTAAGAAAATTTAAATTAGGGTTGCTATGCGTCCTCTTTTTGGAGGACATGTCCTCTTTTTAACCCTGGCGCGGAACGTCCTCTAACATTTTAAGAAATTGTCCTCTTTTTTCCCCTAACAAGTATTTACGAAACTAAAAAAAAGTCATCGAAATCAGAATTTAAAAGAAAAACAGAATCAGTACAAATCTGATAGCAAACATAAAATGAAACAGATATTATTTTGACTCCTGTGTGTCAACCCTCTAAATTTAGTTGAAGCTTCATTGTAATTTGTTTTGTTTTTCCCCCTTTCACCAAGAAAATAAATAAATATTTTATCTATCGTTCGTTAAGTTAAGTTGCGAAATATCGAACTTTATTTTATTTGGTGGTTCAACTTATTTACTTTAATATTTTTTACAAGATGATTTTAAAACCATGCCAAAAAGAAAGTGCTTATTTAATGATGATCCTTCATTTAGAAAAGGAAGAAATGATTCCGAAGCAGATTGCACAGTTTGTAACTGCAAGATTCCATTTCAAGCTAAGGAAAGTACGCGATCGAAGACGCCATAACATCTCAAATGCACTTAAATAACAAAAGATCAGCTACATCAAGAGTTTTGGAAACTTTCATTTTAAACAAGTCAACCCAAAAACATATCCAGGCTACCAAGGCAACAATTTCGTTTCACACTGGTTTGCCATGAGCAATCGTTCAATTCTCTTAATTTGACCACTAAAGTTAAACAAAATAATGTTTTTCGAATCGGATTTGTGTTAAGGAATCTCATGCGCCTGGACATAGGCCACTGCAATAGGCACCAGTGTAATCGCACCCTGTCTATCTGTAAATCAATGGTGGATTCAGAGGGAGGGTCATAGCTCATAGGGGTCAAACGCCAAATAGAAAAATAAAAACATTTAAACTACAAGAAAACTAATTCTTTTAAAGTGGTAGACATACTTAAAAGAAAAAAAGAACTATAGAAGCAGATTTTCTATTCAAATAGTGTCCAAATGGATTCTCATTACCAAAATGTCCTCTTTTTGTCCTCTTTTTTAAGGAAAATGATGTCCTCCAAAGTCCACGATTTTAAAATCTTTTCTCCTAGGTAAGCTTAGACAGCCATGGCAACCCTTATTTAAATGTATTGTAAGACCCCTTTCACACAAGGAAACTGAGTTGCCGGCGATTTTTAGTTTGTTGGCGAGAAGTATTAGTTTTTATTTTGCATGCTTACCACAAAACTGAAAGGTTAGAGATGTCGTTTTCTGAATTTCGTGACAGTGATGGTTTTGTTTTTATTCGATGACGTTGCTAAGTTCGAATGTCGTTTTTTTCGACAATTCTATTTGAACTTCCAAAAAAATACAGCTAATATGTTCCGATTTACATTGACTGTTTTTTTCAGTGCCAATTTTTTGTCGTTGTTGTAATAGTGAGATTGTCCCGATCTACATTGCCCGATTTTTCCACGAAGATTTTTCCAGAAATCTTGTGAAATGTACACACAGAACGATTTTTTCCATAAGATTGTTTCCTTTTCTTCTTCCTTGTTTTATTGCTGTGCTCTTCGTTTTTCATTGATATTCACTCACACCATCAAACGAACGGCACACTCGCACCGAACACACACAAAAAACTGGAAAGGAGAAGAGAGAGAACATAAACAGACTGGAAAATCGTTCGAGTTTTCTGGTACAAACGATTTGATCCCTACCCCTCACTTTTCACTCCCTTCACCTACGAACAAAAGATCGGCACTGGAAAAATCGTTCAATGTAGGCCGGGACATTGATAAGTATAATCCACATGGAACGCAGCTGGACTTCACAATCTCCCACGTGTACAACAACAACAAAAAATCATAAATTAGAACTATTACAACTTGTTGCCAGTATTTGCCCATGTAGCTTCTGGGTAATAGTTTCGTTAAAAAAATGATTAATGGCAATGATGGCTTTGATATTTCAAAAGTCAAAGCAATTTTTGACATATCTTCAGCTTCACACCTTTAACAAATTTCGTAAATTGTATTTCTGTTTTGAAAAAGGAAATTCTTAATACCATCCTATATCCTTTTAAGTAAATAAAGCAAAGTATTTAAATAGGCGAACATCACAATCAATGTTTCCATTTTTCCCATCGTTGCGACCACCAATTGCAAATCACATTTGGTTTGAATTGGACGCTCCCGTCAACGAGGAGGCTGAAATTCTTCAATACGAAAGGGACCAACATAAATGGGTAAGCAATTCTTTTGGATCATATTATATTTTTAGAAAAGAAATTTAATTCCAAACGAATTCCAATTCATCAAGATAAATTCTATCTCAAATGCTGCTGCTGATATTCACCCTTTGGGTAAGGTACAATCTTTGCCTGGACCAGAGACGGACGATGAGGACGGTAAGCGCCTTTTATAACACAATAATTGAATAATTTAAATTTATTTTGTTTAGCAAATGATGAAAGTGATGACTCCGATAGTCATGATGATGATGATGACGATACCAATGATAGAGTTATACCAACTCAACCAGAACGATCGGCGCTTGGGCTATATTCCCCTGGTGATGATGTTCCCATGAACGAGGATGGATCAGCAACACAAAATACATAACATACCTATTTTTTTGGAATATGTTTGTGTTATTTTTTTTTAATGATATATGTATAAATATAAGTAAATTATAAGTATTAAATTAACTTGAAGAAAAGAACTTTTCCCAAAATACCTACTATTTGGCTTCAATTTTTTGTTTTTATATTTAGGTAGGTATATTAAAATGATTGATCACAGTACACAGCAAAGGAGACACCGATGCACATTAGTTTTGAAATTCTGATTATTAAAATGGGAGAGGAAGAGAGTCAGGTAAAGCGTTTGACATTCGCGTGGTGCGGGAAAAGAAAGAATCCCTGCAAGTCCAAAGTTGGGCTCAAGGGTAAACTGATGGGTATTTCTAGAGCCCCGAGTATTACGGTTGAATTGTTTAAGGGGAAGAATGCAACTGGCTATTTCACTAGAACACTTTTAATACAAATAACGGTAAAATAATGAAAGACGAAAAAACAATGCGGAGGTGTTCAAGAGATGCAAATGCTTCCGTTATATTTCTATCACCTATCAATTTCATAGCTCTTCTTTGTGTTCTACACAATAGACTTAAATGGATTATTGGAGGATTGCACTCGAGTTTTGGACGAATAAAGGTTTTAAGGACCATTCACTTGAGAGCGACCAACGACCGACGAATGAACAAACAAATGGGAATTGAAAAATTATTAAACCTTAATATTTCACAAAATTTAGTCAAAATGGTAGAATTTGATTTAAGATTAATTTAAAAAATGATAAAATCTGAATTTTAATTTGCTTAAATATGAGAAACTTGAGAAAATAAATTGGTCGTAACGAATTGCGGCTATATTCGCGACGAACAAATTGTTTTCTTAAAATTCTCTTGTTTTAGCAATTTAAATGATAATTTTAGTATCTTTAAATAATCCTCAATTATATTTCCTCCATTTTGTCTAGATTTTGTAAAGAATTTAGGTTTATTAATGTTTTAAATCCAATTCATTAATTTTTCGGTCGTTGGTCGCTCTCATGTGTACAGTCTTTTACAATGTCCCCATACAGCTGAAATAGCGTAAGCTAACTTCAAGTCAAAATGCTTTTTCACATCCACATCCGATTGCCTCCACGATGACATTTATAAAAGGAATAAAGAGTAAGGTACTCAATACTACATATCCCTGCTTTACTCCCATCTCCGTTGAGAAGTCATTGGAAATAAGTTTGCCATCCCATATATAAGATTATGTTCCTTCGTACATTGGGTTTAGTTTTAAGGTAAGACCGCAAACAACTGCAGCGGAACTGCACTTCACGACGCGGCAAAATATTATTTGTATGAAATAGTATGAGCTATATCGCACTAAACGGCAACTGAACTTCATAAAATTTCATATAAATTATTGTGAATCGCAGTTCCGCTGCAGTGCAGTTCCGCCTAGTGCGGTCTAACCTTTAACGAAAGAAGACAGCATTGAGTTTTTGAAGCATTAAATTCTACTCGGTGTTTTATTCCTCATAAAAACAATGCTGTTGAGAATAGAATTAAATGAGCTTATCATACGCTGCCGTCCAAGTTCCACATCCGAAGGAAGTGGATGTGAATCTAAGAATATGATAAGCCTGTGTGTACCTACTCTCGTCAGCGAAACAGTTTGTAGGGATTAGAAGTTTATGACAGATCATTTATGAATACATCTATAAAGCCCGGTACACACAGAACGTGGTCTGGCGTTCTTTGTAAAAATTTACAAACAAAATTTGACCGCCGCTCGTAAAGGGTTGACCGCACCGCCGGACCGCGTTCTGTGTGCTCAGGGCTTAAGAGTCAGAGACAAAACGGAGCCCTAAAAATCCCTAAGGATTTCAGAATTGAACGGTCCGAAGTTATTTCTAATTCAACGAAGAAGAGATTCATCAATACCAAAAATATTCTGGGGCAGCGTCATTGAACAAAGCCAATAATTCCCATAATAAATGGGCAGTGCAACCATTTAAGTAAAATCTAGGAAATAAGTTTGCAGAACAAGAAGGGATGAGTCCGTGACTTTTTGACCAGGGCACATCTTATGAAAGTTCTTAATGAATGCTAATTTTTATATGGACATTTAGATAGATAAAATAATTTTATTTTCAATAATTTTTTTTTTACAAAAACATGATTATGCTGGTATTCAAAATTAAATTTGACAATAACTTCTTTTAAGTAGTCTGTCAGGTTCAAAAAATGTATTTACTGTATAACAGCAAAGCTAAGCGAGTTTTATCTCAATTCATTTATTATAAGACATCGATATTTAAGGGCGTTTTTAAGAAATTGTAGAGGTTTAGGAAATTTAAGCCATTCAAGAAATTGAGGAATGTTGATCGAACTAGAGTTTGCTTCCTAGATATTTTTTTGCGGTATCCTTTAACCCTTTCGGTACGGATGTGGTACAAGACAAAGAACATTTATATGGACTTGTACCACATCCGTACCGAAAGGGTTAAAGATGGGGCACACACGAACAAAGTGGTACGTATTTTCTGAAGAATCTACGTTACATATACTGCATATACCTACAGTATCATTAAGAAAAGCTTTCGCATTTATATTAAGCAGACCGCATCTTGCTTTGAAGACTAGATTTACCATGTCTCGTTCTAACTTAAAAATAGTTCGGGACTTCAGAATACAGGAGGTTGCAATATTTATCATGGTATTGTGACAGGAGTGCCTTTCATTCATGCTATACATACATACATGTATGTAGGTCATTAAGTGTTGCATGCATTGGACGAAACCGTCAGTTTCCATTTAAAAGCATTAATAAAAAGTAGGCCTAATAAAGTGCGTTCGAAAATCACGCCGGAGGAGAGCATTCAGTTCCTGCTAGTTTTTTTTTTTTTTTTTTGGATTGCAGAATCTCCTGCCTCTAATCTTCAATTACACCGTCGGGATTCGTTACAAATTTGTAGGTCCCATTCCTGTCGACTTACAACGCGCACGCACTGCACGCACTGTTGAGCCTAATTTATCATGACTACCATTCCCGTGCTTGCGTTGCTTTGCAGAAAATATTTCCCAAATGATTTTGTGTACATAAATAATTAAAACCAATTAAATTTTTCATTTGAAAACTACATTAGTCGTTTTTATTTTTTTTCTTTAAACTTACTTATACATTATTTCAAGAGAATTACACAATTTATACTCAAGTAATTTAGCTGAACTAGAAAAAAAACTTAAAATTAATACAAACCTATTTTAATTTGAAAGTTATTTTAAAGTTCAGATTTTATTATCCTTATCACGAAGAATAAAAGTGTAATTTTATTTTGTTGTATGCATTTTTTTTGTACAATATTCCGAAACACAATATGGGAATACGATTTATTTGTTGAATTAAAATGTTCAAAACAAACCCTGGCTTGATTTTTGAATTAAGAAAAAAAATATTTTGCCTATACATAATGTTTACTACACGAATTGTGGATTGTATTGTGTTTGTTAAGATTTTAAACTTTAAAATGATATATAATATATGTATGTATATAAACTTTATTAGGTGACTTTACTTTTAAAATTATTTCTTTAGCGTCGATCGCGAGAATCTGATCGGCTACGTCTGTCACGTGAAAAACTCCTTGAACGACTCCTCGACCGCCTTGGAGAACGAGATCTGTAAATTTATTTAGAAAACAAATTAAATTAATTAAATACATCGAAAGAAAGCAACTCATATACATTTAGAGCAAACTGTGGAAAAACAAATCGACTACTTTTTTAAAACAAAAAGAAAAGGTTTAATTAATAAAAATAATGTAAGGTTTAAAAAAAATCAACATATTTTTTTCTTATCTATTATCGAAACAAAATGATATAGTATAAAAAATAAACAACAAACCACTAAAATGATGCAGGTGTGTGGTTCATTTTTGGTATTTTTGATTCTTTGCAGAAACTGAAACAACTGAGGATGATGAGTTGACTTGACATTAGTTTTTCGAGTTGAGCTGAGAACGCGGCGATCAAACGATGATTTGTGTGGTGTGTGTTGAACAACGGCAATTGTAGCGGGTTGGGTTATTTATATATGTAGCTAGTTTGAATTAGCGGAAGAAGGAGGATGATTCAAGAAGGCGACGTTTTATTGTTGCTCATTTTGATTCACAATTCGATTGAAGAAGCTTTCGCGTCAATAAATAAGAGAAGTTTCGTGCTGTTTCATTGAGTTGTTGTTTACCGCGGCACATCATCAGGGTGTGTTGTTGATGATTGAATGCGTGCAGAGGTGTAGAGAAGCAGAGATGAGAAGAAGCACCCTTTTTCGCTTGTTAGCGTGGATGGTGAGTCGAACGCGGCGGGAGTACGAAGATAACTTTCCTCAATCTCTCTAAGTCAATTTGAAAGGAATTTAGCATTGGTAGTGGCAGTGGTGATTGATTGGTTGGTTGGCTGATAGATGTGTGTTGTTTTTTTTTTTAATTTTTTTAATGATGGTGGATGAACTAGAATAAGATGTCAAGAACAGCGAGCAGGGGTCCCAGTAGTCTCGTTTGCAAAACAAAATTTAAATTAACAATTAAAAAAAAAAAAACAAATGTGACTTATGGATGACTTCTGTTGTGGCTGGGTGGAGACATTTCTGTAGATGTTGTCCACCGCAGAGAATTATTTGTTGACAAACGCAACGCACATGCAATCGTTGGCTTTAATGTTGCTCATAAAGAGACAAGTAGTATGTACAAAGATGTGCTGAAATGCGCGCGCCCGGCAGTTTTTTTTTATTTTTGTATTTGTAACTTATACCGCGCCTGTTGTTCTTGAAGGGTTGTTTTTGTTGGTTGGTTTGGGAGTCTGTAAGGATGTGGGATTCAGATGGATCATACTTGAAGTTTGTCGCCTTTGATGCGCAAATGTAGTCGAACTTAACGTATCGTTTCCTCCGATGAGTCTCAAGGACTTTTGTTTTGTTTTTCTTTTCATATTAAAATATTTCAAGAAAACTTTATGTTTTTACACTCTAGCAAATTTCAAAGAGAATAAATCTCTCTTCATGGGGGAAACAATCGTTCAATGGGCATTGGCGATGTCGGGGATGATGGTGATGTCATCCCCGAGAAATTAGCTTCACAACCACAGCCTAGGAGTAGACACAATTTGGTGCTGAAACTAGCAGAAGAATTGATGACTTTGGTGATGGCAGTAGTAGATGTATCATTGTTGTGATTGTAGTAGTAGTAGTTGGAGTTGCTGTTGGAGTTGGAGGAGCAGTTATTCATGAAGATGTTGTAGTAGGAGAAGGAAGTAGTAGTAGTAGTAGAACTAGTAGACTTTGCCCTGAAAATGATTACCAGATGCGGCGTTTTAATTTTACTTTTATCAACAACAAAAAAAAAAAAAATACTACACAAGTGCTTATTTTAAAAATATTACACAGACGAAAAATAAACCATTTTTTCATATAAAAAAAAATAATGAAATAATAATGTGGATAAAAATGATATTCTCTTGTAAATTTTTATGCATACAGTAGTTTTTATAGATATAAATGTAAATAGAAATTTCAACAAAAAAAATGTAGCCAACTCTGATTAACAATTAGAGTAAAATAAATAGCAGAAATGCTAAGACCAATCGAGCCCTTATCGTTGCTTTATCGTAATTGATAAATATACAAGTGCCAGAGAGATAGAAATAAAATAAATACAAAAGTGGTCGGACTCGCCACAACAACCAACAAAAGTATGTCCGACCACTGGTTTTGTAAAGAGAGCTTTCATTTGATACCCCATTTATAAAAATTCATCATGGTTTAGGTATCCTAAGCCAAAAATGCAACCGAAAAAGAGCGTTTTCTACCCATTGGCACCTGAAAAACCTTGTCCGACCATCGGTTTTGTTAATGTTAGGACTAAAGCTATGAATTGGTATCATTCTTTTCTGAAGCCGCGATGAGATTGGTAAACCTACGGTTGGCTCCCGTACTATGCGGTCAGTTTTTAGTTTAAGTTAACCGAGATAATTCTGCCGTTTAAACCTAAGTTCAACGTTTGGAACCACTATACCTTCATAATATATTATAGAATTTATTGACTTATTTTTCATAACCAATTCCATTAGCAAATTCATGTCTGCTGTTAAAGTTTTTATTTCTCTTTTTTTGTACAATTTTTTTTTAAATTTTGTTCGTGTCACTTGAAAAAAAAAAAATGTCGACAAATTATCAACAACCCAAAATAAATGTTGCTGTTTCGCGTGTTGTTTGCTTCAGAAAGAGAAATAATAGATAAGGAATCCTACGTACTGTTTGCAATACGTCAATTGGCGAGGCAAAAACTTACAAAGCTGCCAACTCTTTCTCATAAAATCTAGTTAAACGATGTTCATCTCATCTTAAGATCAGATTTCACTGTGGCTAATGTCGATTTCTTTTCAACTATTGGAGATCAAATCTTTTTTTTTGTTGTAAGGAACTCGCAAACAAAATAAAATTTTTTCTGTGATTGTATGTGTGTGTAATTTGACAGGCCCGAACGCACAATTCTTAAATTTTTTTTTTGATAACGGAAAATTGTAATTCTATCTACATAATAGTAAATTTTATTTAATTTATTTTATTTTATTAACTGAAGAACGTGAACTTTATACTTTTACACCACGGAAATAATTTAATTGAACAAATTGACTGAAAAGCCAAACGTAAACATCAGCCAGAGAAATGTCAAATCTTCCTAGTGTGTGTGCAAGTCGGTGCAAATCTTTCTAAAATTAAAGATTTGATTTGTTTAGAAAATTTGATCTTTTCTTCTAAACAAATCAAATTTCCCCTTCACAGATTTGATTTTTTTGTTGAAAGGAAATGCACATAATATAAACAAAGAAAAAAAAAACTAAAAATAAAACGGTTTTTTGAGAAATTTTTGAACACGTCCAAAAAAGTTACAGCTCGTGCAAAAATTCACAAACATTCCTGATTTTGACATTTATAAACGTCAAAGTGTCATATGGATATAGTACGAAGCTAAAAATATAAAATAGCCTCTCTCTCGCAATAAGCTCCAAACTTTAAAAATAAATTCAAATTAATCAAAAAAAAAAAAAAAAAAAAAAAAAAACTGAAACTAGCTGACCTTTTTTCGATTTTTTTTGCCAATCTTTCAATCAATGAGGTGCTAAAGTCGCAAATGACTTTGAACAATTTTAACCATTTATTTAAATTTTCCTATGGCTGACCAAAAGAATATAGTTACCAAAAAGTCTTATCTGCATCTGAAAATAAAATCCAGTTCTTTTCTAAAGAATAATAAGACAACTAAACAAAAAATATTTGAGAGAATTGCTCTTACTCATACAATCTTCTCAAACAGCTCACCTACAATGTTTATATGGAGATGGATAGGTATAATAAGGACAAAAAAGCAGTTTGTCACTGTGTGTGGTATCTCATTGTAAAAGCGCTGAGAGAATTATTGAAGAGTCCTTAAAAAAGCAAAAGCACTGAGAGAATTATTGAAGAGTCCATAAAAAAGCAAAAGCTCTGAGAGCGGGTCGCAATATTGGAACCCACAAAATTGTATGAGATTGGTCTTCTTGGTAATTTTATATTTTCTGAAACTATTTGACCTATTACCGAGCTTTAAGATGACATCTACTATTTGCGAATATCCCATTATGAGGTGCTTAGATACCGGAGCCCGGGTGGTTATTTTTGATGATTTATTTAGCCCATTTGTGGGTGGCAATGGCACAGTGGATATAGTGTTTGCCCGCTAACCTGGACGTGTGGGTTCGAGCTCGTAGTCTAGGTAGCATTCTTTTTTATATTCCCCAGTTTCAACTGGATGCCACCCGTGGAATTTAATGAGACAAAAATCTTTCCTTTCCTCCTATTCCTTCTAACTAGTGCCGTGCATATATAGTTAAAATTATTATTTTTTGTGAATGACTGTAAAATATTTTCTTGTAGGTATAATTTGTATTTATAAAAAATACTTTAACTTTGAAAATGCACCAATACAACAGATCAGCAACTATCAGACAATGTCCGTTTTCCTTTTAGCTTTAAGTTATCACTAAGTCCGTACAGTAACAAATTTGCTATTTCGGGAAAATAGATCGGACTGTTAAAATAGAAGATCAAACGAATACAAACCAAATTCTTGGTTCGACAGTAAGATCTCGGAGATCTCATTTTGTTCAATTATTCAATTTTGTATGGTTCTCCATATCACCAATTTGATGAGCGAGTGCTCTGAGTGTCATTTTCCGACAACGTGTTTTCATTCATCGCAAATTCTTCGATGTAAGGGACTTATTTTTTTTTCATATCATAAATAGAAATATGCAAGAATTTGTATGAATTGTTACCTAACAGAACTTAAATCTTCTTTCATTTCCAATGGCATTCTGAAAATTTTAGCATTGAAATTCTTTGGATCTATACTATGAAGTTTGGTGCGCATGATTTTTTTTTGCTTTTGGTTGTTTGATACCACTAAGTTGCAAATATTGCATTTTTTGTTTAGGAATAAAATATTGAACAAAGTAAAGCTAACCAAAATATGGTGAAGTAATCTTAACCCCAAATGCTCCATTTCCACTTCAGAATACTTGGTAGACATATTTGGAATCTTTTAAGTCTCCTCAAATTACCTACTAGTACCTATAAATCTTATAAAAAGTTCAGAGTTGGCCACATTACCTACCCCATAATAATGAGTATAAAGAAATAAAACAAAACTACTTCATTAGTAAATTTTAAATAAATGAAAACCACAAACGAATCATACCTGTATCGACCTCCTCGGCCACCAACACCGCCACCGCCGCCACCACCAGCGCTACCGCCACCTCTTCGTCGATCATCCCGCCTAGATCGACCGGATGACATTTCAACACGAATTCTTGTTCCGCAGCATCGTCTATATAGGTATATATATATATATTTGGGTATTAATATTTTTTTGTTCTTCATTCCGAATGAAAAATTTTATTTAACTTACGTTCCGTCTAATCCTCGAGTTGCGTCCTCGGCATCACGTCTGTCTTCAAATTCTACAAATGCAAATCCTGGTGGATTTCTTGCAACCCACACGTTTCTTAGGGGCCCATATTTGCTGAAGGCATTTTCTATTTCATACTTGGACGCTGATGAGCCCAAGTTCCCGACATAGACTTTACAAGCCAAGTCCCATTCCCGATAGCGTGGCATTTTGGAATCAATTTTAACGGATTTATCTGAAAAGAGAAATTGTTTTTTTTTTTTTGTTACATAAAACCTTACAATTATAATATACACTGGGATTTAATACGCAATAAATTTTAATTTTAAAAGAAAAAAAAAAAAATTACCAAACTCGAGATAAATTCAAGATGGCGCCCAAATGAAAGAAAAAAATTTACGACTTAGAAATTAGAAGAAAAAAATGGGTGTGGTGCTTGACCAGTTAAGTTTTTTATTGAATTTGATTCACAAAGTATATATTTTATAAATATATAATTAGTTTATTAATTTTAAATAGCTAGAAGACGAATATAAAAAAAGTCACTTCAGATCTTTTATCGATACGAACAAGGGCAAAAAGAAATCATATAAAAAAAACTATGTATGATTATTTTATTAACTTTAAAACATTTACTTACAATTTCAACTTTATGTGTGAAAAAGGGGGTGCAAATTTTATTTAATTAATAAATAAAATTTGTCTTTAAAAAAATAAAAAGCAGCAGAACTGGAACTTCACTTCTACACTTCTTCAAGGGAAAACTCAAATTGAAAAAACAAATGGCGGTGGGGAAATTTAAAGTAGCTGATGCCGTATCGATTTAAAAATTCCTTTTGGGAAAAAGTGATGTAGAATTCACTGGTCAAAGAAGAAATAAGTGATGCCAAAATATTTTCTTTAAGTTGTTTTTGATTGGAGGAAGTTTCAGAGTACTCCTTTTTGAGTTGTATTCCCAGCAAAAGTAGAACTACATAGTCCTGGTCTACATTGAACGATTTTTCCAGTGCCGTTCATTTATTCGTAGGTGAAGGGAGTGAAAAGTGAGGGGTAAGGATCAAATCGTTTGTACCACAAAACTCGAACGATTTTTCCAGTCTGTTTATGTTCTCTCTTCTTTCCATTTTCTTGTGTGTGTTCAGTGTCAGTGTGCGGTTGATTTGATGGTGTGAGTGCATCTCAATAAAATATGAAGAGCATAGTCCCGGTCTACATTGAACGATTTTTCCAGTGCCGATCTTTTGTTCGTAGGTGAAGGGAGTGAAAAGTGAGGGGTAGGGATCAAATCGTTTGTACCACAAAACTCGAACGATTTTTCCAGTCTGCTTATGTTCTCTCTCGTCTTCTTTCCATTTTTTTGTGTGTGTTCGGTGTCAGTGTGCCGTTCGTTTGATGGTGTGAGTGCATATCAATGAAACATGAAGAGCACAGCAATACAAAAATGAAGAAGAAAAGGAAAAACTCTTATGGAAAAAATCGTTCTGTGTGTACATTTCACACGATTTTTGGAAAAATCTTCGTGGAAAAATCGGGCTATGTAGATCGGGACATAGCAATAAAAAAATGAAGAAGACAAGGAAAAAGTCGTTCTGTGAGTACATTTCACATGATTTCTGGAAAAATCTTCGTGGAAAATCGGGCAATGTAGATCGGGACATATATAACCGGTGAAATATGTACGTAATAGAAGTACTTCTTTTCCACTGAAAAAAGATAGGGGCTCGGGTAAAAGCTCATTTATATACCTCCTATATATGAGAATACATGAAGCAGCTAACTCTTTCTAGCATGCGAAATGTAGTGAATTTCCCCTCCATTAAAGTACTGACAAAGGTACTTCAAATGTATATCAGCGAAGCACTACTGGAAGTACTTCTAATGTTTATTCGCCAGTAGTTTTTTAAACCATAGCGAAAGCACTTAAACTTGTCTTTTAAAAGTACTTCTTATGAGCATATATTTCACCGGTTATATCCGTACTACAACAATTACTGAGTTCTCGAATCTAGAAGTACGGATATATAGCTGGTGAAACTTGTATGTAAAAGAAGTAGTTTGTTTCTTCTGAAACTGAGCCTTTTGAAATTATATATGAAATAATTTATATGATAAATTGAATTTTACGAATAGTTTTCGTCACCAGTTTATTGCTAGTTTTATCAAAATAAATAATAAAATTGTTCAGACTTTAGAGCCGTTCGAATAATTGAACAATTTGCTGCATTCTCAAAATACACGACGATCGTTTTCCTTGACCCTGATGAATCTGAAATGCAGTAATAGGAAAGCATAAAACACTAATAAAAACATTTGTATTTTCTTTTTAAATTTAATGACAATAATTAAATATAATTTCTTTTGTTTCTTATATAATCAAAAACCAAAAAACAACCTTTTATAACTCGCGCTCGCCGATAAAATAAATGATTTTGTTTGTCATGTTGTGCAGTGTGCACACTCGAAATGAGACAAAACTTTGTGCATCGTATAGAATGCTTTTTGTTTGTAGTTGTGTTTCAAGGCAAACTACTGAGTTTTGGTTTGCAGGGTTATGTCGTTTTCGGTTGGAAGTTTGGAGTTAGACCGCTTTCACACAAGGAAACAGAGCTGCCAGAAACTAGTTAGTTTGTAGGCGAGAAGGGAGTGAGGGGAGATTTTTTGTATTCCTTTTATGCCCTTCTCGCCAACAAACTAAAAATCGCCGGCAACGTTTCCCTGTGTGACTCAGGCACTCAGGCAATTCAGGCGAATGTATCTCCGCCGCGCGGCGGAGAAACATTCGCCTTTCAAAATTTATTTACAGGATGATAAATGAGAGTGCCCACACAAACTGCGAATGTTTCTTCGCCGCACCGAATATTTCGTATTGATTTGGGAGAGCCTTTAATGTGCTAAATATAACTGTCATATAATTTGTCAAATACACAGATATTGCAAGAAGGCTACGTAGAACAGAAAAATAAGTTGATTGGATTAGAAATGTTCGAAAATCCAATCGAAAACGACATGAGTTTATGATTTGAGAACATTTTTTTGGTTGGAAAGATTGTGTAGAAACAGTGGTGACCTTGGCTAACGGGTGCCTCTACAGGACATGAACGATGAAAGGATTATTAACATGTCCAGAAAAAATCCAATGGCATCCAAAAAAATCCATGTCCTTCATGTCGAAAAAAAATTACTTTTTGACATAAGCGCTGTTTAAAATTTGGCCAGTACTTGACGTTTCAAGTGCGTTAGTTTTTTTCTGTTTTTTTTTTTTTTTTTCTTATTGAATGTGTAGGTGAATTTAGTTGGAAAAGATAGAAGTAGTTGTGAAAGGCTAATGAGCGACATGACATAACATTGACACTGTTTGTTGATAGGATTGTCGCTGTGATGTGAGACATCTGTATGGCCTGTGGAGTCAGTCTGTAAGAGAATCTTCAACTTAACTTATGGCAAACAAAAATATAAATCGGGTGGCACAACGGCTCATGAAGAACCAGGGCCTAGTGACTAAAAACTCGCAACCATTCCTGTGTGCGCCTTTCGACAGGAATGGAAGGGACCTACAATTTTATGCTGAATCCGAACTGCTAGACGAGAAGCACTTATTCGTGACAAGTGATACTCTCGGAGGATTTGTCTGAAAAAAACTTTTTAGTTTTTAGGTGGACGAGGCTGGGAAGCGATCCCAGACCTCCAGCGTGATAGTCGAACACACTAACCATTACGCTACGGGCTACTACCCACTGTGTATTAATACATGCAAAATTGAAAGTGGAAAAGAATTCCACGCGACTGCCAAATTTGTGGGAAAGAAATAACTTTTCATGTTTTGCTTCCATACTTGCTTGTATTAATACATTACCAGAACCTTTAAAAAAGTGTTATAGAATGTGGGATAGAATTAGAACCATTCCTAAAATTATTCACACATGTCAAATCGTGTGGGATAGAATGTCTGGTTGTGTAGGCTGGGCTTTCATATTTTGTTTCCACACTATTCTACATGATTTGTTTCCCACTTTTTCGACATGTGTTAATACACAGTGGGCTAGTGTGGAAGGCCTTTAACTGAAAGTTGCCCGAAACAAAGTTGCCTAGTGGGCCGTGGTCCTAAAAGTTGCATGTACGCGCTTAGCCCAAGCGAATTAAAAGAAAACAAATATCCAGCAATTAGTTTCCATGTGTGAAAGTGGATTTACATGTACCCTTTGAGTATATATAATAGAGTGCTCTTTCCTATCCCTAATGCATTGTAGAACTTGAGCCTGTGATAGGGGGCGTGATTTCAATATAGAGAGGGTATTTTGACATCTGGCAGCTATGATGGTGTTGTTGTAAAAACCCTCTCTATGTTGAGAATTGAATTACCTCATAAATAACCGCGCCCCCTATGATGGTTACGTTTTCGGAATGTAAACGAGCACTCCATATTATATATACTCAAAGCATGTACCTTACTTTTAACAGCGATGTTCTGACCATCCAATTTACCTAGAAAAGTTTTTCTTCTTGGCACCACTTTTTTCAATGACTTTAGTGGCTTCCGGCTCCGGCACAGATGTCAGGTTTATTTAAAAATCAAACGTTCTTCTTAGGTAATTGTCTGACTTGTGTTTTTGCAAGTTAGGAATATTTTAAATGGGTGGTAGATTTAGGGTTGATTTTAGCAACATTCGTGGGCTTAGACAGAATTTCTATTCTGCATACGTTCATACTGTGCAATACAGGCCAGCTGTTTTGGCACTGAGTGAAACACAAATAGGTGAAAATTCTGATCATTCAGAATTTAACCTATATGGGTATAGCTTTGTGCCTCTATTCTTTGCTCACCATGGACTCGCCATTTATATAAGAAATGATGTTGCGTACCAACTTCAACCACAATATGGTTTGTGCTCAAACACATATTTTAACTTCATGTGGTTCAAATTTTCGGTCAATAAGCACATCATTCATTCATGTTTTATTTATCGAAGCCCGAACCTGGACAGAAATTTAACTTTTAACGAATTTGATGCTCTGTCCGACTCCATCCAAAGAATTGTTGCCCTTTATCCTTGCACTGAAATCGTCATTGCGGGCGATTTCAATGTACACAATTCTAGTTGGCTTCGCTTTTCAGGCCAGACAACACCCGAAGGAAGGTATGTTGAGCTCTTCGCTGAGTTAAACCAACTAACTCAGCTTGTTGACGAGCCCACTCGAATACCGGACATTGCAGGTCAATCCGCCAACACCCTAGACTTGTTTCTCACCTCTGATCCTAATAAATACTCAATTAGTGTATTATCGCCTCTAGGCACATCAGACCATTGTGTCATATCTGCGAATTTCTCGTGCCAACAAAACACAGTTAAAGAGAAAGCACCAACGAGAACCGTTTGGCAATACGAGAAAGCCAACTGGGACGGTCTCAACGGTTTCTTCAGTAACTTTAACTGGTCACTATGCTTCCTCGATAGTGACGTAGATGCCAGTGCAGATATGATCACAAATTTAATTCTTTGTGGAATGAGAAATTTTATCCCGAATAGGGTAAAATCTATCAAACCCAAAGAAAACTCATGGTTTGATTCGAGCTGTAAAGAGGTTATTAGGGTTAGAGAAGTAAATTTCCGATGTTATAAGGCCAACCCTACTGAGGAAAACCGGAATAAGTTCAAACAAGCTAGAAAGACCTGTAATGTTCATATTCGACGAACCAAATTTCTGCATGACCAGAAATTAAGGCAAAAAATACTACAATGTCCCACAGGTAGTTAAAATTTTTGGTCATTTGCAAAAAATATACGAAATTCTACTTCGTCGTCGGTTCCAACGCTCGTCTTCAATGACACCCCTTTTGTCAGCTCGATAGATAAAGCCAATTTGCTTGCAGCACAGTTTGCTGTTAATTCGACGCTGCCAGAAAGTGTTATGACTCCTCCTGTACTTGAGAGCGTAAATGATTTTATGGGACAAATCTTCTTTCGCACTCGTGCAGTTGCCAGAGTCCTGAAAGATCTTGATATACACAAATCCGCTGGCCCGGATAGTATCCCTCCCATTGTTCTGAAGAGGTGTTCTTCAACGCTGGCAAAACCACTGCGTAAGCTTTTCCATCTGTCCTACTCTACTGGTCTCTTTCCGAGTGGATGGAAAACAGCATTTGTCCAGCCTGTTCCTAAAAAAGGCGTATCTTCTTCACCCTCTAACTATCGACCGATTGCACTTACGTCCCTTCTTTCCAAGGTCATGGAAACGCTGATTAATTTTCAGCTCAAGAAATATCTCGAAGATCGAAAGCTTCTTAATGACCGGCAGTACGGCTTTCGCAGCAATAGGTCCACTGGTGATCTGATGGTTTATCTCACCGAACAGTGGCACAAATCTTTACATCGTTTTGGAGAAAGTAAGATTATTGCACTTGATATTTCAAAAGCATTTGATAGAGTTTGGCACCAAGCTCTCTTATCGAAAATGCGTGCATTTGGCATCGACGAATCTCTACTTCGCTGGATTAGAAACTACCTTTCGGACCGTTCAATTCAAGTTGTATTGGATGGTTTCAAGTCTGAAATCCATAAAATAAATGCTGGCGTGCCCCAGGGCTCCGTTTTGTCTCCGACTCTCTTCCTTATATTCATAAACGATCTTTTATCTGAAACTTCTAATCCATTAAACTGTTTCGCTGACGACAGTACCCTCAGCTTCTCATATTCGTTTACAGATTCACACCCATTTCCTTCGGATGTGGAACTTGAACGGCAGCGTATGATAAGCTCATTAAATTCTGATCTAAGCAGCATTGTCCAATGGGGAAACAAAAACCGCGTAGAATTTAATGCTTCAAAAACTCAATGCTGCCTTCTGTCATTAAAGCGAAACCCACCTCCAATGCCGCTTTCCATGGACGGCACTTGCATCGAGGAAGCCGAACAGCTCTCAGTTCTCGGTATGTGTGTCACAGACCACCTAATGTGGAATGACCACATATTTGACGTCGCCAAAAACGCTGCTAAGTGCTTAGGTTTTCTCCGAAGATGCAAGAAATTCTTTACCCCCTCTGATCTGGCTATGATCTACAAAGCATTTATTCGTCCAAAGCTTGAGTATAATTCACATATATGGGCAGGTGCTCCTATAACTCATCTAAGCTTGTTGGACCGAATACAAAAAAGGGCCCTAAAAATGATAGGTGATCGAACAATATCGTCAACAATAGCACCCCTCGAACATCGCCGCAATGTCACCTGTCTCTCACTGTTCTATCGTTTTTTTTATAAACAGTGTTCAAGTGAAATAGCCAGTTGCATTCCTCCCCTTAAACAATTCAACCGTAATACTCGCGCTTTTAGGAATGCTCATCAGTTTACCCTTGAGCCCAATTTCGGACGTACCGTTAAGTATAGGGATTCCTTCTTTAGTCGCACAACAAGAATGTGGAATGCTTTACCTGACCCTATTTTTCCCCCCCATTTTGATATTCAGAACTTCAAAACTAATGTGCATCGGTATCTCCTTTTAAATCCTTCCTTGTTTTTCTAAGGCTCGCACTGTGCTAGTCATAATTAAGGGTAGTAAGAACCCCTTTAGTGCGCGGCATGTTTAAAAAAAAAAAAAAACCCTCAAAATAATTTGACCGTTTCTTGTATTTAAAATTAAATTTTCCCCCAAAATGTCCACCCAGAAAACTATTTCATATTATAATAAATATTAACTATATAAAAATCGATTCTATCAAGGCTATTAAAATGTGTAAAGTAGGGTCGACGTGTGTTAAAGCCGCCTCAACCGCTTAGCTATACGTGCGTAGTTTTAAATTAAATATAAAGGTTCTTCAGTTGTTTGTTTTTTTTTGCATTAAACAAAAGTACTTACACTTTGCATTGTAGTGTAGGTAAGTTAAAAGAAGAGATACATTATATTTAGTTATCTACATACAAAACAAAACATACATTTCACACAACTTCGTTTTCAAAACGAGTATAGAGTAACTTAACAAATTGTATCTATGTGAAACAGTGGTTATGCATGTGTGCATCTAATTTACTTTCGTTTCATTCGGCAACGAGTTCCTTGGCATTAGAAAGAGTATTCAATGCCTGTGCCTGCTGCTCTTTACTTATGTTGGGTTATGTGTAGCTCTAGCTGCTGTAGCTATAATGCTTTGTGTTGCAGTTCTCGCATATTTCTGCATTTATTTTGTTATTTATATACATACATACTTACGTTTAGATATCTAGATAGCTATACCAATTTTGTTTGTGTGCTTCCTTGCAGTTAATGGAACGAGATGTATTAGGTTGGAAAGTGGTATATTAGGTACAACAAATGCACGACCCGATGGGGCCTATAATATGCAGTACACCATTTATAACTTTAAATGAAATGAACCTCTAGGAAGTTAAGAAAGAGGATTTTAGATTTTTTTTTTTAATTTTAAAATTATTTTTATTTAACTTACAATATTAACATTTGTTTAATGTATTTACATTATGTAATACAGTATGAATAATAATAATTCAATTGGGCAATGGCGTTGCCATCTGCCTGATTGACGCGCTCAAAAGTTTATATTTGAATAAATAAGTAATCTTAAAAAAGTATAATGCTATAACAACATGACATATTATTTTTTTATAAATATTTAGTTATAATACTATTTCTATAAGAAGATGCATTTTCAATAAATTTGTAGAGAGTTAAGAAGGTTCTTATTTTGTTCCATTGTCAACGATAAATTCCCCAAGTAAAAAAGCCTGAAATCTTTATAGATTGGACATATTGCCAGAAAATGGAAGGTGTCTTCTTTCATTTGAAGGTTTCTTATAGTGCAAAGATTTGTTGTTGATTTTTTGAATGGTGCACCATTTAAATTCAAAACGTCACATTTTGCCCTACAAATCAGAGATATTGCTTTTATGATATAGCAATCATTGAAATAGTTTTTGTGATACGAGTGATACGATGATATTAATAGGTATGTATAGTAAAATGCATATTTGTATAGGAGTAGGGTACCTTAAACATTAGTTAAGAATTTCTTATGCTTGTTTCTTGTGTGGGTACCTTTATTTATAAAAACCTAACATTTCGATGGAGATGTCTCAAAAACCGTGTACTAGAAAACAATTTTTTTAAGTTATTGCTGTATTTAAAGACATAACATTAATTTATTTATTATTAAGTAATGGTCTATTCCCTAAATTTATGAAGTTGAAGAAGTTGTCAATCAATTTTTCAAAATATTTGCATGTCATCGGCATAAATTAAAGACATCATTGAGTTACATACAACGGAAGGAAGTTCATTAGTAAATAAGACAAACAATCACGGACCATGATGACTTCCTTTCCTTGTATATCTGAGTTTACACTTAACCATTTACAACGTTCATTTTTTAAACCAAAACTACATACATATATATATAATGATCTGTTAGATACCAGAGAAATCAATAAAATAAAGCCATCGTTTAGTCCAATAGTGATAAGTTTGTTAAGTAAAATTCGATGATTCAAATTGTTGAAAGCTTTATTACTGAAGTCAGTGAAAACACAATAAACTAGATTGTATTTTTCAAATGCATCTAAGCAGAACGTAGTCAATTGTAACACATTTTGTGAACGTAAACTCCATTCTCAGGTATGTAATGATTTGACTACTTCTAGAGTATTTCCTTCATATTTTCGATGCTCGTCCTTTGCCTTTTTTTTCTGCACCATTCTTTAAGACAATCATGTCGCTTACTAAATCTGCAAAATTGTATTTCCGGGGAGTTGACTTGATCCGCAACGACTTTGGTGAGGTGCAGATTTGAAATGTCAGAAGTTGTTTGGAATGCGGATGGGCTTTTCAAACTACGTTACCGACATTACTGCAATTTCTTACAGCGGATTCTCTAATAGAAAAAACTAAATTCTCGGAAGCCATCCGCAGACCATTCATCAGATTCTCCAATCGGGGTGAATAACTTTTGATTTCTCCGTTATTACAATCAGATTCCACAGTTTGCAGTATTCTTCCAACTTGTCATCCTCTGTAGAGACGCGTGCATCGGGGATTCAGCAAGAGTTACAATATCATCTGCGTACATAATGACTTTTATTCTTAACTTACCAAACTGTACTCCACATGACAGCCACTCTCTCCTAGGTCGTCCAGAAAAAGAGCAAAAAGAATCAGTTTAAGATTGCAACCTTGCCTTACTCCTTGATTAACCTCAATCTTATCCGATTGTTCTTTGCCATTATAAATAAGTGGAGTTTTTCGTTGGCAGAACTTCTTACAAAATTATGTGATTGATGATTTTTAGATTCAACTAAAGACAATATTTCGGAGAATTTCTTTAAAATAATTTTTGAATGTCACATTTCAGTTGACCAACAGAAGATAAGCATAAATCAGCATTGAAATGTTTTTGTTTGAAAGTTATTCATTTGAAAGATCCTATGACGATGATCTATGGTGATCAGTGATCACTTAAGTCTAACTCAATAAATTGTCTTCTACTAGCTATAGGCAAGGCATACTAATCTTAGTTGAAGCACATTATTATGGGTACCCTTCGACAGTTCTTTCATAAACGAAAATGTAAAAGTTCATTGAACAGTCTTATAAAGATTTATACTTCCCTATACTGTGTCTATAAAAGTTATAGCAAATAGAAATACCAGAGCTACGCTTTTGTGCTGAGATTTTCTTTATAATTGAATTCTAGACCCAGGAAGTTAATTCAAAGTCTATTCAAAGGGAAAGAAAAATCTATCAACAAGTAGTAGCATTTTTGTTCATCATCATCATCGTCGTCGTAGTCGCTCGTCGTCTTTGCTGCTCTGATGCGATAGCCAGCAACACAGCACTATATTACGGGCTGGTTTTTCCTATTTCCATAATAAAACCCAACACACTGCTGCACACACAAAATCACAACACACTACTGAGCAGAATTTCTTTGGCGCGCATGCCAAAGATCACTCTACGAACCCAAATGGCTGCTTCAAGTGGCCCAACGATGAAAAATGTGCATCTTTTCTAATTCATCTGTCCGTTTGGCCATTCAGCGATCCCCCTTCCTTTTGACGGCCGGCCGTGCCCTTGCCCAAAGGAGAATTTGCTGTTGCTTATGCTGCTGCCAGTTTCCATCAAATGGTCATTTTCAGGTTGATTATTTTCCATCTTCCATTAGAAACAGCGCCACCTCGCGCACATTACCTTTCAAAGGCCAGTACAGTGTGCATCGGTGAAGCTCTGTTCTGCTCTGGCCTGCCATTGCCATCAGAGTGCCGGGAAATCAAATCAAAAATTATTACACTCGGGGAGGTGAAGAGCACCAGGGGCCTGTTGGAGGACATTTACGTGTCCATTGGCGCGGTCTGCGCGCGTTGTAGCCAAAATGTAACTTTATTATGTTCTGCAAAATTACAAACACCAAGTAACACTTCCCTACCACCCCTTGCAACATGATGCACCATGCAACACTATTGAAAGGGCCCCATATGGGCGAATGGAGCGCTGAAGGGGATTCGAGCTGCCCCTAGTCGACGTTCGCCATCGGCGCGGCGTGTGTGAGCTTTTTTCTTTTTGCCTTTCGCGAGTCTGTTGTTGTTGGTGCTTTCTTTAAGACGCGCCATTCAATCGTTCGTTTGCTAGTATAATATATACGCGGGCATAGGGGGAGGGTTGCAAAAACAAAACCATTTTCAACGAGTACCTTGTACCACGTGTGTTCAATGGTATGTGTAGGGCAGCTCGTTCGTTCACCTCCTAACTGGCCATTGGCCGATGTAATGTATCTCTCTTGGTGATTTTTACAATTTCTGTTGTCTTTGGCGCGGCGTGGCCGCACCCGCACTACACTCTTTGTCCACGATGTACGTGAACAGAGCAGGAAAACCGCCGAAAACCTATTTGTAACTTTACTTGTAGCCCAGTCAAAATAGACATTCAAATCTCAAATCCTGAACAAAATTCCGATAACGCTTAAACTTGGTGGGGGCCTTCCAGTGACTATAACGCAGCAGTGACTTTTGTTTTTTGATTGTTGTTTTGCAGATTTTCACTAAAATTTTTATTTTACGTCACATTTCCTATGCCTTTGGGTGATTCAATTTGTTTGTTATTGAGTTTAGCCTTTAAAATAAAAACAAAGGCAATATGTGATGTTGATGCCACGATATACTGATGCATAAATGATGTGCATTGTGCACTTGGAGCTTGGACTATCAAAAGATCTTGCATCTTATTTTGAAATTTATTTAATTTTTCTCTCTCTCCTGCATGTATTTTATTATTTGGTTAATGGTTATACGAATAAGTGAATGGTTTTTAGGATACATATACATACATAAATGTATAAACGAGAAGCTTGGTCACTTGGTATGAAAGAAATTTTTAAGTCAGGTAGAACGTAAAAGATAGGTTATTCAAACACGAGTACTTATTCTAAGAAAGTAGGTGTAAAATATTAATCTTCTTCTTCTTCATTTTACCTGCGATTGTCGGCATCTCGAGGGGGACCACAACTTTCCCTCCAACTGCTTCGTCTAATTCCACTTGTGGGGTTCGCCGGTTTGACCTCAGAAAACGTCCTTTTTGCCTTTTTTCCGCGATAGTGTTGGAACGTCTAGTGCTATTGCCTTTTGAACTGGGTTCTCATGGCATCTTCTTTGTACATGACAGTACCAGCTAAGTTGGTCATTCTGTATTTCGTCCAAGATGGTATTTTTGACGTGTAGGCTTCCTCGGATTCTCTTGCTTCTTATTCGATCACGCTTTGTCACTCCTGCTGTCATGCGAAGCATCTTCATTTCAGCTGCCGTCAATTTACTCTCATACTTCTTGTACATTGTCCAACAATGTGAACCTTATGTAAGTGCTGGACGCACAACTGCCGTGTCCCTTTCAGCTTAGGGGGCATTTTTCTATAACAGAAGATGGCAGAGTTTTCCCGCCACTTCATCCACCCTACGCTTACGCGATGTTTGATGTCGTCATCACAAGATCCTTCGCTTTGATCATTGATCCAAGATATTTAAACTTTATGCACTTGGGTGTAAAATATTAATAAAATAAAAAAAAGCTTAAACATTCGTGTCAGTAATTATGAAAGCTGGCCAAGTCATTTTAGTCACAAACCCAGAAATAGAAATATCTAGATCACCCAAAAAAATTCAAACATACATAAACGTGTGTTTTATTAGTTTTATTTTATACCTATTACGATTGAAAAAAACGACAAACTGCACAGGATCCACTATTTTTCTTTGATTTTGACATATGCGCAGAACTGAACAAAAATTAAAGCGATAATTATATTATCTTGGATACCTCTTGGTTTAATGCAACTTATCTTCATCTTCATACTTCATAACAAATTTATTTTGCAAACGGATTGCTTATAGTTTTTGAGTTTTTAGTTTACTTTTAGATTGCTTATAGTTTTTGAGTTTTTAGTTTACTTTTAGATTTTGTCTCTATTTTTTTTTATTTAACTGCACTCATTTCCTTATTAGTAGTTATTACAATACATAAGTAGTTCTATACAATACATTTGTGTATATAGGTAAACTAATCTACAATATCGTTAACGTACAATTCTGAAAAAAACTGTATACAGTTAAAAATTAACTTTTTTACAAAGGATCCCTTGCATTTGTCTCTTAAGTATGAGTGTTTTTTTTATAATACAAATTCTATATACTACTGAAATACATCAGCCAAGTAGAAGACTTAGCATTATTTAATTGGACTTGTTGAATTATTGATTCAATATAGCTTTTAAAGGCCTTTAGTCCATACAAATTGGCGTTTCGTCCCGGCGTTCTCACTTGGACTCTTCAGTTGACAGTGAGGGCCTTGTCAAACCGCAATTTTTATTAAGTTCAGTCCAGCTTACATCAATTTTACAGCGAAAATCAATTGTGAACTATATCCAACCCAATTAGAATTTCTAATCAAGAATTGTTGGAAATTTTGTTACCTAAAGGCCTTTAAAAGCTATTTTGTCTCTCAAGTCCAGTGTATATTCATATCAAAATAGAAGCTATTGCTCTCTTATTTTCAATTTTATTAAAACATTTTAATTTTTATTTATAGGTGCCTACTTTTTTATTTTTATACAAAAAAAAGTACATACATATAATCACCCCTATTACAGAATCCTATAAACGGCCTGCGGAGGGAGTTTAACTAAATTAAGCAGTTTATAACTATTAGAGAATCCACGGCTGAAAGTTTGAAGTAATGTTGGTAACATAGTTCAAAAATGTATGATTTCGAATCCAAAGCCCATCCGTCTCCCATATAACTTTTTACATTTCAAATCCGCGTCCAAGTTCTTGCGGATACAAGTGAATTATTTAGTTTTGTATCTATCATGCTTTTAAACAAGAATGGCAAACACTAAACTGTTAGTTAAAATTGGTAACAAAATATGTTCTAATATATAATTTATATTTTTATTCAGAAAGAGAACAACAAATCGAAGCCAATTTGGAAAGATGGTCGAGCTAATGAAGAGCCAACCCGATATAGCTAAGAATTTGACCAAAAAATCAGCAGACTTGTTGCAGGAGTTTTGGCTTCATATTGAAGCAATACAAAAAACACTCGAAATACAAAAAGATTCCACGCAAACATGAACCAGACATTATAGCATCGGAGATGTCATAAATGTTGATGGGCTTTATACCATTATCGCCCCCTTATTCCTTCTAAGAGATTGCAAATAAATAAAATTAAAATGAATTCATTATTTTTTATTTTAATTTTCTCTTTAATAATATTTTATTTACTTTAACACTCTTTTTTATTTTGTTTACAATCAATTGTTATTATTTTTTTTCTGACATTGAATGTCAAAAACTGACAGCATCGATAAGAAAGTTTGAAAATTATAAAGAAGTTTCAAGAATCAGCAGTTGTTCTTCGGGCGGGTAATTTTTGCATATTATTGGTATCATTCGGAAAGTAAGCCGAATTTAAGATTTTAACTTAAATTACTTTTTGTTGGAAATTATATTTTCTACTAAAATGAATGGCTAAGGAAAATTTATAAAATAATTTAAGCAGTAAAAAATAATAAAAAACGACCAAAAACAAGTCGAAAAACCATTGGGGCATATTCATAAAGATTTACTAAAGTCGTTACTTTGCAGTCCACAGTTTAAATGAAGTTAATAAATAAAACTCAGCTGCCATTCATAGACGATTTTCTGGTGTTGCTTTACTTAACTGGAGTTTAAGGATCAAATCTACTTCAATTATACTTCAAATGAATAAATTTGACACATGAGCTGTCAAAATCCATTCAAACAAATTTAAATCTATTTCTGTTACTTTGCTAATCGGCAATCAGGGTCGTAGCGTCCATTGGAGCAACCGGGACAATGTCCCGGGATAATGCCCCAACGAATATCTATAATGTATTGTTCCAATTAACCTTATTAAGTTAGATTCGTTTGTAAAATAAAAATAAAAGAACTGGGAGAAAATTCTAAAAATATGTGTTCATGGTTAGCGAAAGCTCATGTTGCTAGCTAGATGGTGGAGCTAGTAGGTTGAATTTAGGTTTCATTATATGCTGCTCTGGGAAAAAGTCCGAGACGAAGTTTGACTTCGGTATTTGAAAGAGTGTCACTACACCAACCAAAAACTAAATTTTGCACCTAGTGTCATTATGTCGCAGTCTTTTTGTTAATGGTTAACTCTACTTTTACATGTAACTCACGTAGTTTTTATCCCAATTAATACAATTTATATGGCAAACTTGTAGAAAATTTTCTACAAATCATGTCTTGTTGTTTTTTTTTTCATTGCTATGTCTTAAAAGTTATAGTGTATTTTGTTAAGAAAAAGTAAGCAATAATTTTTTACATTCGTCATATTGTTTTGTTTCTATCATGTAATTTTTCTGTTCAATTGCTATCTATCAGGTCAACATTTTTAAATGGCATAATGTTAAGAAATTAGCAACTTTTTTGATCATTCAAAATTCTTCACTGTCTTCGATCTATCTAGATATATGCACCGCTCTTTTTAAACTATATCTGTTACCTCAGCAAAAGCGGAAATATCTTTTTCAAATCTGAAATTAATAAAAAATTACTTGCGAAGCACCATGGAACAGAAAAGCTTAGCAATTAATCATTGATATCGATTGAAAATCTAAGAGCACGGAAAATAGATTTGAGAAAAGAAGTGAATGAGTTCGTTTCTGTAAAATCCAGACAAAATTATTTTAGTACCTGCCTAACCTTTCATTGCTGTCAATAGTAAATAATGTTATTAACTTAATATACATTATGTATAAACACATTTAGATTTTTTGTTGAAATTCATTTAAACAATATTTAGGTAGTAATTGAGAAATAGACCCCATATTTGGTTTTCCCCCGGGCCCCAGAAGCTCTAGCTACGCCCCTGACTGCAATAAACAAACTTTCGTCGACAAAAGGTAAATATTCAACAACTACTATTTCAGCATAAACCAAATAAAACAAAAAAAAAAACAAACAAAGCTCATAACATCTTATAATTTAGATGGCAAAAAATACAGAAAAGAAGCGTGAGAGGGAAGAAAATTGGACGGAAGCAGAGAAAGAAATCTTTCGGGAGCTGGCCCGGAACCACATTTCTGTTGTGGATGACAAAAAAAAAAAAAAACGATTACAAAATGATCAAAAAAAAGCGGCATGGAAGGATATTCAAGAAAGCATGAAAGCTGCTGGGTATAAACGAGCACCACAAAAAATGAAGGAACAATGGCAACGAATGAAAGTTGCTGCAAGAAAAAGCAACTCGGCAATGAAAAAAGCACGGAAGGCAACGGGAAATGTAGTTAAGATAAAGGAACCAACTGACGAAGATCTCATGATTCAGGAAGATTTCTCCGATACAATTTTGATGGACAGTGACACTGCTGCTTTTGAAATTGAATATCTAGAAGAAAACTTCCAGTTTATCGAGAAGCCCCCTACTGCAACTGAACATGCCAACACAGACACAGTTGCAGTAAAAAATTTGCAAGATTTCGATGAGGAGGCCTTGAGCGACCGTGACGATTCGACTCCAATAGAGAAACTAAGGCATTTACCGAAAAATAACACCAAAAAGCCAGGAGTCGATCTTCTTCGATAACGCCGCAAGCAAATTCAAATACAAAGTCGTCAAAATCAACAATTGAGCGGGCTTAAATTGACACAACATCAAAATCGAATAGATCACGAAAAAAAAACTATTCGAAAAATACCTGGAGATCAAAAATATTATTTTGCTACAAGAAAAAAAGAAGTGTAATACTTTAACTAATGAGCAAATTGTCTTCTTCCCATTATCCCATTTCAATATCCAGAAATCGATATCTTTTTCCTTAATCCCCTCTCTCTTTTTCCTAGTTGCTTGGCTCGCTCTGTGTTGAAAAAATAAATAAATAAAACCTTATTATAAAAGAGAAACAAAAATAATTATTGAGCTCATTCAATGATACAAAAATAAAGTTAGAAAAAGAATATAGTACGTATACGCCTAGGTGTCCTAAGGTTAAGGAAATGAAATTTTCGGATATTACTGGCCTTTTCCAACAAAGTTAATTCAATTATTTTTAACAAAGAAAACAAAAAATCCACAAATATTAACAGACGTTTAGTTTATTTAGCCTAACAGCTTTTCATAATGATAATTTAATTAGGAAGACAAAATAAAGTACTATTAAAACGTTTTCAGGGCTTAAGGCAGTTTAAGACTCATCATTAAAAAGAATATAAAACACAAGTATTAGTTACAAAACATTGCCACATCTGAAGCATACAAATTAAAAAATAATTTTTCTTACTAACATATTGCACATCAATGAAGTTTTAACCTTTTAGGCGCACGCACTCTTTACGCTCTTCTCTAACCACAAACGTTCATAGGTCTATTGAAAATTATTTTTTGTCGAAGGTTATATTCGATACCCTAAATTATTCGAAGGCCATACCTATAATGAAAAAGTTTTTATAATCAATATACCCACTCGTATCGTGCGCGATCTACAGAAACAAAAGAAGAAAATACATAAAATGGGAAGTATATCGAGTTTACACTTTCTTCTCACAGAAACAGAACTCACTTTCTTCAGCATAGTAATATGCTGCTGCTCATGCTGAACCTGACACATGAACGGCTTGCTAAAGTTACGTAATTTAATTCCAATTGGCTTTCAGAATCAAAAACCATCCCCATCAAGCCACAGTAGTATAGCAGCAGCAACAGCAGGCAGCACACATGGAATTCCATATGTGCACACATGCACACATTGCACCGTCAACAAACGTGTCTTGTCATTGTGGCTCCCTCTCTTCTTCGTGCAAGACGTTGAACTCTAAATATTAATCGCAAGGCAACTCGTCGATTGCGGCTCCACCGTCCGTCGCGTCGTCGTCTCTGTATTTTATTATTACTGAGTCGAAGTCCAGATGCATCATAAGAGAGGCAATG
Organism: Melangyna quadrimaculata; assembly: GCA_949320155.1. Lineage (NCBI taxonomy): Eukaryota > Metazoa > Arthropoda > Insecta > Diptera > Syrphidae > Melangyna > Melangyna quadrimaculata. The sequence goes on along the minus strand of OX439484.1, from coordinate 157,626,100 downwards.
GCAATGCGCTATCTTCAGGACAGCGAGTTGGACTACTCGATTTTTTGTATATAAATATACCTACACCATGTTGAACTGCGCCAGCCGATCAAAATGTCTATTATAGTTTGATATTTATATTTGGTTTTGTATGAGTTTTTGTTTTTATTATTTATTTCTTGGGCGATCCTCGCGCTATGATGTAATCGGGATTTTTATCGTTTTCTTTTTTGTCTTTTCAATCCGTGTATAGGTATTCATTTTTTGTGATTATTTCAACTGCATTTTATTATTCCTCTGTATTCATCACCTCACTCATCGGTCATTACACCAAGTTACCTCACTTATCCTGTTTTTTTTTTCATCATGTTCGTTTTTAATCGTTTTCTTCTAAAAGTGCGTTGTTTGAAGCAAGGTTGTTTTACGGTGATGTTCCGTTTATCGTGAAATAATTTCATATAGCTCCAAAATATCAACTGTTTCAGTTGTAAATAAATTCTATTTAACATTTTTCCACACAGCAATTATTCGCAATATTATAATGACCGATATTGTCACCTTGGTAAAAAAAAAAATAACCGTGTTTGCCTGTAAAACAGAGCAAATACCATCTTTTATTTATTTTTATGGCATATTAAGATGATATGATAGTTTAAATTGTTGATCGTTCCCCCGCAGAAAAACAATCTAGTTTTCGACAAGTCACTAGAAAGTTTAACATAGATTTTGGCAAGGATATGAATCTTTGCGATTATGAATTCTTTTGCATTGTCAGGCAACCAAGAGATAAAAAGTTGGCTTATGCAGGACTTGACCCCGCGATCTTCTACTTGTCAGTCCAATGCGCTACCCACCCAAAGGTGCAAATGATAATGAAATTGCATATGGTGCTTATAAAATTTTATTTTTTTTTTTTGTGTATATGAGACATTCCTGATGGGGTACCGAAACATGTCCAACAATTTTGTACCTCACGAAATTTTGAAAAGTTTCCCTAGTCTAAATGTTTGATACTGAACTGCATCAAGGGCTTGCCGAGTATCTGACAAGTTTTCCTGGACTTGATTTTCCCTACTGAAAACTAACTAAAGCCATTTGCCCAAACCAGACATAAGCTTGGTTTTTCCCAGCCGGGTTGTCGAGAAATTGGTCAAATATTTGCTTTTTTAAAATACCCTTGAGATATTTTCTTTATTGTGACTGATGAACTATCAATTTAGCACTAAATAATGTTAAATAGAGGGTATTTTCCTACCAACACTAGACTAGACACGAGACTGATTATTTTCAATTTTAACGAGACCGAGACGAGACTTACAAAAGTCTTGCCGAGTGCCGCCTCATCGCCAGCCCTAATTCTATAAATAGTGTATGAGGGATTAGGTTATCAAATAAAAAGATTTGTTTTTCTTTCAAAGCTAGATGATAAAACAGCCCCTAGCTCCTTCTTCGAACCGGAGAGAGGAATCAACCCCAAGACATCCCTACCTACCAATATCTCCAATTCCTGTCCACCCACTATCCAAATCCTTGCCACACCACCACCCACACTCTCCCCCACACCACCCATACCATCCTCCCCAACACCTATCTCTACGCCCACAACAATGAATCAACAATCGATCTCCGGCAGACAGGTAATGTAATGGAAGTTTACTGCGGAGGGTTGACAAGTAGCGACTCTAAGTTAATATGGGACAAAAGGGATGACTCGCCCAGAACTTGCATACAATTTAGAAATAATATAAATTTTATACGTCTTTCAGATTTTATGCAGAGGGACTTGGTCCCAATACAGGCCCAAATAAATATTGAGGGAAACGACCAAACGATGGTTGTAGCAGCAGCCTACTTCGCCCGTGACGAGGCCAACATTCCACCAACCGAAGTACAAAGGCTGGTGGATTACTGCAGCCGGAAAAAGCTGTCCTTGTTGGTAGGTTGTGACGCTAATGCCCACCACACTATATGGGGCAGCACCGACATAAACCAGGGGGGTGAGTACCTTTTAGATTATATGTTGGTAAAAAATCTAGAAATATTTAATGTAGGGAATACTTTTGTTACTAGAACTAGAAAAGAAGTTTTAGACATTACTTTCGGAACACCGAACGTAGGCCGTCTAATAAGGGATTGGAGAGTATCCAATGAACCCTCGATGTCTGATCACAGAATAATTGTGTTTATCTTAGATGGCCTTCTCATAGAGAATACTTCTGGAAGGAACCCTAAGAAAACAAACTGGGACCTATACAAAAGAGTTCCCAAGTCAAATCTGGAACAAATAGGTCCAGTAAGAACGGCAAATAGTCACCTTGATTTAGAATTTATGAGTTTAGTGGGGCTATACAGGAGGCTTTTGAACTCAGTTGCCCTCTTAAACCCATTAAAAGACAGAAAGACGCCCAATGGTGGAATTCAAATCTATCAAAATTAAGATCCAAGGTTAGAAAGCTCTTCAATGAGGCAAAATGAACCGGGGAAAAGAACCGGATAATTACACCGCAGAATTGACAAAATACAATAAAGAGATAAGAAATGCCAAAAGAAATAGTTTTACGTCTTTCTGTGAGGGTATTTCCTCAACCCCTGCTGCGGCAAGACTACACAAAGCTCTTGCAAAGGAGAAGACAATAACATCATTAGCACTTCGCTACAATGATGGGAGCTTAACCGAAAATGAAGAGCAGAGGGCCACTCTACTACTTAATACGCACTTTCCAGGCAGCCTACCATTGTATTGGTAGGAAACTCAGTAGAGAGAATACCTCTCAAACCTAATAGAGAAGACTGGAAATTTGCTGCAATATTTGCTCAGTCAAAAGGATTGAGTGGGCGATTAGTACCTTTCAACCTCTTAAGTCACCAGGGGCAGATGGTATCTTCCCAGCCCTTTTGCAAAAGGGTGAGGATGATCTTATGCCCTACTTTATTAGTATTCTTCGAAGTAGTATTGCTCTTGGGTATATACCAAGACTATGGAGGAGAGCTAAAGTAATCTTTATTCCTAAAATTGGGAAAAAAGATACAACCCATCCAAAGTCTTTCAGGCCAATAAGCTTAACATCCTTCGTACTGAAAACCTTAGAGAAAATAATAGACAACTTCATAAGAACAGAAGTTTTAATAACCAGGCCTCTTAATCTGCGACAACATGCCTATAGAGCGGGTAGATCCACAGAAACCGCTATTTTCGAGAGGCACTAGCAGGAACCTTACAAAAAGCTTTAGATGCAAAGGAAACGGCATTAGCTGCCGTCCTAGATATAGAAGGAGCGTTCGATAACACCTCTCATGATTCCGTAAATAAAGCCCTTGTCAGGAAGTGTGTTCCCATCACCATAACCAGATGGATTAGGGAAATGTTAGGTACCAAAACAGCAGAGGCACTAGCAGGAACAAACATACAGAGTGTCGTTACCACAAGAGGTTGTCCTCAGGGAAGGGTACTATCACCCTTTCTGTGGAGCCTCGTAGTGGATGAACTGTTAGAAAATCTTACGTCCCAAGGCATACGATTCATGGGCTTCGCCGATGACATCGTTATCACAGCTCTCGGGAAGTTCGAAGAAACTCTATGTGATATAATCCAAAGAGGACTAAAAGACTATGCACATGAGAGCGAACAATGACCAACGAACGAATGGACAAATGGGATTTAAAACATCAATAAACCTAAGTTTCTTACAAAATCTAGACAAAATGGAAGAAATATAATTAACCAGAAGACCCGTGCGAAAATTTCGCACATTCAATAAGGCTTTAAATTTTCAAATAGAATGTTTAAACAAAATAAATAAATTCTTTTAATTATTGATATGAACATATTAGAAGAATTTAATTTAAATGTTATAGATATGCGCATTTAAGTGATCATAATATTTTTTCTAATAAAATTTGATGCAATAAAAAAATTTCTTTGATTATTTTCATTCTAAATGTGTTTCGATTTTTTTTCAGCCCCTTTCGATTGACATACCAACAATATTTTTAACATTGATCGTTCCTAAACGAAATGTTTCACAGTGTAACAATTTTAACAATGACATTTAAAATTTTTTTGACACAACAACAATAGGCTGTCATTTTGCCGAGCTAGAGGAAAGTGTTTAGAGATTTCAAAACGTTAAAATAGTGAAAACACTAAATGAAAAAGTGAAATAAAAGTTAACATAGTGAATATTTGCAATACTTTATTTAAAAAAATATGCGTTAAATCGTGTAAAAACACCTATAATATGGAGTTTAAAATGTTTTCATCTCACGGGCTGATTATATCTCATATTCCACATAATGTTTTTACAGGATTTAATGCAGCACCGTATATGGTATATATGTATTCACTATATTTACATTTATTTCACTTTTTTATTAAGTTTAATAAGCTTACTTTACTATTTAAACTTAAATCTCAAAAATACATCTCTCAAAAACACAATACAAAATTCTTTTGGGGGCCCCAGCATTTAGCTATCTCACTGCATTCCGACCCTGTGTGACTCACACTATTTTAAAAAAAGCCTCACTCTTTCCTCAATATGCCAGTTCCTCTATTTCTTCTTCTAAGATTTTAAATTAAAGAATAAATAAATATGTTTCTTTCATTCATGCTATCTAGTGATACCTAATAAATGTATTCGGCTTTTTATAATGAGAAAAAAGATTACAAACAACAGGAGTAGGTAACAAATACGATTCTCCACCACTCACTCAATGTGCAAGCGAAAAAAAAGGATCATACATTACAAAATTAATCAATATGTTTCTTTCATTCAGGCATGGCGTAACTAAAGAATGTTGCTCCCCTACTCACTCAAGGTGTAGCGAAAAAAAAGAGAATTTTAAATTACAGAAGTAATACATTTTTTTCACTTTCACTCATTCAATGGGTTAAAAGTGATGTATTCTTTATGTCAAATTTTTCATTTATTGAATTATTTGAAATTTCCGAAATTTATAGAAAATAGTGTGGTATAACATAAAGTTTTTGTGCAATGTCATGAGTATGTGTAATTTCCTATTCAGTGAAACCTATTTTAGTGAATTTGACTATTTTATAAATGAGAAAAAAGGAGTTTGACAACAGAAATAATATGTATGATTATTGTGTTAAGATACTAAAATTTAAATTTCAATTGCTAAAACAAGAGAATTTTAAGAAAACAATTTGTTCGTCGCGAATAGCCGCAATTCTTTACGACCAATTTATTTTCTCAAATTTCTCATATTTAAACAAATAAAAATTCAGATTTTATAATTTTAAAATTAATATTAAATCGAGTTCCACCATTTTTACTAGATTTTATGAAATATTAAGGTTTATTAACGTTTTAATTCCCATTTGTTTGTTAATTCGTCGGTCGTTGGTCGCTCTCATGTGAATGGCCCTTAATAATTACAAGGAAATGGTGTCTATCTGTAGGGCCAAATATTAACCCCACAAAAACTATGATTTTACCATTTACCAAGAAAAGACTTCTACCTTACATGAAACCTATCCGGTTAGCTGGCGAAGTAATTGAAACGAAGAGGGAGGTAAAATATCTAGGAATTACACTAGACAGTAAACACCTCTGGAACAAGCATGTAGAAATAACCGTCGGGAAAGCGACAAAGGCCCTTATGATATGCAAGAGACTTGCAAGAAAATCTTGGGGTTGCAAGCCTAACATCCTTAGATGGATGTACACCATGATGGTAAGACCCATCATTACCTATGGTGCGGTTGCTTGGCCCAAACGAACCGAATTAGTAACTACTAGGAAAGCTCTAGAAAAAATACAAAGGCTCGCATGCTTATGCATAACTGGAGCCATGAGAACTTGCCCTACAGCAGCTATGGAGGTTATCCTCCATCTATCCCCTCTACACGAGGTTATTGTAAGTGCTGCAAAGGGAGCCATTATGAGATTTGCCAAGGAGGGAACGGGTACTGGAAAATGCATCAGTCTGAGGAAAAGAGACTGTATGATTAAAAAATATAACTTCGTCAAAAACTTTCAAACAATGCTAAGTTGCAAAAAAGACTTGGTAGGCGAAACAGTTAACTACACTTTCAATGCAAATACCATCAAGTGGTACACTGATGGATCGAGAACGACAGAAGGGACTGGTGCGGAAATTTTCGGGCCAAGAACCTAACTTTCCATACCGATTGGACAGTCCTCTACCACCTTTCAAGCTGATTCCAGCGATAGGAGCATGCGTAGGTCAAAATCTCAAAATAAAGAAATTACAAGAAACAAAACATTGCCATTATGTCAGACAGCCAAGCCGCACTCAAAGCTCTGAGCTCCTACTCCATCAGCTCTAAGGTGGTATGGGAATGCGTAGGAAGGCTATATGAACTCGGGAAAAATAACACTGTCACACTCCATTGGGTACCTGGCCACGTAGGTGTCTAGGGCAACGAAGAGGCAGACTCCCTAGCAAAAATAGGTGCAACAACTCCCTTAACGGGACCTGAACCATATTGTGGAATAGGAGAAAATGTTATAAGAAACAAAATCAAAAAAGAAGAGGAGGAAATAAGATCCAAAACTTCGAAAGAACTCTTAAAGCTAAGACAGTCTAAACTATTACTTGGGTATTATAACCAACAACGTTTTACAGACTGTATCAGTTTAAGTAGGAACAACCTAAGAATTATAACGGGACTCCTCACTGGGCACTGCAAACTAAAAAGACACCTTAGTATACTTGGTCTAATAAGTAGTGCCACATGCAGATTCTGTGACACCTATGAGGAAACGCCGGACCACATTCTAGGAAGATGTAGCACACTCATACATCAAAGAAAAAAATAACTGGGACGCTACCAGGTAGAAGAGAGCGACTTACCATCTCTTAAAATACTCCAAATACTCCAATTCTTGAGAGGAATACATCTGGAGGAAGAGCTGTGAGATGAGCAGGCCTCATCCAGCTCCAGGTGGGGGGCACAATAGATCTCAAGGTCGCAGTGCAATATCCCTCAAATTTTCTATTCATTCATTCAAGCTAGATGATTTAGGCAAACAAAATCTTACGACAAAACAAAATCGAATTAAAGTTGAAGATACACAAGTCGACCAATACATTGATTTGGCTTCACAAAATGGCATTAGGAAACTTCAATCTTTTAAACAAAATATAGAAAAATAATGTCCGGTAGTATTTTTATGACTACTAGCACATAGATTTGTTTGTGTAACGAAATACAGGACGGCTGAATTTCGTATACCTGAAAGAGGAATATTAGAAATAATTAAGTCCTGTTTTTCAAAACGCCATATACCCCCCGGGGAAATCTGATATTTTGGAAAACGCGAATTGATCTATATCTTCGAAACTATTGATGATTTAAGACCAAAAAATTGTAAGGCCAAGCTTGTAGGCAATTAAACCATCTTTGGTTCATACATTTTTGTTAAATTTGTTTTCGGTGCAGGCAATATTTTCAAGCTTATGTCATTTTATTATTTGTTTTTCTCACATTTACACATTTTTGTCGTTCCCGACTAAACTTAAGTGAATTACTTACCAAAAATAAGACTTTTCAAACTCTAGACACAAAAAATGAATGAAAATCCTGGAAAATCAATACTAAAATCAAGCTTCTCTCCCCTAGAGAAAACAAAAAACAAACACTTTCACTGGTATAGTGAAAATAAAAATGTCTTTATGTTGATATCGTTGTGGCTCAGTTAATGCCTTCAGATATCAGAACTCTTCTGCTACCATATGCGTCGTGACGTGGTTAACGACACAACATGTCACACTTAAAGGTTTTGTTTTTTTAATATTTGTTGTTTTGTTCATTCAGATTTTCCTTCACTTATGATATTGTTGTTGTTGTTTTTGTTTTTTTTTCTCTTTAGGGATAGGGAGTTATGATTTTCCTAACAATATGTTTTGCGTTTGTCTCTTCTCATAGTAGTATCCTATCCTATTGTAATCGTTTCCTTTTTTTTGCTCGTCTACTTTACTACCTACAACATAGCAGCTAGATATCATTCATAAAAGGTGTAACGTGGATGCATATAATATGAACATGTACAACAAGGATCATGCAACATACAGAACTACACAAAGCCAATTGCATACGAATTCTACTTGTAGCATAAAGCCTAGCTAGGTAGGTAGGCGGTGTTCGGTAGAGTCGAGAGTAGTACCTAGTACCTACTTAAATGAATTGCTTCTCTGATGGGCTTATCACAAAGATTTAAGGTGTTTGTCACGATTTTATGAATGAAATTTTTCATCTGTCATCCCATACCGTGTGTTGCTTCCGTTGCAGAGTTGTTTTAATAACATTTTTTTTTCTGGCTTTTGAGGTGTTTGTGAGTGATGATGAGCAAAATTTTACAAATTGATACTTGAAACATATCACCCTTTAGGGCAAAACTCAGTACATTGGTGTAAAAAATACCTGTACGACGTATAATTTAAAATGTTGAGTTAGGTTAATCAAAAAATCATAATATGGGTTATCAAAAACAAAGCATTCAGATTTAAATGAACTTAGTGAATAGTCAGTAAAAACTTAATACTTCAATAGTCAGAGAGATACATTTTTTCCATAAGAAAATGAATGAGATATTTATCTGGAAACGATTTTTTAATCATGAGTAATGTTTTCATTTTCAGTCTAATTAATACTAAATCAACAGGAACAAATATTTGCTTGATCTAAAGAATACTTAATCTGCGGTTTAACTGAATTTCGAAAAATTGGCTCTGAGATAATTATAATATTATTCATAGGAATAAACATTTGCAGTGCCCAAACCTGGACAGAAATTCAACTACTCATGCTCTGCCTGACTCCATCCAAAGAATTGTTTCCCATAATCCTCACACTGAAATCGTCATTGCGGGCGATTTCAATGTAAACAATTGTAGTTGGCTCCACTTTTCTGGCCAGACAACACCCGAAGTATGTTGGTTGGTATGTTGAGATCTTTGCTGAGTTAAACCATCTTACTCAGCTCGTTGATGAGAGCCAACTCGAATCCCTGACGTTCCTTAGCTCTGACCCTGATAAATATACTGTTAGTGCATTACCGCCTCTAGGCACATCAGACCATTGTGTCATAGCTGCAAATTTCTCGGGCCAACAAAACTCAGTTAAAGGAAAAAACGCCTAAACGTCTCAATGATTTCTTCAGGAACTTTAACTGGCCACTATGCTTCCTCGATAGGGACGTAGTTTCCAGTGCAGATATGACAGGCCCGGATCCAGCATTTCGGTCAGGGGGGGGGGCAATTTTCGTGTAGTTTAACCTACCTTTAAAATAAAATCTTCAATCGAATACTTACGCCTTTTTAATGACTATCTGTATGTCTTTCTTAAAAATATTAAATAAAAACTCAAAATCAAATATAAAAAGAACAATTTTTTTTTATTTCATTGAAGTTAGTCTCTTTAAATATTGTTCTGTATGCTTAGCTTAAAGCATTAAATAGGAACTATTATGTATTTAAAAAAAAACTATAAATAAATTAATTTAAATAGAGTAAAATGTTAGTATGGATATTATGTATATGGTATTGGTATGCATTTCTTAAATAATAAAATCTAACTTTTTGGTGCGACCGGTTTTTGAAAACCTCGTTATTACTTTTTCAAGATCGATCGGGATTTGTCTGTGGATGTGCATAGGTGCCAGACCGCGTAGGCGGTTTTCACCCGTTGTTGATCTTAAATATGTTTTAAGGCGCCGCAATGAAGAAAAAGGCGTCTCTGCCGAAGAATTTGCTACCGGAAGCGTTGCAAGGAAACGAACAAAACTATGTATTATTACAAAAACATCACTATTGCTCTATAAGTTTGCATTCTTTTTTTTTTTATCACAGCTTGCATAAACTCATAGTTCGATCAACTTGCACTTCCTTCCTCCGCCCGTCCCAGCAGTCTACTTATAGATTTTTGATTCTACAATTTTGCTCGGAATAGAATAACACATCAATCCATAATATAAGATATCGACGGCATTCTGGAATTTAATAACAAATCGCAAATCGCACATAAGAATCATAATTTGTTCAAAAGTTTATCAAAAAATAATTGTCAAAAATATGCTCAAGAATAATTTGCCGTGCATTTATTTCGCCCGCTAAATTTTGACCGATAGTGGATGTACAGTTCGAAACAAAAATTTGTTTTTTAGATGGAGTTGCTTACTAAAATGCTTAATTTTTGAGAGGATTTTGTATGGGCTTATTTAAAAAAAAAAACTGCCATTCTTCACAATTATTAAATTTTTTAAATTAAGTGTATTTTTATCTTGTTAAAGAAGATTCCTACTACTAGGTACACGACGAATTTTCGGTTGATATTTTTTTTAAATTTAATGAGTGCGACCTGGAAAAAGATATCTTACCTCAACTCATTCATTTAATTTCAAAAGCAATCAAGAATCAAAAATCGGCGTATAAGTGTAATAACAGACTACGATTGTAATACTACATTTTCACTACGCCAAGTTAGGCAATTTCGTTTAAAATTTCCAAATTTGATCCGAGTTCACCATTTAAAATTTCCCAATACAAATACATTATTTTGTCATAAGAAAATTTCATATAAATTTGCACGAAAATATGTGAAAGTTTTACAAACGCACTCAATTGGAATCCATTTTAAAAGCTTTGAAAATCGTTAGTATGAAAATAGAAAGAGAAAAAATATTTAACACTTGTTTGCTATTTGCGAAATTACCTCATTTTTGGCTCCAAGGAAAAGTAAAATAAACAACTGAGTCAAACGAACCTTTATTAGCTGAACCAGTGAACGCGCTCTTCGTTTCTATTCCTGAATGTTTCATTGTTTTTGTTTCGGAGGGCCTCACCAACACCAACAGCATACATCAATCTCAAATCTCAGTTTCAGTTGCCTGAACAAAAAATCTTCAGTTTGGCTGTAAAAATTCTGAGAAAAACAAATTGTTGGATTCGCTTGACAAAGTTGTTAAGTTATGTGAACGTTCACCAATTAGGACCGCAAGGAGTTCCAAAAAATCGCCCTTACCATTATAGCTATTGGCTTTTGCATTAAGGGAATTGGATTTATCGGTTACTTTGTAAAAGTATTCCACATCCCATTCAACAACATTATTGTTGGATCAGAAATGTTGAATATGTATAAACAAAATCCTATCGTAAAAGTTGTTTACATTTTTATTTCGTTAACATTAACATTTTTTGGTTAGAATAGGTAAGTGTGATATTTTGTTAGCTTTAAAAATAATCTACTGTCATACAAAAATCAAACAAACAAATGAATGTATTCAAAGATTTTTTTTTCAGAAATATATTTGGAAACAACTCCGGACATTGATTTCTGTTTGGTTTAATAGAAACGTAGAATTGTCCAGGGGGGGGGGGGGGGGGGGGGGGGGCGATCGCCCCTACAAATTTTAATCTCCCCAAATGAAGATTTCAAATAAAACTCATTCAAATTTCCTTGGAAACATAAGTTTGTCAAATCAAACAAACTTTTTAATCGGAGACTGATTGTGGAACTGACCCATTTATACGCCATTTTCGTTTATTGACAGATAAAAATGTTAACAAAAACTATCTATCTCACTTCCACTTCATATCAAAAAAATAAAACACCATTTAAATGTTTTGTCATAATTATCTTTTTGATCTTTTTGTGCAGTGGAAACACCAAATAAATCTCTTTACCTTAATCTCGGTTTCGGGTCTAGTGAAAATGTAGTATTAGGCTAGCGCATATTGAGATGCGTACGACGCGATCGACGCGACACAGCACAGCACGAGTTTTTGAAAACAATATAAATCAATACGGCACAACATGACCTGACGCGCGTTTTCTGAAAGTCGCGTGGCACAGTTTTTGAAACACTGTTTTCCTTTCGAGACCGGCGGCGCATGTTTGTTTGTTTTTTTAAGGCTAGGCGCATATTGAGACGCGTCCGACGCGTCTGACGTGACATTACAAGTGTCGCACGACTCGATTTTAGAAACGTGTCATGCCGTTCTCCGCATATTGATTCGCGTGCTTCGTGTCAAAATACATATTAATTGAAGCAAAAATCGTCTGATATATCAATAATTGAAATAAACTTAAAAAAAAACAAGTAATTTTTAAAAAAAGGAAATGATACTTTATTTTCAAAGCCAACGACAGTTAATTATTTTATTTTTTGACGGAAAAAAACAAACACGCGCCGGTCTCGCAAGGAAAACTGTGTTTCGATCACTGTGTCAGGCGATTTTCGGAAAACGCGCCTCAGGTCATGTCATGCCGCTCATTCAATATGCGTCGTTCTATTGATTCATATTGTCTACAAAAACTCGTACTGTGCTGTGTCGCGTCACTCGCATCGAACGTGCTTCAAAATGCGCCCAGCCTAACTGTGGTTAGTTTTGAAAATAAAAAATCGTTTGCTTTTTTAGAAATTACTTGTTTTTTTTTAAGTTTGTTTCAATTATCGATACATCAGACGATTTCTGCTTCAATTAATATGTTTTTTGACACGAGACACGCGAATCAATATGCGGAGGACGGCATAACACGTTTCTATAATCCTGTCGTGCGACATTCGTCAGGTCACGTCACACGCTTCGGACGCGGCTCAATATGCGCCTAGCGTACATTTATGAGGAAAAAAGTGATATTTTTATATGATTTATTTGTACGAAAAAAAAATATCGCCCAATATTAGATTTGGGCGATTTATAGCCCAATCACGATTGAGCTGTCATACTGAAATTGGTGTCGGCAATTTTGGAAAAAGATAGCCCAATTTCCGATAAATAGCCCAATCTAGCAAGCCTGATGAGCATGGGAAATGGCCAAATGAAAATGGGGCAATGCAAAATGCGGAGATCCTCGAAGAACGCTGCAAAATTCTTGACATTCTGAGTTGTATCGATGGCGATGGGTCCCACTTTTAAAGTTATTTGTAGTACAACCCATATAATACTCTCCACAGTAAAATTAACCTCATTAACACATACAGCAACTTGGAGCGGCCAATACACACCACACTTGATTTATCCATTCAACTGTGGTGAGTATCATAAAATCATGAATTTTTAAGGTGCATTTAGATAAATTAAAACATACAACTAGGAAAAAAAAAATATTTTCGCTTGGAAAGAGTCAGAGTGGGTCTCTTTCTTTTTGGTCCGGGCTTAAAATAATAAATATACATTTACATTCATAGGTACCTTAGACGTTTATATCCATTCTGCATAAGATAAAGGTTAAAAAGTAAAGAAAGGTATCGATTCGAATTAAGCCAAATTCAATTAGTTTTTTGTTTGATTGTTATGAATTAAGAAAATAGACATGGTTTATCCGATTTTATTATTTCAAGACGCGGAGATATTTTAATGGGTTGCGCGGGGCCGTGTTCGGTGGCACATTCCGCACACCCCTTTCGCCGCCTCGATCAGGACCTAAAATAAAGTTTTGAAATGTTTTGAGCAAATTTCCATTTTTCTTTGTTGCATATTACCGAATATCACATCAATGGCGTGCGTGGTTGAGTTGAGCTATAGTCAAAAAATTATAGCATCTTAAATTTGTATAAATACTTTGTTTTTGTAATGAAACAAATATTCATTTTTTTAATTTTTAATTTTACTTTACAGATTTTCTTGGGTTTTGAATTACCTAATTGTTACTTTTAGTTATTTACAAAATGTTCTCATTGACGATATAAAAATAACTATTATCGAACTATATAAACCGTCAATATTTAGTTCTATTTAATTGTAAACTTCTTTTAATGTATTTAAGTGTTAGTTCTAGTTTAGTTCATAGTTTTTAACGAATAAAATTTTGTGTTTCCTTATAAAACAGACTAATATTAATTAAAATTTTCTTTAATTGCCTAATTTTAATTATTTTGTTTAACATTGTGCACTAACATAAATGAAATAACGCAAATATTTTATTAAATTAATTTCGTATGAATAAAGATAACAAAATTAAAAATTGTGAGACCATAAAAAATGATTAAATTTTTCTGGGAAACTCCATCTGTTGGTATCAATATTATATTCGAAAGCGAAACTATAATCGCAAACTAGAATTTTATTTTCAAAACTGTGGTGGAGGGACAGATGCAGCATGGTAGTTATTTCGGCGTTGTTACATGGTCCAGGTGGTTGTATATTACGGCATTTACGCGTGGAAAATTTATATATTTCGAAAGAATAAGATTTTTTAACAGTATCATAACCAAAAAAACACAAATTTCCTTTTAAATCTGCCAACTGAAAACGATTTTGTTTATTTTTCATTGGAGGAAGATCAATCCACTCAGAAGTGTTTAAGTCCAAATATTTCATGTGATTTGGATTACGAGGTATGACCAGTTTATTATCAATAACAATTGTTGGTGAATATTGTTGTTTTATTGTTAATTGTGTTTCTTTTTCGATGGACGACCATAAATTTCCTTTTGTGTTAAAAGTGTCGATACACATTTTATTTTCTTTATTAAAGTGTATGACTGTTAGCTCCTTCGATTTCTGTGACAAGTGCCATTGACGCCCAACTGGAAATCAATTCGTAGCTTTCGACAGTTTTACACACATTATTTCTGTTTCTAACGATAAACATCGGCGTAAGAGCCTGAAAACGAACCATTGAGAGCAGCTGCAGAGCTAGTTGTTCACGTTTTGATTTTTCGTTATTTTTCGAAGCAACTAAAGCCAAAAAGACATTCTCTTCGAAGTCTCCCTCACGGGGATTGTCGTTGAATAGCAATTCCTTCAATTCATTTTCACTCAGCAACAGAAGTTCAGAAGAAGATAAAATTGTCGATTTCGATGCCATCGTAAATCTGCCAATAAAACAAACATTAGTTCAGTTTTTAATTAAGAAATGTTTTCTTTTCCAAAATAACGTTTTTGATAAAGTTTTTTAAAATAAAGAATATTAATACTCAATGCTCATAAAACCCTTACCTCTGGTGGGGGGAAATTTATAAACCGCGAGTAAAATAGAAAACAGAGTTGTATACTCTTTGTAGTGTCTTTATTTTAACTAAATTATTTTTATCTTAACCTACGCTTATATATACAATTTTCTTCATACTGATAGCGATAAGTGAAATGATAATTGAAAACAAACATACACAAATTCCAAACCCATGTTCAGATAACGCTTGCGATGGGAATTCGTGTGTACACACATCAATCTGTTCGTTATCTTCCGAGTGTTCAATGTATTTTGAACACTTAATATTCGGCAAAGATAATAAGTCAATTATTTCGCGGCTACTGCGAGATACTTTTACTGAATGATCAAAATTCTACCTTGAAGAAAAAGGACATTAAATAGGAACAATATACAATTTACCTGAAAGTCTATTTTCATTACAAAAAGAACTCATTAGCGAATTTGTATTATGAACTTAATGACTCTGTATTGGTTCTGTTCTTCAATTAATGTTAATTACAATTTCCTTTACATAAGAAACTGATCTAGGTAGTATAGGCACTTTTTAAAATAAATTGTCCGATTCTTGTGATTTTCAGTTCAAAGAATTTTCTTGGACAAAAATTAACAGGTAGGGAAAATTTTGTATTCTCTCGTGAGCTGTCTCTTGTGTCAAAATCTGAGTATTTTTCGAGTTAACAGGAATGATTTTGCATCGTAAAAAAAACGTGAAAAATCACAGAAATTTAAAATAAATAAACGGACCTAATATTTATTTATATTTGTGCACTATTGGTCATAAACAGTTTTTTTTTACAACAAACTTGGCATCACTAAAAAATAATTTATAGTTTATTTAGTGTCAAATTTTCAACAGTACAGTTCAGTTTTTTGGCATATGACGCGAAAAATTAGACAAATGAGGTTAGGGATGATAAATGATGGAAAAGGCAAAGCTAGTATGAAGATCGAATGAACATTTGGAATTTACGTACGTTAAAATCCGTTACAGTTCTGGACTACGAACTTAATCTTGTTTCTTTTTATCTGGATTTGGATTTTCAAACCCATTTTAATCATATAGCCCTAAGAATTCCTTATTATTTTAAATTAGTTCCTATTCTCACGAGTAGATGAAAGTAAATGAAAGGAATAAATGAATAATGAGGAAGAAAGAGTTGGGTTTATAATATAAGTTATAACACTGTTGTCGCTATGATTCTGTTTGTTTTGTTATCCATGATCAAATCCATACCAATAAAATGCAGCTTATATTTTCAGTGTCAACGGGCATAGCATTTTATGATGGTTTGTCAATAGCTGAGTTCTCATGTAGGTCCAGATCCAGATAGAATTAGACGAAAAAACGACATACACGTTAATAGAACAATAACTTAAGTCCATATGATCGTAGCTAAGTCCAAGTAATTTTCAGTTCATAAGGTAGAACTATAATTGTTGCTAATGTCAAAAACCAACAAAAGGAGAAGTCACCTATGTGGGGATTTTTTACCAAATTGTCAAACACAAAACTGACAACCAATATTTTGGGTTAATGAAATTGGTGCGTTGTTTTTGTTTCTAACGTTCATTTATAGTTAACCTTCATCGTTCTTTTATTAAGAAAAAGTTGCTTTGAGCTTTCATTTTGGGGTTAGATTTAGTCTAGGAAAGATAGATTATTTAATATGGGCAAACAAATTAATTCATGAAATTTTATTGCTGGTATTGACGCAGAATTTTATCCTCAACAACAAATCCGAAGTCCCCTAAAATCCCCGCATTGGCTTTTTGTATAGACGCATTTAAGAAGCGGGAGTTTATCAAGCTGAAAAATTTGTTATTATACAATCTAATCATAAATGACACATGTTTTTAGGGTGATTTTCTTTCCTAAAGAGACCAAAACTGAAAAGATACATGTATACTGTAGGAAGTTAAAGCCCTTTTTATGGAATGATAACTTTTTTTTAAAGTACAACAAGTTAAATATTACCCAAAACCATTTTAAAATGATCGGATGTTAACAAAATTTGGTATAAATGTTTCATTTGATATGTTTACTTTTGACATGTTTACTTATTCGGGTTAAATTGAATTCAGCATAGAAACGGTGGAAAGAATTCCCCGAACTGCAGTGTTTCTAAAAATGAGAACTTTAATAGATGATTGTTGCAATTTTATTGAGAAAAACATCACTTTCAACAACTCGTTGAGTGGGTTTCCATTATCTAACGAACTCAGCTTAACCAAACTGAAGGAGAAGGCCCTAGAATGCCACTTACATTCACTTCGAGGAAATATCCAAAAGCCAATAACTTCTGATACTGAGTGAACATGATTTGAAGAATTTACTATTCGATGTCTTCTTGTCCATAGTCGCACGGATAAATCACGATCAAATAAATTGGGAACATCTAGTTTTTCAGCTGCTGTCAGTGGTTCGTTTTCAGGCTCTTACGCCCAAATTCAAAATTGAACACAGAAAGTCGGTGTGTAAAAGTGCTTCAATGGCATTTTTCACCCGAAACTGGTTCAAACGATCAGCAAACTTGCAAATTTTTACCAAAGGAAGTACCTGATAAACTTGCAGTCACGAGAGTCTTCGATTCCATTCAAATAAATATTGACACATTTAATTCAAAAACAAATGCATGGTCTAACTAATTTGAAACAAGTCTTTCTACAGAAAAACGGGTTTCCCCAATAATTGAAATTGATGGCAAACTGATTGTAGTTGGAGGTATTGGTAAAACAAAGAGGTTAGAATGCTTTTACCTACAATACCTTGGAGTGGGTTAGTATTCTACAGATGAACAATAGCCGAATGCGTTGTCAAATTGGTAGATTGAAAAGGATCTCTTTGTGTTTTTGGTGGTGATGTTAAGGAAGAATTGAATTCCATGGAGATGTATAATTTTTCCATCCAACAATGGCATGATGTAGAACCGCTGTGTAGACTTAGCAAAAGAAGCCAAATTGCTGCCCACAATGAAATATTATACACCCGTTATTGGTGGTTATCGTACAGGACATATTGTGAAAAATGTTAAATGTTATGATTTATCAAAAGTTTTGTCATAAGGTTTTCGAGTATAATCTTGATACTGATACGTGGAATACTTCGAGTATTTCAATAATAGATAATGTTTGTAATATTTTTACACTTAGCTGTTAAATTTTATTAATTTATTAAAATGTTTTTGGTATGATGTTTGTTTTTTTTTTTGATAGGTATATGGTTTTATGGATGTGTTTATGTTGTATATGGCATTGTTTTTCAAACTGTGGGTCGCGACCCCAAGGGGTCGCCAAGAATTACTCGGGGCCGGCGGGTCGCGGTCGCAAGCCAGTAAGATTAAGAAATGGGCATGACTAGATCGCACAACCAAGCTCTCGTAGCCACAACGAAATTTGACCCCAAACATAATATGAAAAATGGCACCAAAAATGTATATGGGAGACAAAATTGTGTAAAATTTGTAGATTTGTGCGATTTTTGTGTACGATTATTATAATCTGAGCGAGACGGAGACCCCAAAAAGAGAATAACATCCTTGAACCCACGAAGCGGTCCAGGCAAGGTACTTTTAAGGCGCTCCCAAACCGATGCGAAACATTTTTAGTACGATTATAATTAAGCTTAACAAATTTTAAAAGGATAGTTTTGAGACAGTGATTAAATAATCATAAGTACAGAAAAATCACGCGATTTTTTTGTACGTTTATCGTGTTTCTGTTTTTGTTACTTTTCATATACATTTTTGGGTCAACTTTCAATTTTTCGGTTGGGGCCATTTTTCATTAGGGCCAAATTCCATGTAGCCGAAGAATTTAAATCTCGTATAAGGAGACTGGGGGGTTTGAAAAAGGTTCACTGCACGTCGCTTTTTGAAAAACTGATAACGTATTATTATGAATGTGGGGGTCACCAAAATGTGTTAATTATTAAAGGGGTCTCGTACTCAAAAAGTTTGAAAAACATTGGTATAAAATATCTACCAAAAGAAAAATATTTTGTGAAATCGTTTAAAACTTATGGGCTTTATATTACTAATTAATTATAGCCCATAGGAAACTTAGACAAAATGAGGACAGATTTAAAAAAAAATCGACTAAGATGAAGATGAGAGTTTTTGATTTATTAGCCAAAATAACGAAAACTTAAATCTTTTCAAAAATATTCGCTAAATAAAATTCCTGCAGCTCAGAAGAAAGGTACCTACCTACCGCGTTTTTTTTTTGCCCCGGCAATTTTTTTGTCACCCTAGCTATTTTTTGCACCCCCCCCCTGCATTTTTTTCTGCCACCCTCCATTTTTGTTTGCCACTTGGCATTTTTATTTGCCCCCCGGCATTTTTGAGTGGTTTGAGAGATATAAGACTGCAAATATCATAATCGCCCGTGCACGTATCGCCATAAAGCTGATGCCTTCAGGCAAGCGTTAAATTCATATGCCGGAGTTGATCTTGGAATGACAGGCAGCGTTTGTAATATTTTTTCTTCGTTACAAATAAATTATTTTTAAACATTTATCCACTCTCAGCCCTTTTATCTACATTTTTTAGAAAGTTGACCTGCTAACTTGACGTCAAGTTAGCAGATAACCCCGTATCTCGAAATCCAACAGCGCAATAATTGTTTTTCGTTACAAATAAGCAACTCAGGACTATATACATATGTATATATATTTTTTTTTTTAATTTTCGGAATTGCCCTGCTATTGCGATTGTCAATTGAGGTGCGTTTTTTCAAAACTCAACAAACGCCAAAAATCCGAAAATGAGTTAAATGTTTGTCTTTCACAGACCACAAGATGGTAAAATAAAAAAAATTTAAAATTTGAACAGACAAAATTTAAAAAAAATATTTGAAATCTGAGCGTTTTTGCAAAACTCAACAAAAGACACAGAGTTTCAACAAAGTACTTAGAGTTTTTGCAAAACTCAACGAAATACATAAAGTTTTTGCAAAACTGAACAAAAGTTTACCTGACTAAAAATAGCGCTCTGCTCTTATTGGTTCAACTAATAGAAAAATGCAAAATTGTAGGTCATTTAAGACACCGTATGTACATAATCATAATATATATAGGGTATATAAGTACATCCGGTGGAATGGTTAGCCTGCAAACATAAACCCTTTACCCACACCATATCTGTTTTTTGAACTGTTTATATAATCTATCTATGCGTGTAAAATGTAATTTGTTTTTCGTCATCCCTGATGATGGTAAGGAGTTTAACAATACTACCTTCTCATCCAACGCAAATGACTCCATGTAAGATAGAGAAAAATACTACCAAGATTGACAATATTTGTACGTTTAAATTATTTTTAGTTTTTATTATTTTGCCATTTTTCATACTTATTTGTGTTCTTTTATTCATTTAAAAACTAGTTCTCCTAAAAAATAATTTTGTTTGTCAACAAATAGGTCTTATTTCGATTTTTGAATTTATTCCTTTTATTAGAAAAATAAAAATGTTTTTTCAAAACTCAACTAAATATGGATTTGTTAAGTTTTGAAAAAAACGCACGATTTTTGGGTTCAAAATTTAGGTTGTTGCTTCATACCAATTAATACCTCTCGATGAAAGGTGCAGTAAGGAGAGTTCTGCATTTATACTTTTTCAATATTCTTTTCTTTATTCAAATAGGACATAAAAGACCTTCTCCTGAAAAACTAGCAAAATGGACTTGTTGAGTTTTGCAAAAACGCTCCTCAATTACTGATTGATAGTTGAAAAATATTGAAATTTTGCATTTTAGAAGGATATTTATTCAAAATCTTATCAAAAATTTATCGATTTTTGACAATTATCTTGTAATTAACGACGGCCTGCATCATTCTCAATGGCCAAAACTTTTATCTGTTGGCTTGTTTAATATCGAATTTCAGTATTTTTTCAACTATCAATCTATGATTTTTATTCGATTGCTTGCCATAGCCGCCATACAATGATTTCGGTTTTATAAAGTTTTCTCAAAAACAACAACATGTAATTCTTAGACCAGTTTTAATGATATATTTACATACATATATACTACATACCAGGTCTTGCCAAAAAAAATCTGTACAGCTAAAATAAGAAGCGGTGGCGGCCTTAGACCCAAATGAGGCGTGTGCGAGTTTAAAGGCCCGGAGCCGAAAAAGTAGCCCAAATAGTAGCCCAATACCAATTTAGTCTGGGATTGACCCACACTAGTAACTTCCCATTGGTGCACTTGAAAACCATATACATAATGTACATAGTTACTTAAGTGGTGGGTGGTAGAGTATATATTATATAATTCTATATTTTAAAGATTAAAAACGGAATTTTTGTATAATCAGTATATAGGTAGGTATAGATATAGAGATACAGGGCAAAATGTGACATTACCTATATTTTGTACTTTACCTATTTATAATAGTAAAAATTTTAAATATTTTTTGTAAACAGCTTACAAAATTCTAAGGCTGGTTTTTTTCAGTCAAAGTTGAACATAACTTGAGGATTTTTATTTTCAACTTGTGAATTTGTTTCAACTAAAGAGTTGATCAACTTTAGATTTTCTCAACTCCCGGAATGATTAGAAGTTGACCGAGCAAACTTGGCAGTTTAGATATAATTTTTGTTTTTTTTTTTTTTTATTTTTCTTTTAAAAGCTTCTAGTTAATATTTTCCGAAGTTTTAATTTTTGGAAAACTGGCCATCAACTTCTTCAATAAAAGTGAAGGAGATAGAAATGACGAGCTTGTGTACGTTGAGAGAAGACAGTACAAGAAGTTGCTGTTGGAATTCAAAAGTGAGACGACCGTGACTTAATTTTGCGTGTTCGTCTCTACAAACCAACAAAAATGATATTGCTTAAATGCAACATTGTCAATACTTTTGAGGGAAATGGCAATAATCACGAGTAACTTTCATTTCCAATTGTTAAGAACATATTTTTCACCCTATGGTAGATTAGTTAGAAACTTTATTTTTTCATTGGAAGATGAGTGAAGATTAAAAAAGAATTTCTTGTGTTCTTACAAAAAAAAAAAAAAACATTAATTGAATAAAAACTTATGCAACTAAAATGTATGTTTAACTCAAATATTCTTTCCATACATGCTTTAAAATATAC
Organism: Melangyna quadrimaculata; assembly: GCA_949320155.1. Taxonomy (NCBI): domain Eukaryota; kingdom Metazoa; phylum Arthropoda; class Insecta; order Diptera; family Syrphidae; genus Melangyna; species Melangyna quadrimaculata. Next base: position 157,604,100 of record OX439484.1, on the reverse strand, counting down.
GGTTTGATATTTCAGCAAGTCAGTCTTCTTTTCAATTAACACGGCTGCTCAAAAATTCGCTTCTTGTCCGCTTTTGTAGATTGGCTAGATTTATTCTGTCTGTCCCAATCTTTATCAGAAATATCTTTGATTTTGTCTAGAATAAGAAAGGATCTCCCAATACAACACGAGCCGTTCAGCGCTACAACGAAATCTTATCTTATTAAAATAAATGAATGGGTAGCTATAAACGATAGCGATGCGTCTCGCCCTGGTTTGTATTGGTTTTAATTCACAATTTTACACAAAAAACACAAACAATTTGTGAGAACTTCAATTTAATTTGACTGAAAAGTTTTAAATATAATTTTGAAAATGACAGTTTTTGTTTTATTTTCACAAATATCCCAAGGTTATTTTTCAAACTGGAAGTTGATCAACTTTAGATTTTCAACTGCGCAGTTAGGAAAAATAATAGTGAATAAAAAGAAATTTCAACTTGCGGTAAAACTCTCGAGTTGAGAGTTTGCCTCAAGTTGAGCAATAGTGAAGTAAAATGGCTCTAAGAATCTTACATATAAAACTTTTTTTCCTAACTCTTCTTGGTATGGAGGTATTAATTATTTAAGCCAATTATTTCAAAGCAGACTATTGACTTAAAAAAAATACCAAAAATCAGGGGAGTGTACTTATAAAAAAAAACATGGTTTCAGAGAATATAAAAAGGTAAGAATTTTTCGAATTAAAACATTTTTGAAAAGGGTTTTCTTGCAACATTTTGGTTTTTAGCTTTTAAAGGGTGGTTTTAAAAATCTCAAAATTACACAACATTAAGATAGTATAGATATATATTTTTGGTAGAAATTTGAAATCGATATCATTGTTTGTTTTTCAAAATATTTGAGTTGAAAAACATTTGTTAAGAACTTTTAATAGTTTTTTGCTCTAAAAAAAACTGTTTGTGGATTTTTTTTTTTTTAAATTATCAAGTGTTGACTACGTCATTATATGTAAAAAAAAAAATAGACTGGTTTCGGAATCATTTTTTGTTCTTGAAATATTTGCGACGAAAATTATTTTTCAACAGTTTTTCTTAGTTTAAAAAAAGTGTCTGTTGATTTTTTTTTTAATATTTACCTATTTGGTATTGTGTTATTTTGTGTAAATTAAAATTAGTCTGAAGTGAATATCTTATTCCGTTCTCTAGATATTCCAGATAAATGACATTTTACAGCTCCTTTTGAAATTGCTGTGGTAAAGAAACGGTTTATTGAATTTGTTAGAAAACCTTTTCAGCACGTTATGACAATATTATCTGTAAAATAAAACCTATCCGAGGTCGATATCTTTATTCATTCTCGAGATATGGTGGACGAAAAAAGTACCCCGAACGTACGTACATACACACATACAGACATCTTGCTAAACAAATTCTTATTCTAGAAACCTCAAAACGTGCAGAAATGTCAAAATTTTCAATTCGACAAATCGCACCAATTACAATAACTTCCAATGGGAAGTTAAAAATTATCTAAACTTCAATAACAATTAATTTTAATTTTAAACAACAACGAAAAATAAAATACATGTTTTGTTTGTTTGCTTGCTGCTTTTTACAGTTATGTACAGTACATATATTTTTTCTTATAAAAAGGAAATTTTGGGAACAACAGAGAAACTGAATGAAGTTAAAGTAAATGCTGTTGCGGTTGACTTGAAATGTCAAAACCAACAAGTGTATTCAGTGAATAAAAAGTAGTGCCAAATTGTGCACTGCGTTATACTACGTTTTCACCAGGCACTAAAGCGAGATTTATCAAGATTATCACAAATATACTTGAAATCTCGAAGATTTACCATACAAATTTTAATCTCCTCAAATGAAGATTTCAAATAAAACTCATTAAAATCTTCTTGGAAACATAAGTTTGTCAAATCAAACAAACTTTTTTTTCGGAGAATGATTGTTGAACTGACCCATTTATACGCCATTTCGTTTATTGACAGATGAAAATGTTTACAAAAACTGTCTATCGCCTATTTTTAATGTTTGTCTGTTAGTCCTTCGAAAATTGTATTTCTAGAAAAATATTTTCATATTTTTAATTTTTATTGAAAAATTGATTTTCTATTCTTGTGTACAATTGCATCAAACAAAAAATATAAAATAATTATTGCGTTCGCAAAATTCCTCCCATTTTCTACACAATAATTACTTTAAAAAAGAATGTTGCGGATGCTGATCAAATGCCACATTGAATCTCATCTAAATTTTTATAAACAAGTTGCTGGAAACACAAAGACCTTTAGTGGCAGCAGCAGCACTACCACTACCCTACCACAATCATCAGTGCTCCGTTCGCAGAGAAACTTTCGTATGAATGCAACACAGCTGTGGTGCACTTCACTCTTGAACGATGAAGGTGACGGTGCTCCATGTTGTCTACGTCTATTATCTTTCAAGAGAATAGCAGCCCCATATGCATGCACATTGCACATTGCACAGCACATCAGAGGCCCTGATGGGCCTGGTTGTTGGGTATAGAAATGCAAAACGTCTTTGTGGATGAAGGAGGAAGGAGGAGACGTTAGAGTCGGGTTGTCCCCGACCCTTTACAAATCAGAAACACCCACCACCTCCGCACGAGAAGAGAGAGCAGTTTTTCTGTGCATTTCTCGGAACTATACACATAGTGAGATGTTTTTTGATGTGACTTTTTGGTTGGATCTGCGAACTGGGATGGATTGGATTGGTGAGAAGTGGCAGAGGTGGCAGAGACTTTCATTAGTTGGCTCATTGCAGTTGGTGTAGTTGGAGAGAGGCTGCACAGCGGCAGTGGTGGCGGCAAATTATCGCGGTGCCTCGGCCTCGGTCTCGGTGGAACGTTTGGGTGCAGGGAAGACTGACAAGAGCCAACTCTCAGCGGCCGCGATGATGACGATGACTACGGCGACGACGACGACGACGGTCTTTGCCTCGGTGTGGTGCTGGTGCATATGTGCATTGTTGTAGTGCTCGTGTCGGATGGGCATTTTACGTCTTGAATTTGTGCATCCAGCGCCAGCATTTGTTGTTGGCTCTGGGCTGGCTCTGGCTGTATGAGCGATTATTTTGTTTGGGGTTTCTTTTTTATTTTTCATTTTTCTCGTTTGCTTTGGCATCACATTCACATCATCCCGATGAATCCATTGCCCTATAGAGTGTCACAAAAGTTTGTTGTCCTATATTCCCGGCGTTTATGTGGTCATTGGCGTTTGTCGACGTAGTCGTTGTCGTTATCGTTGCCGATGTAGTGTGTTCTTGTGTCGAGCCTGAGCCTTCGACTTCGTCGACACTGAAGACTGCGACGGAACGGAGGTGGCTGACGGTGGCGGTTGCCTGCTTCTTCTGCCCTAGCTACGAAAACGAAAAATGTGTTGTTCGTTTAAGTGGTGACGAGGAGCGTAGTGCGGCACAATATAGGAGGTGGAGGTTCATTTTGTCCGGCAACGACTTTTTTCATGCTCCTCGGGCTCCTCTTAGAATAAAACAGCAATGGCTTGGCCATGGCATAGGCGGAGAGGTGAAGGCGGCAGGCGGGGTGGTGGCGGCGGTAACAGCCAGGGCTATTGGCATACTAATAGATGCGTTGCTATAAACCTGGCGTAGATACTTTTGCCGGTTGGTCTATTTATGTGGATATGTACCTACGCTACGACGACGACGACGACGTTGCTTTAATGGGGTGGTTGTTGGGTTGTTAGGTTGTTGGTTGCTGGTTGTGCATGTGCACATCGCATCTAGATATTGTACCTACATTAAAGGGCCTATTGTAGTATGGTTGAATAGTTTTGGCGTATACCTACATAATATTGCTTTACTGTTTACTCGAACTATGGTCGCCGTTGCTAGTTCTTTTTAGATGCAGTTTTTTTTTTTGTTGTTGTGTGTGTTCTTCTCTTTTTTAGGATTTTTTTTCTACTTTTTGTTTCCTACATACATACAATTTCTATTATTTTCGTTGCTTTTTGCTTTTCTTTTTATATAGGACTAATGCATCACTCTTGAAAGAGACTTTTTAAGTACCTACCTACATATAACAAACATACGTACGTGCATACATACATGGATTAGACATACATTGTGTGTTATGAGTGAGTTTGTATAGGTTGAGTTTTGTATTAGAAGTTAGAAGGAATTTTAATTAATTTCGCTATGGGATTTTGCTTTAAGAAAAATTAGTTAACTATCGCAAGCAAGATTGAATTTTTTTTTGGTTCGTTTCTATTTTTCGATTAATCTGCTTGGAATAGATAAAATAGGAAAAAGTTTTGATTTTTTCTTTTGCCTTTTATTAAGTGATGTTAAACTAACATGCTTCAAAGAAGTGTTTGCATTTGTGGTCTTGTGTTAGTAGGTATTTGCTCAGAAGTTTTCTGAAGTTTTTAAATTTAAATCAAACCTACCTAGATAAAAACACAGCTTTAGGATTCAGAAGGACATGGTGTAGGTACAGCTGCCTGTCAACTAAATATCGTAAAATACGATCTGGATCAATGCCGATGACTTGTTATATAAGCTTATTATGTATGAATTATCAGCTATTTCAACTTGGCAACAAAAAGTTAAATGACCACTTTTGACCATCACCCATTAACTTTGTGAACAGTTTTTGAAAAAAAAAAAGAAATCGATTTTGACAAATGGGAGACCAACATTTGATAAATGGGTTCGTATAGAAGTCATAAGCTCAGCGATAAAAAAGTAGGTTCATTAAATGTCACTTAAATGAACAACGAGCACCTTTTCTCCACTTTGAAATTGCAAATAAATAAATAAATAAAAAAGGAATGAAGTATTACTAGCTAATGATCCTTACTTATACTTACTTATGCTGGTGCTACAGCCCGGTGTAGACCAGGGCCTCAACCAACAAGCCTTCTCCAGCCAGCTCTGTCCCTAGTTAGCTGCTTCCAGTTTCGCACGCCAAGTTAGTTGAGGTCCTCTTCCACCTGCATGCGCCATTGGTTTCGCAGCCTTCCTCTACTCCGCCGACCCTCGGGGATGTATTCAAAGACTTTTCGGGTCTAAGCATTGGTGTCCATCCGCTCTACGTGACCCAGCCTCCTGAGTCTTTGCCTTTTCACTTTTGTGACTAGGTCGATGTCGCTGTACAGCCCGTACAGTTCGTTGTTGTATCTTCTCCACCATTCCCCGTCTATGCATACGGGACCGAAGATCACCCGAAAAAGCTAATGATCCATGAGCTTCAATATTTCAATGACCGACCCTCTTGAGACCTCGCCAAGAGTTTGTATTTCAAAAAAGAATAAGTATAAGTCTAGCAAGCCTAAACCTGATTACATCATACCCAGAAGGAAGATCTGTAAGCATCGATAAGAACAAATATTTATCGAACCTTCTCTAGTTTATAACACCACTACATCATAATTTTTACACCAACCAATAACAATTCATCTACATATGTATATTACAAATATTATAAATGGTCTTATGCTTTTTAATTAATTAATTTTTTGTATATTTTTATAACGGTATTTTTTAATAATATTATTGCAAAAATAAAATCAAAACTTATGTTCCTTTTTCATTTTAAAATGCTTGAAAGTAACCTGTTTCTTATTTTTGCTCTACAGATTACAGAAAATAATGAACAAAGCATTATTGCCTTTACGGTCTAAAATAATCTTTTGTAAGGCACAGTTATTGCACCACATTTTTTTCAATATCCACATTCCGGATATATATATATAAAAATATACTCGTATATGTATTCCAAGGGAGCTCGAAAATTCACTGGTGTTTATGAAACGATACAAATATTCCATTAAGTTATAATTTTTACAATTTTCAAAACTAAAATCCTAACAATATCAAGGGAATTCAAAACACAAGTCATTTAAATAAAGCTTCAAAAAAGTTGGATATGTTTTAAAATTTTTACTCGGATTGGAAGCTTTAAATATACATAAATTATAGTAAATATAAAACCATACTGTTCTGCAGCCAAATAAAAATCAGCAATTGAGATTTAATACATAGATCATAGAACTGCATTAAAAAATTAATGAAAACAAATTAAAAATATTTTATTTTGATTTTTCAAAATATTAAATATTTTTATTTTTTTAATTTTGTTTTTCTTATAAAATAAAGATTTTTCAATTTATTTTTGAATGTGGTTCTTAAACAAGATATTGTTGTAGATATAAATAAATAAATTGGGTGGCATAACTGCTCATGAAGAACCAGGGCCTAGTGACTAACAACTCGCAACCATTCCTGTGTGCGCCTTTCGACAGGAATGAAAGGGACCTACAATTTTATACCGAATCCGAACGGCTAGACGAGAACCACTTATTCGTGACAAGTGATACTCTTGGAGGATTTGTCAATTGCTCGCAAGAGTCAGTATCCCTGAAAAAAAACTTTTTAGTTTTTAGGTGGACGAGGCTGGGAAGCGATCCCAGACTTCCAGCGTGACAGTCGAACGCACTAACTATTACGCTACGGGCTACTACTATTGTTGAAGATAAGTCATTCAAAAAAGTGTATGTACTTAGAAAAAAAAAAAAAAATTAAAAACCATAAAAAATAAAAAACATTTAATATTTTGAAAAATCAAAAAAAAAAATTATTTCTAATTTGTTTTCATTATTTTTTTTTAATGCTGTTTCTTAAAAAAATTTTTACTTAATGATAATGATAATACTGCTGAAGATCGAGAGCGAAAAAATAAGAGAGAAATATATAATATTAAAGTAGGTATTTATTAACATAGAAAATCGAAATAAACTATAATTTAAATTTGTTTAATACATTTTTAAATGCAGTTTTTTAAAATCCAATATCAGAATTCATAAAAAAAATAGAATAACTATAATAGTTCGAGAAAAAAATAAAATGTGAAAAGTGTAAAATCCCACACAAATTTGTATGGAAAAAGTATGACCTTAGAGGCACGGGATAATGACTTCGGATCAAATTTTTTTTTCAAGTGTCAATATGTGGGTTTTTGTGGTCGAATTTCGGCCAGTGGGCAAATGGGTCAAGTAGCACAACACTGGTGTATTTTGGTGTAAATTCATGAATTTTGGTGCAAAATTGAGAAAATTAAAGAAAAATGAACAATATTTTTGTGTATGTATAATATGTCAAAATATACCGTAATAAAAATAACTCCATTGCTTTTCTGTGTAAAATTTCATCATATATTTTGAACTTCAGTGTAAAAAATAAACGAGTTTTAGCTGTTTTTATAATACACCATAATAGTGCAAACAATTTTTCGATTCTGAAACCAACTAATGTTTAAACTGTATTTTGTAGATAAAACACACTATTCTAAATGGGCAACTGTATTTTCGTGTAGGATTTAAATCCGGTGGAAATTAAAAACACGAAACTACATTAAAATATACACAAAATATTATTGGAATTATTCAGTCGCTATAACATTGTTTACGAACTCACACTGCGGTTTTTCATTAACAAATATTAACAACAAAATGTGTAGCTCGAAGTTATATGTATATATATTTAAAGTGTAAGCGTAGAAAAAAAAATTCTTGGATATTTTTTTTACAATGATGCATTTTTCTAATTGCATTTTTTATATCAATTTCTCGGATTGATACACATCAGTAGATATTTTGCAAAGTTTTCAACAAAATAAATGTACCGAAAGCAGAATACTGCATTCTGCATGTAATCTTATTCAATTGTGTATTTTTCTTCTTGTTTTTTTAAGTTGGTGCATGTTTTTTTTTTCAAATTCAGGAATTAGTGTAGTTTTGTGCGCTTAGATTTTACATGGGGTAGGACCGAAAATAATTCGGCGGAATGTGCTTCGGTTTTAAATTGGAAACACATTCATATTAAACATTGTAGTAGCCCGTAGCGTAATGGTTAGTGCGTTCGACTGTCACGCTGAAGGTCTGGGTTCGCTTCCCAGCCTCGTCCACCTAAAAACTTAAAAGTTTTTTTCAGGGCTACTGCCTCTTGCGAGGAATTGACAAATCTTCCAAGAGTATCACTTGTCACGAATAAGTGCTTCTCGTCTAGCCGTTCGGATTCGGCACAAAATTGTAGGTCCCTTCCATTACTGTCAAAAGGCGCACAAAGGAATGGTTGCGAGTTGTTAGTCACTAGGCCCTGGTTCTTCATGAGCTGTTGTGCCATCCGATTTATTTTTTTTTTCATATTAATTCATGATTTGCTTGCGTCCATATCAATGGCGGACTAAGCTTGTTGGAGGCCCGGGGCGGCAACAATGCTAAATGGGGTCCCTTGTATGATCAGATATTTTTGTAGTCTTAATACCGTCAGCTTTTACGACAAATAAAACATAAACCATAGTAATTATAATATACTCTTTATTCTAATCTTTATTCGCTGTTTATATTGCATACAATAGATATCTATACTAAACAAATTGGGGCATATTCATGGTCGCAGACAGACCCAGGTTTAACTAAACTACAGTTTAAGACAATTTTGGCTCAATGAGTACAGACTGGTTTTAGTTAAAAATTGATGTTTTTATATTTGTATAGCATAATAATTAACTTGGTATACTACACAAATAGCTTTAAATATTTAGAAATGAAAAACTCAAAAAAATAGAATCAACGTCCGAAAATTCAACCAAACCTATGTTTAACTCAGACCCAGCTCTAAAATGACTATGAATACGCCCCCTTGTGTTTCAAAATAAATTTACTTGTTGTGGGTACATATACATGTTTTACAAAAATAAAGATGTAAAACTAAAGAGATGCAAAAGTAAAGAGTATGGAATATTTAAAGAAATATCACGGATTATGTTAATGAACTGAAAAAAAAACGGTATAAAAAGTTGTGTCACTTGATTGAGGCCACGGTGAATTACGCGTTTGAAAATTTAACGGAATGGATTTTTTCTAAACAAACATTTTAAATATTTAAGAAAGGGCAAAAAACTAAATTTTGTATTCTTAAAATAAGAATGAACTTTAAAAAAACGTTTACGGAAGCAGAAAAAGTAAAAATTCAAAAATCTCTAACTCTTATGCCGAGAAAAATCAACCAAACTGAAAATAAGTTAAACAGTTTTTTAACAATTATCTTGCGGATACCAACAAATGCTGCAAAAAAATGACAAACTTACACAGCGGAAGAAATAAGATAGGGACAAAAAAATGAGGTTAAAACTGTGGTTTGCCTCAAATTACATTCTCAGTCCCTTAAATTACGTCAAAATTGACGTTAAAGCCAGTTGTATGATACCAAAAATGATATGCAAAAATACCTAGCACCAACCATTTAAAAATATTAAAGAAACTATTCCAAAGACAAGGTTATATGAGATTGCGAATGAATTTTCCTATTAATAATTTCGTTACGAATGAAAATATATTGCCTTTTCTGATTTTATAGAAGAAAAAAACTTTATCCGTTTAGACATCACAGTCGTACGTCCGGTGTTATGGCGTGAGAAACTATAACCAAAGAATATAAAGTTACCAAGAAGACGCATCTCATACAAATTTTGCGGGTTCCAATATTGCGAACCGCTCTCAGAGCTTTTGCTTTTTTATGGGCTATTCAATAATTCTCTCAGCACGTTTCCAATTATATACCACACACAGAGACACAGCTTGCGTTTTTTTCCTTATTATACCCATCCATCTCCTTATAAACATTGTATGTGTTGAGTTTTTCTCTCAAATATTTTTGTTTCGTCTTTTTATTCTTCTTTAGAAAAGCTTGATTTTATTTTCACCTTTATATTCTTTATATTCAACCTTATATTCTTTGTTATAACCCATATGGCGACCTCGAATCGAAATTTAGACCTACTACAGTGATAGAAAATATTTAATTAATGTTTTCTAGGTATTTCCAAAACTTACTTATATTTTGTAGGCTTGTACCTTCGATGTTTCAAAAAGGCTGCGCCCCTTTCCACACTTGCAAGTCAGGTAAAATCTAGATTTAGAATACAAAAATGAAAATTTTACCGGGATCGCCCTTTAAACTTGGCTTGAACTTCGTTGAAAACGTTTGGACCTGGCTGCTTAAAAAAAAATTATAGAACTCAGTAGACATTTTGAAGATGATGACGTCTTAATAGAAGCTTTCAGTGATGACTGGGTCGAGATTGGTCTCGATTATTTAAAAAAAAATCTGAATCATTCAATAAAGCCTTCTAATATAGAGATTTTGTCACAAAATGGTGGCCATACTCAAATATTCAACAAATATTGAAATAATTTTTTATATATACTCGACTCGTACAAAATTAAATATTTTTCAGTCAAGTGAGGCAATTATTTATGCCCTATTTTTGCAGTTCTTTTACAGAGCCCGGCAGATTTTGATGGGGTTATCTGGTTACCCCTTCAAATTGATGTCATTACTTTAGCTAAATGTGTTCTTAATCATAGCTTGTAAACTTTTCCGAGCAAAATTATCCAACAAAACATTTTGGTGAAGGAAATATTGAGGAAATAGTGCTACTAGAACGGGCACAAAATTAGGACAACAATTCAGAATTTATAGGCATACCAACCAACATGTAAAGTGCAAAAAAAAAATGTTTAAAAAACATAATCAAAGCTTTTATTCAAAACTGGCGACCGACCCCCTGCTTTGCATAAGAAACACTTTACTTTAACAAAACCAAAATGCTGTTGATCCATTTGGGCTAATCTGAAGATTTCATCAAAATCGGTCTCGTTATTTTGGGTCTATATGGAACGTACTTACATACATCGATTTTTGTATATTATGTTCATTATGTCTGTATAGAATATGTAAATACATAAATGTTTATTGAGTGGAATGAGTGCTCCCGTCATTAAGTTTGAACAAAAAAAAATTTGAGTTCGAGATGGGGGGCCTCATAAAATGTTTTTTCATGTGTGATATAGAAACATTACGAACAAAAATATAATTAGTAGGTAGTAGGTTCATATGAAGGTATTTTTCTTAAAATCTTAGAATATATACCGCGCATTTGGTTTCGATGAACCTTTTCTTCGTTGGATTAGAAATTACCTTTTGGACCGTTCAATACAAGACGTATTTGACGGTTTCAAGTCTGAAATCCACAAAATAAATTCTGGTGTGCCCCAGGACTCCGTTTTGTCTCCGACTCTCTTCCTTATTTTTATAAATGATCTTTTGTCTGAAACTTCTAATCCATAAACTGTTTTGCTGACGATAGTACCCTCAGCTTCTCATATTCGTTTACAGATTCTTATCCATGTCCTTCGGATGTGGAACTTGAACGGCAGCGTATGATAAGCTCACTAAATTCTGATCTCAACAGCATTGTCCAATGGGGAATCAAAAACCGCGTAGAATTTAATGCTTCTAAAACTCAATGTTGTCTCCTGTCGTTAAAGCGAAACCCATCCCCAATGCCGCTATCCATGGGTGGCACTTGCATCGAGGAAACCAAACAGCTCTCAGTTCTCGGTATGTGTGTCAGAGACCACCTTTTGTGGAATGACCACATATTTGATGTCGCCATAAACGCTGCTAAGTGTTTAGGTTTTCTCCGTAAATGCAAGAAGTTTTTTTCTCCTTCTGATCTGGCTGTGATCTACAAAGCCTTTATTCATCCAAAACTTGAGTACAATTCTCATGTTTGGGCAGGAGCTCCAAAATCTCACTTGAATTTGTTGGACAGAATTCAAAAGAGAGCTTTAAAAATGATAGGCGAAAGATCTATAACAGAAACAATTACATCTCTCGAACAACGCCGTAATGTTTCGTGTCTTTCTCTATTTTATCGCTATTATTATAATCAGTGTTCTAGTGAAATAGCCAGTTGCATTCCTCCCCTTAAAGAATTCAACCGTAATACTCGCGTTTCTATGAATGCCCATCAGTTCACCCTTGAGCCCAACTTCGGACGTACTGTAATGTACAGAGATTCTTTCTTCCGTCGCACCACACGAATGTGGAATGCTTTACCTGACTCGACTTTCCCCTACCATTTCGATGTGCAAAAGTTCAAAACCAATGTGCATCGGTATCTCCTTCTAAATCCTCTCCTACTTACCTAATCGCTCGTGCTATGTTAAAAACATTTTAGGGTAGCCATAACCCCTTTTGCGCGCGTGGAATATAAAAAAAAAAGAAAGTAATATACATCCATTCTACACATATTTTGTTTCATTGTTCAATGATAAGTTATGGAGGTTGAATTGGATTTAAGGGCCCCCGGACACCGGGGGCCCGGCGCGGACATTATATTTAAAAACTCCTTGATTCTAAAAATTTAATTTTGAAAGTAAATAACAGTTTTTTCAATTGTTTTTTTTGTCTCCTCTATTTTACAATCCTCCAATTCGTCCAATTTTCCAATTTCGAATTATGAGGTCATATCAGTGACGAGATACAAATTCTGAGACTCGAAAAAAAAAATTAAAGAAATAAGCTTTTTTTAAGGCATCAAGATAATTAGCCTGAAGTTGAATTTAAAATGTAGGAATAAATTCGTTTATTACTCAGGGCTTTCTAAACATCTCAGAATTTTGAATTTTCATTGATGAGTTCCAATAAAAGCTATGTGTAGTTTCTAGGTCTTAAAGTTAGAATAAAGAAATCGTAGGTATATATTTTAAGTAATAAGCTGACGATTTTAATGAGAATCATATTTCTTTGTTTCTTAACCATTTAGCCCAATTCAAATATACATAGGTATATATATGTTGCTGTACTAAACTAAACTTTTTTTCATACTTTAATACAACAAAAGACTAATCATAACTTCTCTATACACATCTTCTCGACTTCTTCGTGCTATAAATCGAAAAAGCCTTCAAGATAGCTTCACGCAAAACTCAAAAAAAAAAAAAACAAATTAAATACAAAATGTTTCCATCTTTCTATTTTCGTTACAGTATCTAACAGATGTTTATTTGTGTTTCTTTTATTATTTTTTTTTAATTTTTAATTGTTATCTGTATTTTCAAGCGAAATGCTCAAAGCAGCACAAACCTTGACCTAGTTACTGTTATTAATATTTGGGACGTCACATACCTACAAATTATAAAATGTTTATAAAAGCTTTTCCGTTCTCAACTGTGATTCACAATTATTATTGGGCAGTAAAATTGTGCAGAAGTAACTCACACACGCGCACACACACGCATTTTGTGCGTATAGAACACCATCAAACACAGATTAGATAATAATCATCGTATATTCCACTTGGGAGAATGTGTAAATGCGTATAGTTACCAAAGTTTCGCAAACGCACATAATTTATTAAATAATTGTTATACTGTCCGCCAATAAAGAGATACCCTTAAATGTGTTAAGACCGTTATCGTTAGTTAGTTAGACAGAGTTGCCACTTGCTTCATACGTTTTTTTTTGGTTTAATAAGCTCCTTGGCTTTGCCCCAAGGTCAGGCCAAGCCAACGACGATTATATCAGACAAACCGTCATTCAAAATTAAAATACGTGCAAATGACGGTGATTCTCCAACAGTCCCACACAACACGAAATAACCCATAGTATAAAATTCAAGTCCGTATACTGCTCCCCTTCCCGATCTAAATGCTAGTAGGTATAACCAAAGCGCTTAGAGCCAAAAAAAAAAAGTGAAAGTGAGCTATAAGCCAACGCGGCTTGTATGCTTGCTTAAGCTATGTTTGATAGATAGCCAAAGCATTTGGCAAGAGAGCTTCAAGTTCGCCACGCTTACTGTGGGGTTTAATACTTCAAAGTTTGGCAAACAAATAAATATGTTAACTTTGCCATTAACTAAAATTTTTGTATTGATTACATGTTAAATTTAAAAAAAAACACAGAATGTTTTTGTATTGCAAGTTTTTACCTAGCGATTTTTTTTTCTGTAGTAAGTTCCTATTTGTTTTTGAAGTTTAAAAGCCTTGAGAAGTTTCCAAAACCATATCAATACATCTAACTGATAAAAATATATGGGTATTGCTGCCTTGGTAAATTTTGTATTCAACGAATTTTATGTATTTTCATTTCTTGTCAACTTTTGAGTCAAACTGTTCCACTGTGCGACGAGAGTAAACGGAATTGACAAAAAAAGGAACAAATGTTGGTATCTTTAAGACCACAGATACATAATATGTACGAGTATGTATGTGCATATTTTGTATCTAAATATATTTTTTTCGTTTTTATTTTTGTCGGTGCTGGCTTTTTGCAAAGTGGTAGGTCAAGATATTTTTGGATGCCTATGTCGCAGCGGTGTGGCTTGAATCAATATCACAACTTATTTGGAATGGAAACTAAGCAACGGCCTGCACGCTGCGACCAACATCGATGACGATGGGTGTGTTATGCTTATGATGCCTTTTTGCTTTGGAGTTGTCTCTATGAATTTGCAAATCATTTAATCAGACACAGGTGATTTTTGTTGGCAAGTTCATAAAATTTGCCCTTCAATGATCTTGATTTGGAAGTTGTATCTAACTTTTTTTTCTCTCACCATTTTTTTTTCTTTTTTTTTTTATTAATTGTTATTTGAATTGCCACACCGAAATCAGTTTCAATGGCCAAGGTTAAAATTATTGACTGATGGAGTACCAGTTTGGAGGTCCAATTTTATTATAGGTACATATTATGTATTTCTTTTCTATCGTTATAACAAAAAAGCAAAATCCAAAACATACAAAAAAGAAGAAAATATGAAGGTTTTGGTGTGAGATACATCGTTATTGTAATGTATAAAGGTGATTCAAGAAACATACAAAAGAGGAAAGATTTTTGTGGTTTAATTCATTAGAGATTTATACGAACAATCATGTGTAATCTAGCTTGTGGGTATGTTTTTTTGTTTTGTTATCTGTGTATTTTAAATTTTGACTTTTGCAAATTAATGGCTTCTCTGTTAGATGACAGAAACCTTCAGTATTGAGATACCAACTTTATGATAATGTCAAGATACATTTAGATTGGGTACGGTTTTTTTGTATGCTCAAATATTAACTTAAGTTATAATTTATTCAATGGGTCTCAAATTATACATACCTACATATCTACAATTGCTACATCTCTTATCAGTTTTAATTTAAATTATACAAATTATGACAGTTGAAATTAATGCAAATTTTGATTGGAATATTTTATTGTTTTATGTCACACCAGTTGTAGCAATAAGCTTAATTTGATGAAATTAATTGATTAAAAAAATATGGATCACAATATTTACTATCTGATATTTGACCTTTTTGAAGCCTTTTAAGAATTTACTGATAAATTTGGACAGTAAATTTGGCTACGGAAAGATATTTAAAAATAGAACTTGTTGCTGAGGGATCAGACGTTGTCTTGTCCAAATTAAAATTCAGTTTTCTGTGATCGTTTTTCTGAATTTGTGAAAAACTATTAGAAATATGTGAACGAAGCAAAAATTAAAGAAAGAAAAAAACCAAAACATTTATTTTCCTCAATTCCATTTTAAATATTTTTAATTGTATTTCGATTTCGTAGCAAATTAATTGAAACTTAATTTTTTTTTATTTTTTGAGGATTTGTCATTTCCTCGCAAGCTTTTTAAGTTTTTAGATGGACGAGGCTGAGAATTGAACGCGTTGGACTGTCACGCTGGAGGTCTATAGCGCCAGCCCCAGCGTGACAGTTCAACATTACGCTACGAGCTTCTTACTTTTATGAATAATTTGGTTTCTTTTTTGTTTTTTTTAATGTTTTGGAAAGTATAAGTTAAAGGAGCATCTAGTTTTAAGTAGTTAATTAAAAGTTCATTGAATTTTATAAAAATAGGCAAGATTTCGAGAAAAAATCGTGAGTTTGAAAACATTTTTTTCAAAAACAAACAAAAGAATGGATTTCTTACTTTGAAACGAAGTAAAGCATTACATTGTAAGTGTTTTCTTTGTTTTAAATATTTTTTTTTTTATTTTTCACCTTTCTCCTCCTCCTTTTATTTCATTTGTTTTGACTCAATTTGCAATAATAAAAAAATGAAAGTAGCTCAGAGAGATTAAAAATAATAGCACGCATACGCCACAGTGTCCTAAATCCCTGGCAGATAAATGTTAATTGTTAAGTTATTTTATAAATGTTGTTTTTTTTTTTCAAAATAATAAATATTGAAGGCAACTTAGTCTGAGTTTATAGGACGGGAGGCGACTGTAGGTTTACCTATCTCATCGCGGCTTCGGAAAAGAATGATGCCAATTTTTTAGTCTTAACATTAACAAAACCGCTGGTCGCACAAAGTTTTTCATGTGGCAATGTGTAGAAAACGCACAATTTCGGTTGCATTTTTGGCTTAGGATACCTAAACCATGATGGGTTTTAATAAATGGGGTATCAAATGCAAGCTTAGACTGCCCTCTTTACACAACCAGTGGTCGGACCAACTTTTGTTGGTTGTTGCGGCGAGTCTGACCACTTTTGTAAAATCAGCTATTTTTTTAACCTTAGCATTTAAAATGCATTTAAGTGGTACAAGCTATAGTTTTGCATAGTTGTCCACGTGATAAACGCAATGGATACAAAAATAGCTGTGTTTACAAAAGTGGTAGGACTCGCCACAACAACCAACAAAAGTCTGTCCGACTACTGGTTTTGTAAAGAGGCTTTCATTTGATACCCCATTTATAAAAATCCATCATGGTTTAGGTATCCTACACCAAAAATGCAACGGAAAAAGTGTGTTTTCTACCCATTGCCACCTGAAAAACCTTGTCCGACCAGCGGTTTTGTTAATGTTAAGACTAAGGCTATGAATTGGCATCATTCTTTTCTGAAGCCACGATGAGATAGGTAATCCTACGGTCGCCTCCCGTACTATTATCTTTAAAGCTCAAAAGAACTCAATCACAAAAACAAAATTAATACATAAAAACAACTTGATGGTTCCTTTTTCTTGCCATTACGAGTTACATATTTGTCGGCATTTTGTAGATTTTCGTCCCAACCACAGACTTTTCGAATTTTAAAATTTGAACGGCAGATTTTGTCTTTAAACGTACGAAAATACTTGATCGTGCTTGGAAAAATCACTTCCATGTTTCTATTATGTAGAAGCCTGTGCTTCAGATCTTCAAATATAACGTAAGGGGCCAGTTATAGCTATCATTGAAAACCATCACTGAAAAACTTAGCTTTTGATTTTGAGACCCTTCGAAAGTTTAATCAATGAATATTTTAATGTAAAAATATAGCTTAAGACTTCAAAATTATTTCTCCTCCAAAAAAAAGTTCACTTTGACCCATAACTTCCCCATAACGTAACTTTTAATTTTTTAAATGATCATTGGTAAGGTAGTTCATCATTGAAAAATAAAAGTCATTTTATGAGAAAAGTTGTGCCAAATTGAATTTTGTTTTACCTAGAAATAATTATTAAGTCAATTAGCTTTACTTTAGCATCAAAATTATCATTTTTTTTTTTTTCAAAATCTCTCAAAATTGACAATTAATATTTTCAATGATAGCTTTAACTGGCCCCTAAGTCAAACTATGAACTTAAAAGCCGAATAGATTTAAAAATAAAATGTATACCGAGATCTTGAACATTTTAATTCATAAGGACGAATTATAGAAATTTAAAAAAAAAATGTGAACTTAACATAAAGTCGCTTTATATTTTTTTGCCGAAGTTAAAATCCTTGACTGCACCTTTTTAAATGCTTTTTTTTAATGAAATAATTATTTTAAATTATTAAAAAAAGGTTTTTTTATACAATATTTTTTGTGCTTTCAAATCACTATATACAAAAGTCACTAAAAAATAAAATAAAAATTATAACGATACTTTACGATAGATAAGGGTCCCAAGTAAATGTACAAAAATTAGCGCCAACTTAAACGTGTAACCACAGCATTTGCGCAAAAATTTCGCGGTGTGCTTAATTAACATTATCTCTCATGCCGAACCTATCAGACCGATTTGAATCGGGTTTTGACATTTAATTTTGAAATTCTCTAGAGTACTTGGGTCTATATTTATAGTAGAATTTTGAACCATCAGTTTAGCGCTTCAAAACGACTCTCTTTTTACAGTTTTTTATAACATCGGAAAATTTCGGAGCATTTTATCACAAACAAATTTTGTTTGATGTTTTTTGTTCCTAAGATGCATATTTCCTTTTTTTTTTTTTTTTTTTTTTTTTTTTTTTTATATTGAGCGCGTGCAAAAGGGGTTGTGACTACCCTTAAGATGATATACACAGCACGAGCGCTTAGGTAGATTGGAGGGGATTTAAAAGGAGATACCGATGCACATTGGTTTTGAACGTCTGTAGATCACAATGGGAGGGGAAAATTGAGCTGGGTAGAGCATTCCACATTCGAGTAGTGCGACTAAAGAAAGAATCTCTGTACTTAACAGTACGTCCGAAATTGGGCTCAAGGGTAAACTGATGGGCATTCCTAGAAGCGCGAGTATTACGGTTGAATTGTTTGAGGGGAGGAATGCAACTGGCTATTTCACTAGAGCATTGTTTATGGAAATAACGGTAAAATAACGAAAGACATGAAACATTTCGACGGTGCTCAAGAGATGAGAATGTTTCCGTTATAGTTCTTTCACCTATCATTTTAAGAGCTCTCTTTTCGATTCTATCCAATAAACTCAAGTGGGTTATTGGAGCACCTGCCCAAATGTGAGAGTTATACTCAAGTTTTGGACGAATAAAGGCTTTGTAGATCACAGCCAGATCAGAAGGGGAGAAAAATTTCTTGCATCGACGGAGAAAACCTAAACACTTAGCAGCATTTTTGGCGATGTCGAATATGTGGTCGTTCCATAAAAGGTGGTCTGTGACACACATACCGAGGACTGAAAGCTTTTCGGTTTCCTCAATGCAAGTGCCACTCATGGATAGTGGCATGGGGGGTGGGTTTTGTTTTAACGACAGTAGACAGCATTGAGTTTTTGAAGCATTAAATTCTACACGATTTTTAATTCCCCATTGGACAATGCTGTCGAGATCAGAATTTAATGAGCTTATCATACGCTGCCGTTCAAGTTCCACATCCGAAGGACATGGATGTGAATCTAAGAACGAATATGAAAAGCTGAGGGTACTGTCGTCAGCGAAACAATTTAATGGATTAGAAGTTTCAGATAAAAGATCGTTTATGAATATAAGGAAGAGAGTCGGAGACAGAACGGAGCCCTGGGGCACACCAGCATTTATTTTGTGAATTTCAGACTTGAAACCATCCAATACAACTTGTATTGAACGGTCCGAAAGGTAATTTCTAATCCAACGAAGAAGAGATTCATCGATACCAAATGCACGCATTTTCGATAAGAGAGCTTGATGCCAAACTCTATCAAATGCTTTAGAAATATCAAGCGCAATAATCTTACTTTCTCCAAAACGATGTAAAGATTTGTGCCACTGTTCGGTGAGATATACCATCAGATCACCAGTGGACCTATTGCTACGAAAGCCGTACTGCCGGTCATTAAGAAGCTTTCGTTCTTCGAGATATTTCTTTAGCTGAAAATTAATCAGCGTTTCCATGACCTTGGAAAGAAGGGACGTAAGCGCAATTGGCCGATAGTTGGAGGGGGAAGAAGACACGCCTTTTTTAGGGACAGGCTGGACAAATGCTGTTTTCCATCCACTCGGAAAGAGACCAGTAGAGTAGGACAGATGGAAAAGCTTACGCAGTGGTTTTGCCAGCGTTGAAGAACACCTCTTCAGAACAATGGGAGGGATACTATCCGGGCCAGCGGATTTGTGTATATCGAGATCTTTCAGAACTCTGGCAACTGCACGAGTGCGGAAGAAGATTTGTCCCATAGAATCATTTGCGCTCTCAAGTACAGGAGGAGTCATAACAAATAACAAAAAGACAGGAAGTGAATCAAGCACTTTTTTGTACGTTTTGATTTTTCCTGCAAATATCACACCTTTTTTAGTTGGAGCAACCTTATATTCTCAATGTCTATATTATTTGTGATTGAATCCCACAAAAATCTTAGTTACTATATGTTACACCTACATAATGTGCTTCAATTTGATTCTAATTTGCTTGGACTATAAATCTAGACAAAAATTCATGAAAAATTAGTCTTAAGACTTACTTACTGGCCCACGGGCTCTAACAGCCATATTATTGAGTTTTTCAAAACTAGTTTAAAAGCAAAACTAGTTTTATGGAGATTTCAAATTGCAAGTTCTATACATATTGGTATTATTTATGAAAGTTTTGGTATCCCAGTTTCAATAGTTTGAGTTTAAAATACCAAAACTTTAGTTAATAATACCGATTTGTCCAAATATTGGGACTTGAAACTTCTATTGAACTAGTTTTGCCGTAAAACTAGTTTTGAATCAAGTCAATAATATGGCTGTAAGTAAAACTATAGTATTTATAAAAGCTCAATAGCTTAAGCTTTGTCTATAAGAAGTATTCCTTTTTAATTCAATATAACGGCAACCCTGCAAGAGGATAATTATTGAATATTTAGATTAAAATGTTTGTTTGATACCTACACTGAAAAAACACCATTTTATAATTAAATAAAAAATATTTAAATATTAAATATTTAAATATTCCAATTGGAACTTACGAAGCTCTTGTATGGTAAATATTTTAAATTGTTAGGTTAAAATTGCTATAGTCCATACGGAACAAGTCTATTTAACAGAATTCTATCAGAAATTCTTGGTATGAATTAAATTTCAAACAGAAAACTACAAAATTTGGTGAATTAACACGGGTTAAGCTTTAACCCCGCACTGAAAAACTACCTCTAAGAGACTGTACACATGAGAGCGACCAACGAGCGACGAATGAATGAACAAATGGGACTTAAAACATTAATAAACCTTAATTCTTTACAAAATCTAGACAAAATGGAAGAAATATAATTCAGTATTATTTAAAGATACTAAAATTTTCATTTCAATTGCTAAAACAAGAGAATTTTAAGAAAACAATTTGTTCGTCGCGAATATCCGCAATTCGTTACGACCAATACATTTTCTCAAATTTCTCATATTTAAGCAAATAAAATTTCAGATTTTATAATTCTAAAATTAATCTTAAATCGAATTCTACCATTTTGACTAGATTTTGTGAAATATTAAGGTTTATTTATGTTTTAATTCCCATTTCTTTGTTTATTCGTCGGTCGTTGGTAGCTCTCATGTGAATGGTCCTTAAGGGTCTATTCGACTTTAATATTATTTTGAATAGAATCTCCCAATAAGTCCTATATTCTTTTATAAATACAAATCAAATGGTCGTTGCTAAGTGCATAACTTCTATAAAATTGATTGAACCGATTTTTGGAGTATTTGTTTAATATTAAATGTTTGGAGCTCATGTAGTCAAGTATTATTGTTAATCAAAATGACTGATATTCATAATATTTATTTGGTGTAGCGCCAAAATATAACATTATAAGTAAGTAAGTAAGTAATTCATTCAGAAGTATATTAAGCGATTAGTATTTACATTATAAAATTTAAATGAATTCAGCCATTAATAAGTTTCTATAATTATAAATTGAGTTTAAAAAACAGTTCAATAATTTACAATTCAAACCATTTAATAATTCTGTTGTTTCATTCATGGTGAAATAGATTTTCCCGAAATATTTTAGTCTTTGATGTTTAAATACTGGACATACAGTGTTGGACAAAACAAAAGCACTCAATTTCAGTTGGTTACATTTTGCTTAGGTAAATTTCTAAACTTGAATTTATTTAAATAAATTTTATTTGGTTAATGTAGGTATACATTAGCTCTTCAATCGCAAAGAAAAAAAAATATACTAGTAACACAGTAAAGGAAATACATCACAAAATTTAAAAAAATTATTAAAAGCAATTGCGACAAAACTAAAGCACATAATTAAATTATGTAGTTGTTTTTCAATATTTTGTTATGAAGCCATTATTTTTGATAACTAGTGCTTGACAACTACCAGGCATTGACTCAATCAAGTTCTTTATGATTTCTTGGGGGATACTTCCAAGCAATTTCTGTTTGAACAAGAAGAAAATCCTTGTTTTTGCATCTATTACATTGAATCTGGCGATCTTCAATCTCCAATAGGTTTTTTCCACTTCAAAACGTTGATTTTATTTTCAAAATGTTTTAGATCGATGGCATATTGGAATGTCCATTTGAAGGGCATTTCTACTTCTGCGTGTGGCAGCATGAACTTTTGAAGGACGTCATCACACACAAAACGATCCATTATACCATCTATTTTATGAGTTGGGCCGATTCTTTGACTAGAAAAACATCCCCAAGCCGAAACATTTCCTCATCCGTTCCTATTAGCGATCCGAATCCCACCGGGAAGACATTTGCCAATATCGTTAATAAACAACACTAACAACAAAGTACTTAGATGCTCACCCTTGTTTAACACCGGTGTCGGTAACAAACCATTGTGAGAACATAGATCCATCCCAAACCGCTGCGCTGCTTCTGTACCAGTATACATGTTCTTTAATACATTTAAAAAATTTTGTAGAAATTCCAAATTTGGAGAGTTTGTACATAAGTGCACTTCTATTCACAAGGTCAAAAGCTGCCTTGAAGTCTACAAAAAACGCGTAGATCTTCTTATTTCTGGACTGGAATGCTTTGACTATTGATGTTAAAACAAATATCTGATCTACAGTACTGTATTTTTTTCTAAATCCCGCTTGGAAGTCTGTAAAAATGCTGTTGTCATCAACCCACTTTTCTAATCTGTTCATTAGAACACCGCAAAATATTTTAGCCATAACATTCATAAATGATATTCCCCGAAAATTTTCGACATTATTTGGATCACCTTTACTATGAATAGGGAAAATAACTAATTTTTTGAATGAAGAGGGGACGATTCCGGTTGAAAAAATGTTGTTGAAAAGCTGTTTTAGCTTATTAATAAAGGCTGGTGTTGCATTTTTAAAACACTCATACGGAATTCCGTCTTCTCCTGGTGCTTTCCCATCTGTGGCTTTCTGAAGTACGATTTTTATTTCATTGACATCTATTTCAGAGTCTTAAGTTTCGCCTATAACCAGTGGTTCTGCATAGGCAAACAAAAAGCTGGACTTGTTGGATAGAAAGTTTTGGAAATAATATGAGAGATGATCTGCGGACACAACATTTCAAAATAAGACCCAATATGTGAAGCTGTATAAGAGTTCTTAAAAAAATATATATTTACCAACCAAAATGACTCATTTATTATTATTATTATTATTATTATTATTATTATTATTATTTTTATTATTATTATTATTATTATTATTATTATTATTATTATTATTATTATTATTATTATTATTATTATTATGATTATTATTATTATTATTATTATTATTATTATTATTATTATTATTATTATTATTATTATTATTATTGTGTCAGAAACCGAAGGGTGTTAGGTGGTCTTAGTCCGTGCGAGTCGGACACACGGGGACGGTAACGACAAAAAGACAAAGCCGCCCTATGATGCATAACGCATTTCCATCGACACCCAACAGGAAAAAAAAAAAAAAAATTATTATTATTATTATTATTATTATTTTTATTATTATTGACCCTTCATCGGTTTTTGCCTTGAGATTATAAATATGTTTATATACTTAATAAAATTTTATTGAATTAAGACACTTCCAAACCAACGCGAAACATTTGTCCCAATAGTAAAACATTCGCTTGTCAAAATATTTATACATGGCGATAAACGAGAGCAGCAACATTTACGCGATGCGATGCTTTTGCTTCAGGAGAGTCAGGGTAAAAACGATATTTTTTTATATGATAATCATAAAATATAGCTCGTAAAAATAAACTAAATTAAATAATATTTGAACTCGTTTAAATTAAGAAATAAGTAACACCGAGTAACCTCATGTTTTCGAGATATTTTCAAACATACTAGACTTTTCCCTTTTCACCCTACAAAATCGACAGTCCTTGGTTTAAGGCGTAAGCTCTCCACCAAAATGCAGCTTTGTCTGAGTTATATTTGAAAAGATATTTTGATTTTATCGAAATACTTGAACAAAACGGTTCAAACGGTTATAACTTTCTATCTGAGCACCTCTTTAGCAAGTCTTATATCTTTTAAAAAACTACAGAAAAACGGAAGATAAAACCTGTATTGTGACATACGAATTTTATTCATGGAGCTCTTAAAAAATCAAGGTCGAAAATTAAGTTTGGTCGATTTCAATTTTATTTTTTAGTTTGCAGGCAAATGGTGATGTAAATGAACATTTTTTTTTTATTCAGTAAAATAAGTCAAACTATTAAGTTTTAGTGTAAAAATTGTAAAAAACAAAAGTCAATTATGGACAGGGTGAGCAAAAACTGGTTCAAAGAAAAGTTTTTTTTTAATTTCGAAAAATAGCCATTACTCGAAAACCGTTATGATTCGGTATGAACAAGTTAACAAATTCTGAAAGGTCATGACCTAGCCTAGCACCATATTCGGCTTGGACCATCCTTTACGGGACACCCTGTATGTATGCAGTAAGTTTGTTGACTCGGCTAAATTAATGGCGAAAAATTCACACAATCTCATCTTTTGAAAATCATCTTACCTAATAGTGACTGGGCGAGGTAATTTCTTAAGTTGTTTGAATATTTAGGGGGTCGTGCCATTAAAGAAATTGAGAACCTATGCCTTAGATTCTCCTAGAAGAGCAATTAACCGCAAGTTATTTTTTCTTCTCTCTAAAAACGACGAAAAAAGAAGTGGCACACTGGGGCGTATACGTACTTTTTTAACATTTTTGTGAATTTTGTACCTAAATGCAATACATTTTTATATGTGGATATTAACTTGATTTATGTCGTTTAAGCAATATATAATTAGCCAATGAAGGCGCTTTGGTCAATTTGTAAATCTATACTATAAAAATTATGGAGAAAATTGGAAAAAAGTTATTTGTGAGATCTGAAATACTTTACACACATAGAAATACGAAAAATTAATTAATTGCGATTGTTTTGAAAGTTAATCGAAGTTGTTCAAATTGAAAATGTATCTTTATTGGACATACTGACAGTTTTCAAGTGCGAATTGGTTATACATAACAATATATTGAATCAACTTTACCTTTCCAGCTAAGTTTTTATTTTTTTTTTAGTTGTTGTCATTAACGTTGATGATCTATGCCTCTTCGCATATTCAATTGTGGTTCGCCGGTTCCCATATCAAAAAACCATCACCTTTGTTTGCTGAATCATAGGTCTTGGAAATAAAGGAATTGGTTCTGTTCAAGCAATTAACCTTACTTGTCATGCACACAGGAATGCTTGCGGGCTGTAAGTCACTAGGCCCTGGTTCTTCACGAGCTTTCACGCCACCCAATTTTTTAGCCGGATTCTTATTTCTATGTAGAAGCTGGTTTCTTTATTTTTAAATATTTTGAAAAGTAAAATCGATAAAGAACCACTGAATTTTTAGTTTTTAGTTTAAAAATTATAAAATACTTTAAATATTAAAATCCAAATTATATTTAACTTCGTAAGAATTTGAAAAAAATCATTTAATTGTTTTTAATTTAATTTTGTTTTGTAAAATTTTTTTTCAAAATCTTTTTGTTCAAACAACTTCATTTAATTTGTTGACATATCAAGTTGTTTCCATTGATAATTTTAATATGAATATATTTCCAAACTTTTTCAAAATTATACGTTTTGTGGAGTTGTGTAATTGAACTCTATGTATATGTATGTACATATGTACGTATGGAACTACGAATATTTAAAAGTAATGGAAAACGTAAACAAATCGACATTGACAAATTTGTGGATTTTTATTTGACTTTTTCTTTTGTGAAATCACATTCGACTGACTTGTCGAATGTGAAACCGTCAAAAGTTCATATTTTAATTTTTTTTAAAAACTGGTAATTGAAAAAAAAAATTGAATGAATGTGTCTTTGAAAAAAGTTTTGGATAACCAGAATATCCGGAATCTTTGAAACGATATACGTGTATTCCAATTAACTTTACAAACCACCACGTCACAAGCAGTCTAAAAATAAATATCTACAAACGCAATAAACTTAACATTAAAGTAAATTTATGCAATTTTCCCTGAAGTTTGTTTGATGAAGACAATTTTTTGTATGCACTAATTCAAAAAAGGTTAAAAACCGCTCTAAATTATTCAAATTGACTTTTTTAAAGAAAATTCATTCCTGAAAGAAGTACCCTACCTTCCTACAACCACCAAATGTTTCTTCAACAGCAAATCCAATCCAGTGAATGGGAATTCCAAACCACTTTCATCGCTCAAGTTCGCTGACGAAGAAAACAACAAAAAATAAATAAAAAAAAGAAAAGAGAGATACAAAAGTTATTAGCACATAAATAGCAATAATTTGTTATACAATATATTAACCAACAACAAAACACACTTCTCTATTTTTTTTTTCGTTTTCTTCCCCCTTTTATTTTACAAAAAAAAAGTAAAAACAATCACATCGCAATTACTCCGCATAGTGTGTGCCTGCATCTGTGCAATGCATCATATAGAGATGCATCTGTACATCAGTGTACAGCAGAGGCCTGCTCCACCAACTTACCAAACGAACCAACTACCTAACCAAACAGCAAAAACAACAACCGCAATATGAAAAGGGAAGGAAGAATCAGCTAAAGACAAGCTACAAAAAACATATACGCCAACCATAGGTTAGTAGCCGATCAAATAAACAAACGAACGAACGAACTTTGCAGAAGTTAAAGACCTCTCGCCAGTCGCCAAATGTATAAAAATCTGTTGTTGTCGTTCGTCGATGATGATGTTGGTGATGGTGATGATGATGATGATGACGACGACGAACGAAACGGACGATGAGGTGGCTCTCAGGCTGGCTCACGCGAAACGCGATATTATTTTCATTTCAGTTTTCTCGGTTCTGATTCTTGCCAATCTTTCCATTTCAATGCAACATGATTCTGCAACAAAAATAAGAGAAGATAGAGATCCCCCTACCACCTAAACTTGACGCTAAAAATCCCCATAAAACACTGCAAACAGTGCAAACCCCGACAAAACCAATGCACTCTCTCTCTGTTGAATTATTACTCGCAGTTCGCAGAATGCCTCCCATTTCGAGCTTCCATTCTCTGAAGGTAGATTATAGCAGCCTCTGCGAAGAAAAGCTCTTTTTTTGAATGAGAAACTAAAACAAAATGGAAAAACAGTTTTCCGCAACACTGCAACTGCTGGTAGTTTTCCTCAATTTTCCACCATCCCATCATTCGATTGGTGAGAAATAATAGACTTTTAAGAGAGTAGCGGAATTATCTATGACTTTATCTACGACCCACTATACCCACCCACAGTGATTTTTTTGCAAAATTTGTTCGATTGTCGTCATCGTCACGTTGCTCGCAATAATCATAGAGAAACGGTGGTAAGGTAAGGGTGGTGTTGTATTTCGGTATTATGTTATGATTTTCGCTCATTTTCACATAATCTCTTCATACGTGTGTGAGCTGTGACGCTGTGAGGGTTTTTGTTGAGTGAGAAGCAGTAAGCTTTCGCATTTACTCTGGCGCTGGCAACGTAAAAACGATTCGTAAATGAAAACGATGATATCTGCTGCTGCTGTTTATGTTCCAACTACGCTTTGTACAATTTAAGCTTCAGTCAGACAGTGACTTTTGCAACAAACGGTTCGTCGTCGAGAGCTTGCGGGCAACATTTTTTCTTCGTTTTTTTTCTTCGTTGAATTTTGTTGAGTTTTCTCGCATTGGATTTTTATACATCACATCATATACTCTGTTTTTTATTTTATCAAAACACAACCAACAGTAAAAAAAAAAATAATACAAAAAACAAATATTAATTAAAAAAAAAAAAAAACGTGAAATTAAAAGTTCGGTGAAACAATAATAATAAACATTTCGGTTTTCGTTCGCAAAATCGACCAAGCGGGCGGGTTGCTCTTATTATTGCCATCGGGCGAAGGACGAGATTTTTTGTTCGACGTTTTGAAACAAACGTTAAGTGGTTTTCAAAGTGATTTTTAACGGACTTTTTTATTTTTGGCACAAGGAAGTGTGTTTATTTTTGGCGCCAAAATACAAAAGAAAATAAATAAAAAAATATACCTTTAAAAACTACAAAAAAAAAATAAACCTAGTGAATGTCAATGGCATCATTCAAGTGATTCGAGGCTTTTTATCAACATTTCGGTTGTCATTGAACTACATTATCCGAAAATCGAATTCGAAATCGTGCGTGTCTTCGTGTGTGATTTGTGACAATACTAACGGTAATTTTTGTAATTCATTTTTGTGACAGCAATATGTCGTCTTCCGGAGGATAATTTTATTTTAAGTTGAAAAAATCGAAGTTATCGATGGTTAATTTTTTTTTTGAAATAAATTAAATATTTTTCATCATTTACCACCACTAAAGTTAAAAAAAAAGTGAATTTTCAAAAAAAAAAGTGTTTCAAGTCAATAAAATAAATAAAACCAACCTCAACT
Source organism: Melangyna quadrimaculata (assembly GCA_949320155.1). NCBI lineage: Eukaryota > Metazoa > Arthropoda > Insecta > Diptera > Syrphidae > Melangyna > Melangyna quadrimaculata. The sequence continues at coordinate 157,575,680 of OX439484.1, read as the reverse complement.
GAGGGAGGAGGAAGAGATAAAACAACCAGGAAAGTTTCACTTTCACTGGGTTTTCATAAAAAAAATTTTTATGCTGCTATTAAGTTTTATGGCATCAGATGTTTGAATTGAAATATAAGTTCAAAGTGCCAGTGAACAAATTTTATATAAAAAAAAGTTTTACTTTATTTAAATAGATATACATATACGCAAAATACCTATGTAATTGGGTTTATATAAAAGTGGATTATTCGTGTGAAGTCGTCGTGCGGGAAATACATATACATACATACCTATTTTGTTAATATTATAAATAATTACATTTTTTAACCATAAATGCTAAAGTGCATTTTGAAACAGGAATAACGGATAAAGGATTACTTTTATTTGACATTTGGATATAAACATTTTGTGGATATATTTTGTTGGTGTTCTAAAAGGGTAAGTTTTATTTGCTTCAAAAATAAACTGTTCTCTGGCAACACTTTTTTGTAGACCCCGTTTTAGTTAATTTTAATTTGGGCTCGGTAAATTAAATTGTTTTTTTTTTTCTTTTCATCAAGAAGTAGCAGTTTTTTTTTAAGTTTTTCAGTAAAAAAAAAAAAAAAAAAAATATATAATTTCACGTGCAAATGGGCCTATTTACCGCCATATTGTTTTGAGCGAAAACACTAAAATTCAAAAACTGGTTAGTTTAAAATACCGAGTTGTCAAGATTAACCAGTTTGGGCTTTGAATAGTAAATTGTTTTATTTTTTTAATTTACAAAAATAACTTTGAAGAAATTAACCCAATTTAATATTAAGAACACTCTAAAACAGATCTTCAATTTTTGTTCTTTTTTTTCCGCTACTCAAAGGTGGAAGCTGCCATACAATACAATTGAATTGCATAGACTGCATATTTGGCATCACTTTTTTGGAAAATGGCTGCAAATACTAGGTCTGCTCCTTAACTTTAAATTTCTGTGATTTTCTGTGAATTTGTGTGACTTTCAGTCCAAAGACGTTCCCGTATTAAAACAATTTGCAGTTTTTCTTTCCCTACCTGGGATTTTCTGTCCGAGAAATTACTTCGGACAGAAAATCACAGCCCAGCCAAATGTCATTTTGAGAGTAAAAAAGTGAAAGGCAAACATCATCGTGCCGCTTAGATACATATGTACATTAGATAATACTGAATTTATAAGTGTTTCAGTACTTTTGCACTGTTTTGATATTTTTGAGAATATTTCATCCTCGATCTCCAAAATTTGGCAGATTTTGGGTTTCTGTGCACAAAGTAAAGGATCGGACTTTCTGATTTGAGGGTTCGGGGTCAGAATCCCGAAAACCGAAATCCCGAAATCGGAATACCGAAAAATTATATAAAATGAAAAATTTGCGCAAATTTTTCATTTTATATAAGAGTTTTTTACGTTTTCTATTTTGTTTTCAGAATTTTTCCCTTTTTGGATTTTGGGTTTTCGGGATTCTGGGCTTTCATAATTTTGGGTTTTCGGAATTTTGGGTTTGCGGGATTCTGGGTTTTCGGGATTTTGGGTTTTCGGGATTCTGGGCTTTCATGATTTTGGGTTTTCGGAATTTTGGGTTTGCGGGATTCTTGGTTTTCGGGATTCTGGATTTTTGGGATTTTGGGATTTCTGGATTCAGAATTTCGGGATTGTGTCCGTCTACCTGATTTTAGGGGTATTAAGGTCACCAGATACCAATTTTAAAACAATGAAGATCTTCGAGACGAATAAAGCCGTGTTAAGTCAATGCATGTTGTTTTGAATGCTGTCAGTTGTTGCATCAAAATATTGAATCGATGATAGAACACCAATTCCTAAATTTTCTTAAAAATATTTTACCAAATTCGACGTATTTTTTTCGTTTTTTATTTGCTCTATAGGCCTTCGTGGTTAAAAAATTCGACCTTTTAATCAAAAAAAAACGATTATGGAGAATTTAAAAAAAATGATTTTCGGCATGACGTTAGTCGGTCTGTGAGTTTGAGCGTCCTAACATACATCGAGCTAGAGCCTAAATGGTTTGACAGATTTGCTTAAAATTTCGTGTGCAGCCTAATTACCTAGAAGAAGATTTCAAATTTGTATTCTAATTCATATAGAAGGGGTAGCTGCCCTGCCAAACAACGATTACGGTTTTATCAAGTTTACTCGCAAACGACTTAAAAGATTTTGATTAAAATTTGTGCATATAATCTCTAGAGTAGTTTTAATAGCACTGCCTGCCAGGTTTTTTCCAACAAAATCGAACAATAGCATATTCCCGAATATCTCGTCAATGTCTTGATTGATTTTGTCACAATTTTGTATTTCGGTACTTCTTAGATAATCCAAAAATATTGCATTAAAAAGTTGCATAAATATTTTTTTTACAAACAAATAAAATAAATAAAGAAAAAATCATTTTTTTTTCAAATAAAAAAAAAATAAAAATTGTTATTTGGTCTTATTTTTAATATTTTGTCAATAAGGATATAAACATATTATAGAACCATTTCCATTAAGGCCATTTTTGCCAAAAGATTATCGAGTCTATTTAGAAATAAACTTCGAAGTGTAAATCAACACTATTATAACGATGATGAAGAAGTCAAAAGAAATTATTTTCGACAAGACGTTTGTCGTCGGTCTGTTTGTTTGATGTACATCGAACCAAAGCCTAAACGGTTGAACGGAATCGCTTAAAATTTGGTGTGAAGCATTTTTGTGTGATTCCCTAGAGCCTGGAGAGTAATTTCAAATTTTTGTTTCAGCTCATCTAGAACGGGTAACTGCCATTTAATGATTTTGGATTTATTAAGTTTTCTCAAAAACGGCTTTAACGATTTTGATTAAACTTCGTATATGAAATAACTAGATCAATTTTAATAATACGGCATACCAGGTTTCTGTCAAAAAATTTGAGTTATTGAAACAAAGTTACCTGTTAGTTAGTTAGTTTTTTTGAGAAAATTGCCTTTTTTATACATTTTTAGGTTTATTCCCGTATAACACATCATTGGGTTGGTTGATTTTGTAATTTTATTTTTCAATTCAGTACTTCTAAGTTTGATAGAGAGTATAGCATTTCAAATTTGTATGAATAATTTTTGTTTACGAAAATTTGTGTCTTAGTAAGATATGACAGACTGACTGAAGACCCCACTGTCATATCTGGACGAAACTCATTCATTTCTGAAATTGAGGTCACTTGTATTTTTTAAAAAAAATAAATCAAAGAAACATTTTTTTTTTTCAATTTTTCTCGTATTAAATCAAAAAATTTCAAAACAGCTATTTCAACAAGTTTTTATTTGTTACCTCTGAGAGCGCAAGTTCTTTGTGATCTAGCCGTGCATATTTTGTATGAAAGCTTGTTAAAAAAAAATATACGATGTACCTACTGTCTTAACTTGTTATATTGCCATGTAATTAATTTGCAATGTAGTTTAATAATGCTTTCTTACTCCCAAACGAAATGTTGTACTTTGGAAGCAAATTTATTTTTAGTTGACAACAAAATATTTGTCATTGGGTAAATAATGATACTCTCCTTTAGCTTTATTATCATCATTCAATTCTAAAAGCCATATGCAAGCAAAAATGCATGAGTCACTGCATGTATGACTAAATCAGCATTCTTGATAAACTCTGGATTCTTAATGACGATTCACCATATATTTTATTTTGTTTAAATTTACATGCGTGAGTTCTGGGATAGATCAACCTACAAAACTTTATCTCAGACATAAATTTTTATTTTACTGAATTAACTCTTAGTTCTAACTTTTACTTTAGAAGGCATATACATACATAAATGTAACTTATTTCTTATTTACTTAAGGCCCGTTTCACACGCATTCGGTTTCATTCGGTTTGGTCTGTGTTCGATTTTGGTTTCCTCCAAGACATCTTCACACACAGACGGTTCATATTCGGTTTGTACTCACTAATAATTAAAATTAAAAAAAAATTATTAAAAAAAATCAGAAAAACCGAAAACAAATCGAATATGTGTGAACGCTACGTTTACTTTGTGTGCCCTAGACCCGAATACGTACCGAATCACACATATCAGGCACAGCCGAATACAAACCGAATAGAGACCGAACCGAATGAAACTGAATGTGTGTGAAACAAGCCTAATTGTTAACGTTTTAAGTTTAACGAGTCAAGAAAAATGATATTTTCGACGAAATTTCATATTACATTTCTGAGGCTTATGTGAGCACAATTACCAAAAATGGTTGCTTTATATACGTTGAATATTTCAAAACGGTAGGCATCGTCTTAAATGGTACGTCTAAGAAAGTTATCAGCACATTTTAACTGATGACACCAACTGTTGATATCAGGTCGAAACGCATTTTGACTAAAAGTTGCAAGAAACTTTCAAAGTAATTTTAGCCAATATTTTGGATTAAAATAAAAGAAAAATACAATTTATCTTCGATTGTTGTCATTTGTCTTCCTCGTATAACTCAAATAAAGAAAAGTGGGCGTACTGACAGTGGGTGGACCTTACTCCAACCAGTTTTTTCAACTCAATCGGATAAATGATGCCCGAATATAACCAATTTGGCAAATGAAATGAAATATAAATATTTATTTAATCCATTAAACTTCTTTTATTTTTTTATTAAGTTAACTGCAGTTCTTTAACCATTGCATTCCTTGACATCACAAACACTGATAAAAAGAAAGTTTAATAAAATCACAAAATCAAAAAACAAAAAAAAAAATTAAAATCCAAAAAAAGGAACCCAACACATTTTCTCGTCATTGCAAAAGCCCTGAATTCAGTTAAACATTCTACCTTGACTTTGTACTTCCATGATTCTTGTTCATTTATTTTTATCCAAACAATAAAATACGTTTAAATATTGCCACAATTATTATATATGGTGATGGTGAATGTCAATTTGTTGTGTCTTTTCAAAAAATTTATAAATACCAATGAAGGTTAGTTAATTTATTTATTTATTTATTTTCGTTTTTCATAAATATTATTTCTTTAAATAAAACATGTATTTTAGGAATGTTTAGCAGTGTGAAGAAACACCTTTAAAAAAAATTCCACATTTCCAGCCTTCGAAATTTCAATTATTACGAATTTAAAAATATGGTATTCACCAACAAATATACAAACAAAAAAAAAAAAAACAAATTTAAATAAAGAATTAATCAGATTAATACGTAAACTATCATATCAGGTAACCTTGAGACCTGAACTGCTGTGTTAGTAAAACAAAACACAAAAAACAAATATTAATCAAATACAACAAACAAGTAATCGGATAAAATATAGCACACCCAAAAATATAAAACAAAACGACAATAAATTGGGCCTGTGCTACTTTAGTTTTTATTATTACGAACTTTTTTTTTGGCACACTATTCAATAAGTTCAACCTATTTTATGTCATTGATTTGAAAATTCATTGGAATTTGATAGCAATACACCATATTGGCGCTGAGCTGACGCTGGCACTGACTGGTTGTTGGTCGAAAGAGGAAGTTTTCATTTATGAATATTTTTTGTTGTTGTTACTGGTGTTGTTGTTTTTTTGTTGCTTTATTTTGTTTTTTATATTCGAGTAAAGTCATCAGGTTTGCTGACACAGAAGTTTGGCTATGAAACTGCAAAGCAATATTGCTCTCATTTATTTATTTATATTTCTTTTTTTTGCATTATTGGGTTTGAAACTTCATTTATACTACTGACATCGTTCTAGTACCCTGATTTTATATTTTGAAGACACAAAAATGATTTAATGCATTTTATTGCTTTAAGCAATATTCAATTTAAAGCATGGTAATAATAATATTAATGTTGCAAGTTTATTGTCGAGGACTTTGTTTGAAGATTATGATGAGTGTCGAGTGTGTCACCAAAATTGTATAAATACAAATGTTTCGCAACTAAAAAGGGGGTGTTCTTTTTTTGTAACTCAGCTAAATAAATATATTCATACATATGTAAATATTTATTTAGCTACTCTGTAAAGGAAAGAGATTTAACAATCAACTAGAAGGAGTGGGTAGGGGTTTATAGTAGGAGATCTTACCATCGCCTATTATTCTATAATTCAAACATATCGAGGGCTAAATTTTAGGTACTTTTATTAGGCTTTTTACGTATTTAACAGAAATAACAAACAAATAAGTGAGTTATGGTAAAAAGTATTAAAAATGAATACAATTATTGTCCATCGTTGCAGTTTAAAATGCTTAGAATAATTAAGGATCATATTTTGGTGATGATTTGGAATTATTATCTGATGAAATTGTGGTAAAACTTAACCCTCGAAAGTCAGTTCAACTTCAGATTGTAGTTGTTCTTCAAACTACAACATTTTGTTCCTGTTTTTATAGAATTTATTCCTTGGATAGTTTAACTGATGATTGAAAAATCGGCTATAAAATTGTTTAATAAGAAGAAAACAAACATAAACAATTGAAAATATATATTGTTTTTGGTTTAGTGGGCAACATTGATTAAAATTGAATAGAAAGTTTATTTGCGACCTTTAGTCCAAATGTATTTCGGTTCTGATAACACCAACTGACCTCATCAGCTAGAATTCTTTAGTTGTTAAGAAGCAAGAATTTAACCAAATTGCCCTAGAAAATTTTTATTTTCAGTGTGTTTATGCTGTAAATTTGATTTGTGTCGGTAGACAATGACTAAACTCTTTCGTGTTAGAAAGCTGTCAACAGACACTATCTGATGTTATCAGAGCCAATCGCATTTAGAGTGAATACCCCAACAAAACTACCAATTAAAAACTGTTTAATCTATTTGAAGGAAATGATGAAAAATGAAGTCAAAATTGATCTTGAAAATTTCTTAAGCAAATACTGATTTTTTTTGTAAACGATTTTTATTGTTTTAGGTTTTACTTTAAAATTTAAATCTAGTTTCTTATTTATTTTTAAGAGATAATAAATTCATTTTTATTCCCAAAATACATCAAAAGAAGTAATTTTGTAAAATTTAAAATTGTTAACCTTAGTTCTTTTAAGGACCAGTTTTTCATTGACGAACTTATAGTTAAACTCGAACCTCAAGGTAACTTAGAAATTCAAAAAAAGAAAAATAGTCTATTGGTTATAATCCAAAGAAGGGATATGAAAATGATAGCTGATATAAACATAACGGAAGTATTTGGATCTCTTGAACACCGCTGGAATGTTTCATAATTTTACCGTTAGTTTTCTTAAACCAGTGTTCTGCTGAAATAGCTCATTATTCATCATTATTTTATAAAATATGAACAAATGTAATAAACGTTTATCTTAATTTTTTTTTTTAAATAATTTGTGTCGATCAGGCAGACGGCAAGGCCATGTCATAATGATTTTGGTAATTATTATATATTTATATTTACTTGTATATTTGTGAAAATTTAAAAATGTAATATAATAAAAATCGTTGAATCTAAAAAATCTATGTAATCTAATCTACTGAAATAGCCACTCGTACTTCTCGGAATACTTATCAGTTTACCCTTGAGCCCAACTTCGGACGTACAGTTAAGTATAGAGACTCTTGCTTTAGTCGCACTACACGAAATGCTTTAACCGGCAATATTTTTCCCTGCCATTTTGATATTCAGAGTTGCTAAACCAATGTGCATCGATATCTTCTCTTAAATACTTCCCTATTTTCCTAACGCTCATACTGTGTTTAAACATTTTAAGGGTAGTAAACTCACTTTAGTTGGCACACTGAAAAGTTATCTTAATCAAAATGCGAGTGCGAAAATTTGTATTTCGTATTTTATTTATCGATGAATGCTTACACATTAAGACATAGTATCTTATTACCTAGTGATAAGCTTTAATATAAAACAATGTTTGGAAAAATGAAAACTATTTTGTTCATTTGAAAATAGATATTTGGGACAAAGATAAAAGCTTTCTACTTGTTCTTCAGCGTCAACTGTTACAAAGTGAGTTTAAGTGATTTCAACAAAAGTTCCTTAAATACCAAGGTTTTTCAAAGCCATTCAAAAATAAAATGCAGTTAGAAATGCACTGTGTATTCTAATGTTGATATTTTTGTTCGTTGGCGAGGAAATATTAAAAACAAGTTAAAATGACTACTTTGTTTTTTTTTTAATATGACAAAAAAAAATAAAAAAAAAAAAATTTTGAATTCAATATTCGATGACTAGGTAAGAAGTACCGCAACGCAAAATTAAGTCAAAATCAACCAAGTCACTGAACAAATATTTTGAAATAAGCCAAACAAATGAGAATTCGCTCGAAAAACCTCAAAATTTTATTTCCGTATTCGATTTTGTATTGGCAAAAACTGTTCCAGCTGTGCGGCTAACAGTTCTAGATGAGCTAAGCCAAAACTTCAAATTTACCCTTTAGGGAATCGTGTTCAAATGCTTGGCGACATGAAATTTGGCCCAATGAATGGCCAATAGCCCAAACTTAAAATGAAAAATGGTACCAAAAATGTAAATGGGAAACAAAAATCGCTTTTTTCATTTTTAATTTTGGGGTGAAATTTCACTATGAAGAATGGCCCTAAACTTTTATTCTCAAACTAAAATACTTTTGTAACAAAAACTTTAATAGCAAACTGACTGACAACAAAAGCGCCTGCCAGGTGACCGAGCATACCCTAAGCGATGCCACAGAGTCACGTGAGCGGGACGGAGGACCCAAAAAGGGAGTTAAAATCCTTGATTCCACGAAGCGAGCCAGGCAAGGTACTTTTAAGGCCCTCCCAAGTTGACACAAAACATTTTTTTTACGATGTTGCTCCGTTTATTAATTTTGGGGCAATTTTTGGGCCATTTTTCATATTGTTTGGGGCCATTTTAGCAGTTTGAAGTTGGGTCCATTTTTCATTATGAAAAAAAGCTCCGAATTCGGGGCCACTTATCATTGGGGCAAAATTTCATGTAGCCCAAATGCTTCACAGTAAATATAAAGAAAGTCCGTCCATTCACTTAGGCTCTAGCTCGATATCAGAACGCATAGAAAAACATGCCAATGCGACGGAAGTTATGCTGAAAATAACCTTTCCATCATCCTTATTATATTTTTGATTAAAACTTCGAATTTTTTACACGACACGAAACTTTCTCAATAGAACAAGTCAAATGTATAAGGTTTAAGTCAAATTTTGCAGTCACAGTCTAAAATGTAGTAGCAAAAAAAGCATTTGGATAATAATTAACTAGTATAAATTTATTATAAATCAAGTTTTGGCTTTAAGTACCTAAGCTTAGTATAGATATCACAAATGTATTCCTTTCCTGAGTCTAAAACTGAAAAGAATCATAAAAATGCAAGATGCGCTTTTGAATGCGCCACTGTATTTTGATAAAAAGCTGAATTCATATAAGGCATTTTGTGATAGGTGTGTTTCATTGCACCAATACAAGTGATCTCGTTGATTTTGGATTTACTGACCGAGCAGAATGGAGTCACTGAAGCGGCAGCTTTTCGCACTGTCAAAGTTAAAAAATACGAAGATAGTACACAGCGCCACAATGAGAAGCTGTAGCTGCAGCGATCGCTGTCGCCAAAGTTGAATAATTTTCAACGTTATGCTTTAGTCGTGCTACTTTTTGACATATCTGTAGGTCTGTTCAAAACACTATATGAAAACTAGCCATTGGGGTCGTTCCGAACATTGAGTTATTTTTTATGAACTGAAATTTGGAAAAAAATTAATTTCGATAGCAATGATTGTAGAAAAATGCGTTTGAAGACAAGACTTTACTTGTTATTAAAAATTAGAGTATGTTGTCACTGACCCCAAATTTGCACAACTTTGAGAACTTCATTTTAAAATTGCGCAAAGTGTTCACACTACAAGTGAGACCATTTTATTTAATGGCCTCAATGGACTTGGATGAAAAACAAAACGACAAAAAAAAACAAATTCTTCACATTTATAAAACTGATGATTTTTCTAGATACTGTTGTCCTTTTCTCCTTCCAATTTTGCATCTGTCAAGGGCAAGGCTTAACTACATAGAACTACTTTTTCCAAAAAGTGCAAAAGTGAGAAATAAATATGTATGCTAAAAACAGCTGCTTGCAAAAAAACATGCGAAAATTGTTCTGACAGTAAATTTAGTCACCATACACGATTTTCAATTGTTTTTTGGCAAACAAGTGTCTTTGTAATCGATATTTTTTCCACGTTTGCACTTTTTGCAAAATGTAGGCCAACTAACTGGGTAACGCAACTGGAATTGAAGCCAGAGCTGAAATAGCTATCAAAAAGTATCGTGCGTGCTATTTTTCATGTGCCCTTGATATTTTTTGTTGGTAAATTCCAAAACAAATACCTCTTATTTACCTAATCCTTATAATTGTGATTTGTTAAATCTCATTAAATATTATTTCGTTTAGTTCAATAAAATATTCTGTGTTGTGCTCTGCCATGTTGAATTTTGTTTGGTTGTTGACTGTTGTGTCAAATACCCGCATATTTTGTATTTTATACTACGTTTTCATTGGAGCCGGAATTAGGTAATTTCGAAATTATCTCATTTGGAACGTCAAATTTGTATAGGAAATGACGTTCCAAATGAGCTAATTTCGAAATTACCTCATTTCGGCTCCAATGAAAACGTAATATTATAAAGGGTGGTTAAATTTGAAGGGCCGATGTTGATTTTGAATAAAACACAAATTATTTAGGAAATTATTCTCATTTCTTTTTATTATGATAATATTGGTATGGTTTAATTATGTATGGAACAAAATATCGGCCAAATGGCCGCTGCGACCTCGACGCAACACCTCCATCCGATGGTCTAAATGTTCGATGATGCCGAGGCATAATTGAGGTTCTATGTCGTTAATGTGCCTAATTATCTCATCCTTTAGCCCTTAAATTGTTGCTGGCTTATCGACGTTCACCTTTTCTTTCAAATAACTCCAAACAAAGAAGTCCAACGGTGTCAAATCACATGATCTTGGCGGACAATTGACATCTCCATCGTGTGAGATAACACGGCCATTGAATTTGTCGCGCAAAAGAGCCATTGTTTCGTTAGCTGTGTGGCAGGTGGCAACGTCCTGTTGAAACCACATATCGTCCAAATCCATATCTTCCAATTCGGGTTCGTTATCATCTCACGATAGCAAACATCATTCACAGTAACTGTCTGACCGGCCTCATTTTGGAAAAAATACGGCCCGATGATGCCGCCAGCCCATAAACCGCACCAAACAGTCACTCTTTGTAGGTGCATTGATTTTTCGATATTCACTCTTGGATTATCATTCACCCAAATGCAGCAATTCTGCCTATTTGACGAATCCACTGAGGTGAAAACGTGCCTCATCACTGAAGATGATTTTCTTCGAAAATTGATCATTTGAACGCCCATTTTCATAATAAGGCTGAATAACTTTAACGCGTTGCTCGATTGTGTGTCTTTCCATGGTTCAAATTGAGTCAGTCTGAAATTGAGAAATGTCAAATGAATTGCAGAAAAAAACTTGACGTTTAGGTGTGGTTCACATTCAACATCGGCCCTTAAAATTTAACCACCCGTTATAATAAAAGAGAAACATGGTAGTCTCGCATTTGTAATAGAAATGAAAACAACATGCAACATATGGAGCAAAAATTGGAATTCCAAACATCTGAAAGAACCCAACAAATCTTAATATCAAACAAAAAAATGCGCTACACCATTGTGGACAACCTTTGCTACATTTTGAGCGATTTTAATGACAGCTTGAGCTACAGCGATTTTTACCGCGACCAGCGACTTCCGTTGTGTTCAAGGGGTTATGTGAATTTTCACGAACAAATCAAAATCCGTCCGGTACCTAATCGAAAAAAATATTCATAGTTTTTCACAGAAAACAATGTGCGACGAGGGAACAAATATTTTTGCTACCTTTGTCCAAGAAACCAATGAGGCAACATAAAATAACATTTTATCTAATTGTGATTGGCCCCAACATAACAAATTTCAGTACTAAATTTTAATGTGTTCAGATTTCTGAATTTTTTAGTTTATGATTGGCCAGCTATCAGATGAAACTGAAAATCATCTAATTTTGCAAAAAAAACTGGAACTGGAACAATTTAGAAATCTGATTATTCAGCATTAATAAAATTTGATAATTTGTTTCCATCATCTGTCAACCTGAAGAAAAATATTCGATGAACTTTCATTTTTAGACAAATTCCTCCAAAGCAAACGGCTGTGGTAGCTGTTCTAATAAAAATCAAAAATAGTCTATTAGAAATTCAAATAACCTCATTAATTATAAATAACAATTACCTATCATTTGTGCCTATATCAACATTTTTTGCATTAACCAAGGGTGTCTGCAACATAAATACATAATTTACTAGTATTAGTACTACACACACTCCTTACAAATAAATAGATACATATGTAGGTATAGTATATACATTGTATAATTGAATTGAATAATTTAAGTAAAAAGCACGCAAATTAAATCTTGTGCGTGCTTTACTAACAATTTTCTGAATCGATTTTCATTTTCATTGATAAGACATTAGGCCTATACATTACATAATTAAAAGCAGTCGCCTAGTAAGAAGAACGAGGGGCATAGCGCATAGGGTAGAGCCTGTGGGAAAATAAAATAACTTCAATTAAATTTCAATGAGAGTTTTAAATTTTTGAATTTTTTAAAAATAATAATCATTAAGTAAAGAAAAAGAAATTTGAATATTAAAATATTAATATTACTTTGGTTTTAAGTGGAGTGAATGAATATAATTCAATTAAAAAGTACAAGTGACCTCAACTTCAGAAATTATTGTGCTTCGCCCAAGGTATAACAGTGGGCTCTTCAGTCAGTCTGTTATACCCACTGTTATACCTTGGGCGAAACACAATAATTTCTGGAGTTGAGGTCACTTGTACTTTTCATTTGAATAATAATCCTTAAGTATAACATCAAATATGAGATTTTTTAAGAAATTATGTTTACATTTATGAGGATTCGAATAAGTTTTCAACAATCTCAGAAATATAAACTTTCTTATTCCCATTTCACTTCTCATTAAATTTAAAATCGCTATTAAAATTTGGATTTTTTCAAATTTGTATACAAATTTTATAATTTCATCATTTTAGTGACAATTTTAATTTTAACAGAAAAAGTGATTAAACTGAAGGCAATTGTATTAAGAAATATATTCCATTTGCATCGAATTTCATTTCTATAGTACTTTCTTTCGACCCCCTTTTCAAAGTGAAGTCTTATTTACCACTACCCTGGTTGCAAAAAATAAAATCCTGACCAGTTAAAAAATGAATTTTAAAATTTCATGACTATTTAATTGTATGCATTTCTGTAATAAAATAAAATTTTATAAATGATAAATCAATTATTGTAAGACTTGAAAAAAAAAAAAAAAAAACAATTAGTAAAAATAATACTCTATGACTGACTTATAGAACGTGTTTTACAATATTTTCATTTTGTTTGTATATTTTGTTTTCATCTAAAAATGCTTCTTAATGAATTTGTTTTATTCATTATAAATTTATATTTAATCACTAATCAGTATACAACCCTCAAGTTTTTTCCATAAAAGCAAGAAAAACCTTGCAAAAAAAAATATATTACTTTTATTTCCGCACTTTATGCAGTGAGTTATGATATGTGTATAAATATGTATATTCTCTATGGAAAATGATTCAAGCTAAAAAAGCAAATGTCCTCATATTAACCTTGCAAATCTATAACGCGATTAAGATGCTTTTGATATTTTCTTCAAATACTGCAAAATTGTTTAAATTCATTTGATTAAAAATTCAATTAGATTGTGATAAACATTTTTGAAACTAAAGTTTCTTAATTTCCGTGGTTTTATTTTTTACAAAGGAATCTGCGTCATATTAAATAAAAAATAAAAACCCAGTTATGACGTTATGAGATAAAATAAGTTTGTAATGTGGGCTTCTATTTTTAGATATTTAAATTAAATGTCCTAGGTTTCAGAATCAAACTGAATTCGGTTAAAATCGCTTATTTTCATTACTAAGAATTTCATCTTGATAGAAGCTCAGAAAAATAGTTACATATATTTCTATTTAAAAAGAGTTTGCAATTTGGATAGCTTTTATAACATAGGACAAAAAAGTGCATTTTTATAAGATCTAAGAAATTGCTGAAATTTCGGAAATATGAACAAGGCTCCTCAGGTAAATTTCACAATTCTGTTGTCAATAACTAATAAACACAAACTCTGTTTTCGTTTGGTAAATTTGTTGACAAAGACAAATCTGAAAAATCTCAATAGCATGCGCTATATTTTACCTTTTTGTTTTTCTTCATTTTAATTCAATAAAACGCATTTTTTTTTTTTTTTAGTGTAAAATAATATTTCAAATAATAATCGCAAATATTGCTCTGTCAATTTTGGCAGACAGAAATGTAGTAAGCTTAGGAGAAATTTTGAAAATTCGAAACTTAAGAAAAAACGATAAGACTTACCCAGCGAATTTATTGGCAATTTTCGAGGCAATAAATTACCAATTTCATTTACATTTCTTTGAATTTCGCCAATGGAAACGCTTTGGCAATAGCAATTTTGACCAGTAGTTCACCCAGTGGCTTCATTGGTAATATTTGAGGCAATAAATTCCCTAACTAAATGCCATTGCCTTGAATAAAGCCAATGGAGCTGCTTTGGCAATGTCAATCGCAATATTCCCCGGTAGATGGAAGGCAATTATTATGCTTTCCGTTGCCGGTACAATACATTTTGATGTTTCGCCTTTTTCAAAATGGTTTCTTCTCGGCTTCTCCGTCATTTTGAAATTTAAGGTGAAAATATGAGAACCCATGCAAACAAATTTGTGGATTAAAGTTTTATATTATCAAAAACAGCTTATTTAACTGAAATTGCCTCGCAGTGCATTACTCACCCAAGCAAGCAATAAATTTACATTTACATTGCTTTTGCCATTGGCTCAAAAATTGCAAGGCAATAATTATTGCTTTCCATCGTCGAGTAAATACATTTTAAATAAATAAATTTTGACGCCTTTTTGGCCAATAAGCGAGGCAATTTATTGCCGCAAATATGATGTTTGATTAAAAGAGAGTATTGTGGTATGCGCTTTGTATATTAAATCCGTGTAAAAAAGGTCAAAATCAACAAGATTTCTAATGTCTAGTATATTTTTGCAAAACTTTAACAGAATCAACTCGGAAATGTACCTACAATTGCCAAAACAAACATACCTTAGATCACTTAAATCTATTAATAACAACAACATTTAGCACAGAAAAATAAAGAACAAATTTTATACAAGCTATTGTCCTTCCTTTGAAGAAATTTACATATTTATTTCAAAAACGAAAATGTACACGTATCAAACAAAATTCGTTACCGAATTGATTGAAAATTTGAATTTTTAAAACTTGTTTGAGTGCACAAATGTGTTTCCATCTTTCCTGATAGCTTCCAACTTTCGAATAGAATAACAGCTACAGTTTCGAAAGCACCCGAAACCTCTTTGAATACAGCTTTACTAATCTGTCAAAATTAAATGTGATATTTATTACTTTATTGAATCTGACAGGTTCAAAGTGAAAATAATATATATCAAAATCACAAATGACAATCATTACTTTGTTGAAACTGGCAGATTCAAAACTACAAAGTGAAAATAATATGCCAAAGTGGAAGGTGACATAATGTGTATTACATTGTTGAGACTGACAGATTTTAAATTGAAAAGTCAAAATAATTTATCAAGGACAACCAAATCTTTTTTTAAACTAAGAGATTTGAAATTGCAAAGTTAACAAAATCTGTCTAAGTCAAAAGTGACAATCATCTATTACTTTGTTGAAACTTACAGATTCAAATATGTAAAGTGAAAATAATTTATTAAATTCAAATGTGACACTCATGACTTTTTTGAAACTGACAGATTCAAATTGCAAATAAAAAAATATTCTGCTAAGTTAAAAAATTGACAAACAATACATTGTTGAAACTGACAGATTCAAAATTTAAAAGTGAGAATAATCTGTAAAAGTCAAAAGTGATTATCACTTATAACTTTGTTGAAACTGATTGCAAAGTGAAAATAATCTGTCAAACTCAAAAAGTGACAATCATTACCTTGTTGAAACTGTCAGATTCAAAATTTCAGTGATTTACTTTTTTAAGAAATTGTATGCTTGTTTGATACGTATGTACCTACCTCACAATATGCCAACATTTACTATAAACAATTAATAAGCAAATATAACTTTCAACAAAGTGAAGATTTTGACTTTTTAAATAGAAAAGAGAGATGGAAATATTGCATAATAAACAATTTTATTTTGTAAGAAGAATACAAACAATTAATGAAATAATCTCTCTTCAAACTCTCATCTTACATTTTTATAATAATAGACTATGTACATATATAAAATGTACGCTTTTGAACGTACCCAAAAATCTCCTCCCTTTTGCCTGAAGGTAAAAATCAGGATACGGTCGCTTAAATAAAATACCTAATTCACTGGATATCATATTATCAGTCATGTTTGCTTAATAACTATACCTACACGTACCTATAGTATATTCCTGAAATTTGCATCCTCTTTTGCACAATAATTTTATATCTTTTACCTTCACCAAACAATCGAATGCACTTTCTCCAAAGTCAGAAATAAATGTATGTATGTATATTTAATTTTTTGTATTGTTTTGCTTGCAACAATGAAAAAACCCGCTGAAATTGCAAGCTGTGCGCACAATGAACTTAACCTAGCCACCAACTATCTATACCTACCTTACACAACAACAATCACCATCACACACACAGGCGCAAGCCGTTTTTATTTTATTTTTACAAAATCGTGAACTATTGCGCCTGAATAGAAATGTAAGGATCCTGATTCGAGTTTTATACCCGCAAGGCAACATTTTGAACAAAAAAAAAGAAATAACAAACAAATAGAAAAACAAAGACTCGAACCATTTGTAAGTTAAAAATATATATAACTCCTTATAGCAATTTTGAGCTCAGGTCCAGAGCTTCTAATGCGCACCGACATAGATATCCAATATAAAACAGAAACAAAAACACCCGCTAAGTGAGCTCTATGAATTGTAGTATCTCACTGAGCCTTAATGCACGATCAGTATATATGGGCTCTGAAGTCGAAGCACTCTGCCAAATATCAACGAGGCAGTAGAAGAGGGATCCAATAGGTTCCCCCGGCCGAAAGTGCATCCATGTCATTTATACCTACCTACTTACTCCCCACGATGAAATTTCTCTTGGAGTAACACATGGGTTCTGGTATTGGATTTAGAGCCACTAATGCGAGCTATTTTGCAGCATTAGATGAAATTATATTACTCTTGTTGTTGGGCGGGGATTGATCTGATCTGCGGCAGAGACAGGGTGCTTACAATTCGATGGACGATCGGTGGTGATGGTGGCGGCACGGCCGGCGCGCGGCATCGGCATTGACAGAAATGGCAAATTATTGCAAAAGGTACACGAACCGCCAAACAAAAGTTGACGCGCGAACAAAAGTGAACTCAAGTGAAAGAGAAACTTTTTCTTGTCTTCGGCCGGGTCTTCGTGACAGCAATTTTCATCAGTTTGAAGCATAATGGTGGTCGGGGCGGTGCGGTGTGCCGTGGTGTGTTTGCTTCGAAGGCGTTGAAGGCAGGCGGTGCGGCGCAGTAGAGTGTAAGCATAGCCTTAGGATCTTTTTTCGGTTAAATGATTGTTTCTGTTTTTTGTTGTTGTGTATTTTTTGGTGGGTTTTTGACTTTTACATTTTTTAGCTGAAAGTAGTTAAATGTATGCAACATGCAAGTTCAAGGCCGTGAATCATCGTCACCGCCAAGACGAAAGTATAACCTATACGAAATAAGTGCTCTAGCTAGTCTTTCAAGTTTTAATACTTTTTCCTGATATAAAGATTTATGTATGTTGACAGAGGTATGGCTGACTCAAATTATACAAATGAGTAGGTACATACATACACAAATTAAGACTTTTTAAATAATATGATTGTTTTAACGGAATCTGTGTAGGAAATGGTGAGATTAAGGACACGTTTCAAACAATTTGAAATAACCTAAGAGTTATTAGAATTCCAAAACTTAATTGAATATGAAATGGTACTTAACAAACGGTCATAAAGATAAAGTAATACAAAGACTTTCTTATTGATGATTAAGTATATGCAACAGTTGATATTAATATACGAGACTTTCCCACTAAAATTATAAAAAGAGATAAACAAATGCTTTCTGTGTACCATTATTTTTGCTTTTCTCTGAAGTTTGTTAAATATTTTTAATTTGTTTTATTCTAATTTTAATTGCTTATCATCACCAAACTTATCATCACCAAACTCTTCCATATTTTCAACTTTTAATTTCCGAGCATATGGGATAACGATAAAACCATATAAAGAGGTGTACATACACATAAAACCTTATCAATTAATTTTATTTTAAAATAGAAACTTAGTAATAAGAGAAGGTTTAAGAAAAAAGAACCATATACAAAATAAAAATAAATATAACTGAATTTCTTTATAAAAATAAATAGTTAAATATGTCACATAACCTATTTTTTTAAATACAGGGTGCCCCGTAAGTAATGTATAACCCTGAAATGCCTCATAGTAGACCTTATAACCGTCCTGAAAACTGATAAAAAAAAGTTCTACCCCAACCACAAGACAAGATATATGCAATTTTTTGTTCAGTGCATTATTTTTTTCCTTACTTTAAATTTTTGAATACCATGTTTAATACGACTATAACGGTTTTCGTAGCAATATTTGACATTATTTGTGCCAAAACATTGGTAGAAGAAAATTATTATAACTGTTGGAAGTTATAATAACTTAGAGACAAAAATTATTTAACTTTGATTTTCAATGCAAAATATGAAAGAAAATAATTTTTGAGAAAGTTCAATCATTTCTTGTATAAAAAAAGGCATGAAATGGGCGTTAAATGCGGATTTCAAATTGGTATAACTTGTAATTGTATCTAGAGTCAAAAGCAAGTTATTGGTAAAAGTCTGCAATACTAGAGTCAATTTAACAAAAAAAAAAAAAAGTTTTCAAAATTAGCAAAGTAGACGTGAAAATAATGCAATGCGTTGAACATGGTAGATATTTGTTTGATTGACTGTTTCTATGATGTTGTCCTTATGATGAATCCAAGCTTTTAACTTCCAAGGCCGAGTGCAACATTACTAAAAATGTCAACAAAGTGCAAAAAACGGTTGAATTTTTTAAGGTTGTTTTGAGTTATACCTCTTCAATTGGGCTTTAACAAAACCATCAAATATTTTGTTGGTTGCAATTAGTTTATTTGTTATTATTTCGTTAAAAAATAATTTCAGTTAATTTTCAATTGCGACTAAATAACGTCTTGCTTTAAGCGTTATGCGTAAGAATAAGATGTTCGTTAAAGTTAAATCAATATACATATATGTTGCGTTTTTAATTTGCAAATAAGATTCAAATACTGAAAACTAGTTTCATCTGAAAGATTGTTTTGTTTTTTTAATTTCTATGCAAACAACATTAGATAAATTTGCGGGCAGTATTGTAAATTGCAACTGCTTTAGGGGCCAGTTATAGCTATCATTGAAAACCATCATTGAAAATATTAATTGTCAATTTTGAGAGATTATGAAGAATAAATAAATGATTATTTTGATGCCAAAGTAAAGCTTATTGACTTAATATTTATTTCGAGGTAAAAAAAAATTTAATTTGGTACAACTTTTCTCATAAAATCACTTTTAATTTTTCAATGATGAACTACCTTACCAATGATCATTGAAAAAATTAAAAGTTACGTTGTGGGGAAGATATGGGTCAAAATGAATTATTTTTTGGAGGAGAAATAATTTTGAAGTCGTAAGCTATATTTCTGCATTAAAATATTCAATGATTAAACTTTCGAAGAGTCTCAAAATCAACAGCTAACTTTTTCAATAATGGTTTTCAATGATAGCTATAACTGGCCCCTTAAATAAAGACTCCTGTCACATAAATTTATAATAAGATTTTTCACTAAAGTTATGAACAAGAACATTTTTTGTTTTTGTGTAAAATGGCAAAATAGTAAAAGCCTGAACTTTGAATTTTTTGCTGATCCTCAAATTTATAGTATACATACAAAATTTGGCGTATTCTCTCCCTCAGCAGTCCGCACCTCCGTTTCAGGAGTATGGCGTCACGAAAACGTAAACTTTAGCTTTATGTATAGTCCTCTTTCAATTATAAAAGGAGTTAAAATTTTACCAATCCAAAACTTAGCTACTTGTGTTTATCGAAAGTAAGAACCGTCCTAGTTTTTTCATTAACCTTCCCGCACTAAAATGCTTCTGAACAAGTTCCACTCCAAAAACAATTATATTAAGATAACCATTAATATTGGCACTTATGAGTTATTAAATTGTTATTTTAATTATGTATTACCAGCTAAAGTTAGAAATATGATAAGCATTTATGTTTAAAAAAAGTTTATTTTTATGACGTTATAACAATTATGTACATAAATACTTTTGATATTAAATTTCTGACCTTTTCATCGGAATCCGAATCCTTAGATTACTTTTACAAAATAAAGATTAGATCGAGTTTTAATAAATATTTTGTTTGTTTTTAGTGAATTATGTTCTTATCAATTTCAATAGACTCATATACTTTATATTTTATTCATTTACTATCTCAAAGTTTAAACTAAAAAATAATTTTGAAATCTTCGTTATTATTACAAAGAAGGATTATTCATATAAAATGCGACAAAACACTAGAGCGTGTAAGTTTGGTCTGGACAATAAAAAAAAATCGTTAAGGGGAGCAATTTGTCTGTGCGTCCTAAACTTTTTTGTTTCAGTTCATCTAGAACTGTTAGCTGCCACTTAACGATGTTGGTTTTATCAAGTTTTTTTTTTTTAAATGGCTTTAAAGATTTCTATTAAACTTTTTACACATCATCTCTAATTATACTGCATACCCCGTTCATACAAAAAAAAAAATTGAATAATGGAAATAAAGTTATGTTTTTTTTTTTTTTTTGAAAATTGTCTTTTTTTATACTTTATTAAAGTATATTCTCTCAAATCTTGTCATTGGCTTGGTTGATTTTATAACTATTCTATAAATTTTGCATTTGAATAGTTTGTAAAAATAATTTAAAAAAAAATCAAAGAAAATTTTTTTTTTTGTTATTTTTAACTTTTTTTCTAACTTTGTTTGTATTAAACCAAAAAATTCAAAATTGCTATTTTAACATGATTTTATTACTTTTTCGTTAACCATATAAGAATATTAGTAAACCATCACTAAATCTACACCTTCAATGTCTAGCTACATTCTAGTTGTAAGCTACATGAGGAAGTCCGTGGATCCAGTCATGCATATTTTTTTGTTGTTGTTTTGTTTTAAAAGAAATTTTGTTTTTGAAGTGATCCAAATCGAAATTTTGAATGATGGTTTGTAGGTGCATTTATCGTGGTATCGAAAACAATCGTCTGGCAGGTTTCTTTTTCAGCCTTTGGCGAGGGTTTGAAAACATTGATTTTCCAATTTATTTTGTCAGAGGTATTACCACTCCAATAAATTTAAAAAATTATATGCCGTGATGCTCTGTCATTTTCTTTAAGCCGAAACGTCATAATCTTGGCAATCCGACCCATAGAACTCAAGATATTAGCTTTTTAAGCGAACCTTAATCAATTTTTTTTGGAGACTTTGTTTTGTTGATTTTTTGTATTTTATAATTCTCCAAGGAAAAGACGATAATATCCCCATTAATGGCAGCTTTACATTGTGGCGCTATATAATATTTTTGTACCTTTCTACAACTACACCATTTTAATCAGCCATGAGGCATGGGGCGAATTCGTAATCGTCTGACTAACTTAGATCTGCAAAGTTTGTGTTCGTAAACAAAATTGAAATCTGACTTCAGTAGGCCTGCAAATCAAATTACGTTCGCAAACATCAAAAGTACGCAGAAATCAAGTCGGCGTCGGGCAGTTTATGCAGAATAAATTGAAATTAAAACAGGAAAACATTTAGATAGGTAGAGGACCATTGGACCATTTTTCTTCGAAAATGAGGCTGGGAACAACGTTTCGGTCAACAATGGTCGTTACAGAGCCATGTAAACCAACTTTTTCTTTTACTTAAATTAAAGACATGGATTTGGACAACCTCTGGTTCATGCAGGATGGTGTG
Organism: Melangyna quadrimaculata; assembly: GCA_949320155.1. Taxonomy (NCBI): domain Eukaryota; kingdom Metazoa; phylum Arthropoda; class Insecta; order Diptera; family Syrphidae; genus Melangyna; species Melangyna quadrimaculata. The sequence goes on along the minus strand of OX439484.1, from coordinate 157,553,485 downwards.
GCATGCCACACAGCCCATACCACAATCGATAGCACCAAATTTCAAAATCGTGTTATCAGCCGTCTTTGCGATGTCAATTGGCCGCCTCGGAGCTGCGATTTGACCCTTTTAAAGGACCGATGTTATGCCAAAAACAATTTTATTGCATTTTTAAAAAGAAACCTGTATTTGGCCCACCCTGTATATGAAATGGCTTTGAATTACATGCATACATATATCGTCAAGATATTTATCCATCATAGCATATTTTTTCCAAATTTCGCCCAAAAGCCCTAAAATCACCTTTTACTGTGCGAAAATTTAATCTCAAACAGGATTTTTTGTTTAATAATCGCGATTTTTTACAAATAATTTTCTGCGCTGCGATGTTTACGAATACAATTTTCAAAAACTGCCGCCTGCTTACTTTCTGCGGGCAGAAGAAAAATAAAATCGATACGCAGAAGCTAAGCAGACATGCGGCAGATCTGTCGCAGATTTCTGCGATTACGAACTCGCCCATGAATTCAGTTTGCGGAAGAAAAGAACAAACCAAAAATAACAAATTGCTCTGGAATAGCATTCCCGGATAGAAATAATTTAGATAAATTGATAACTTTCAAAAGATTATATATTTATTGCTCAGCTTGTATGTATAATTAAGAAAAGATATAGGTCTTAACATTTTCGTTAGAATGTTTTGTTTATCAAAAAAAATCTTATTTTTTTTTAAATATCAAACCGTTTTGAGAGTATGAGTGAATATTTGGGACAAACTCTTAGAAAAAGGTGACAAAAATTAAAAAAAAAAACAATAATATTCTCAAAAATTAAACAAATTAAGAAATAAAAAATAGCTTAAAACCATCTCATAGACATAAAGAAAATTATAAAGTTTGTTTCACGTAACTCAGTTAAATACTTTATGAGTTATGCGCGAAGGAACAAAGTAATTGTTTAATCTTTATAATATAATAGTTAAGATTGTTGCCACCAAAAATGATAATTGTAAGATAAGTTTAACAAATACATCAAATGTCTTAATTTATCAAATATAAGTTCATTTTGATTACACAATTCAAAATTAAAAAAAAAAAATTAAACTACATTTAAGAACATAGTCCGTTGCAGTCGAGCGAAGACACCAGCTCAGTTTTTTGAACAGAGCTGAGTGCCGGTTGAACCCTAACAAGGTAGTAAAGTGAATGCCTAGGTACTTCATGTTCTTTTTGATGACGAATTGAGTTTGTTTTAATAAAGAAGCTGCTAAATAGTTTAAATATTATTGCAGTTAAAAATTTTGCAAAAATTTTTTTTTTGTTTTTGTAAGAAAATGTTTCAATTTTTTTGAAATTAAATTTTTGAATATCCTTATTCCAAATTGTTTGTCTAATTTGGTAAATACAGGAGTAAGTTCATAGGATCCAGTGGTACAAACACCTCTAAGGCCTTATTTATTCGCTTTACATTAAATTCAAATTCGGTACTAAAAATAAGAAATTGATCGATTTTAAATATTTGTTCTTATTCACCCTCCTTTAACGATTTTAAATGAAGTTTCCTCTATTAACTAATTATTTAATTAATTTAAAACTGGCTTAAGCTAAAACGACAAAATCCACTTTATAAGGGGGATATTTAACCATAATAGTGATTTAAAGAACTGTTTCCTTTTATTCACTCTCAATTAGTGTTGACAGTCGATATTTGTTTGCTTTTTTTTTGTAATCATAGAGTGTTATGTGGGAAACAAAAGCAAACAAGATTTGAAAAACCTTCTGGGGCAAAAACAATCTACAACTATTTGAATGTTTTTTAATACACTGAATACGAATCAGACCTCAAAATTACCCTAAAACGTTTGGTTTTAAAAATTCTACAATTTTAAAGTGGAAAAAACAGTTTTCCAACGATTTTTGATTGCAATATAGCGAAAAACCTAAAGAACTTATTTAGGGGCTGGATTTTTATTCAGTGTACCAAAAATATTCCGTAAGTATAGTTTGTATTTCCACCAGAAGGTTTTTTTTCAACTTTGACCGTTTTGGTTATTCAAATCACACTTTCAGATTACAAATAAAATAAGCAAACACAAAACTGACTGTCAACACTAATTGAGAGTGAACAAACAGACGCTATTTTAAACTTTATTTAGTACTAAATTGATAGTCAAAATAAAATCAAAATCCCAAGGATATTTTAAAAAAGCATATAAATTTAAAGCAGCACTTTAAAGCGAGCCAGTTAACTAAAGACGAGTGAATGAATCGAAAATTAATGAAGTGTTCTTAATGACAATTTTATATTAAACGTGATATTAGTTAAAACGACACAATTTAATTTTTAATGGACTGTGAACAAATTGGCCCTAACTGTTTAATCTTAAAAATTATAAATTATAGTCTTAAACCCTCTTGTACAAACAGGCCTTACTCATACAACTAGACAAATAATCAATTTAAGTATAAAAAACTAACCTTTCACACAGATGTTTTTTGTCCTCTCAATGGCTTTTTATAATAATCTTCCCAAATTGATTCGATTCATAGACAAATAAAACTTATCAAAGTTATTTAAATGATTTTTATGGCAGCGATTATAAACACTCTTGCGGGAATACCCCTGATAAGTACCTACTTATACTTATTAATCATTTCAGTGACAAAAATATAACAAACAAACTTATGTAGCCATTATTTCACCGCAAAACAATATTTTATCTGTACCCAATCTGAAAAAAAACAAAAAAAAAATCTTCTCAACCTCCGCAAATTCGCACTTATTATTTAGAGAAGACATGTAGGTAGGCATAGGTATATTTTAGTTTCACATGCTAGCCATATGTATCGTCATGCGTCGTTGTATTCTTTTTTTTTATTATTTTTCTTAGTTAGCAAAAGAAATAAGAAACTAAAACCCGCGCAACTGATTCGTCACCTGATTCTCATTGCTTAAACAATAAATTTATTGACATTGGCAATTCATTACATTACATCATTTCATAAAAAAAAACTTACCTATAAATACAGCAACAAAAGCACACCACACACATAAATCAATAATTCGATTCTTAAAATTAAGTTTGTGATTAAATTTATACTTGTATGGGTATGTAGATGAACGAGTTTTTCCCTATACATAATTTAAATTGTTAATGAGAATACATTATCAAACATACAGTCTAAGTTCATAAGTTGTCAAAAATGTACCTTCACTTAGTATAAGAGGATATTGCAGAAAAATCGCATCTCTTTACCTACTCACAATCACCTTGACCTTTTTTCTCTATTTTAAATTAAAAACTCTTATGTTGATATTAACAAAAAAAAAATTCATTCATATGGCAAAATTTATGCATATGTATACATGAATTGACCTAGTTTGGCAAACTTATAAAAACCTATCATCAAAATTACCAACCACACATATCTAAACATCACATTTTTGATGTTAGATAAATAAATTTAGCTGCTATGTAGCTATTAAAGCTCAAATATCAAAAAATTAAAAGATAAACCTTTCCTCTTTATGATGATCATCTGCCATTCTCCTCTCAAAATATACATTTATTTTGCATACAAAAAAAAAAAAAAAAACTAAACAAAAAATAAAGAAAAGTGAAAACGCGCTTCTTTCTTTGCCATCATCAAATTTATTTGATAGTCAAAATCAAAATATCTGAAGCCATTGGAGACAACAATACAAAACACATGGTTTTTTCACAAAAAAAAAAAAAAATACCCGATTTAACTAAGTGTGACATAATCAACGTCGCACAACAAAAGTAGGTCACCTAATTTTTTTTGGCTATCTACCTACATAGATATACACAATCACGTTTGATACAAAATTTGCCAACAGTGAGATAGATAGATACCTACAATCAAGCTTTGCGATTTGAACTGTTTACCATTTTTTTTTTGTTATTTTGTGTGTGTAATCCGGAGAGCTGAAAGTTGTTTTGTTTAATTAGGAGGTAATATAATTTTTCTATAAACACACTGATTAACGGTGTGTGTAAGGTAGGTATATCTTAAATGAAATCTTATTTTTAAAAAGATAAAAAAAAAAGAAACAAAAAAAAAAAATGCGGCAAAGTGTCCTTGAATTAAGTCGCTACCGCAACAAAAATGCAACGAAAAACGAGACAGTATAGCTACATACATACATTCATAATATAAACTTTATTATAATTTTAGAAGGCAAAAAGTATCTAAAATCATTTTTTTTTTGTCTGTACAATAAGAACCACCACAGCACCCATCACATATATCTATAATATAGTTCTACACACGACGACGAATGCGACGCCACCGGCGCGGCGCAGCGCGGCGCCGTTGACGACGACAATGATTTAAAAAAATTGCAATGTTGCACTTGTAAATGCGGGGCGAACTTTCTCACGGTCATATGTATTGATTGTTTGTTGTAAAGTCACTTGTGATGTGTGGATATATTATACACGACCTAGACATTGGCCATGATAATCACTCTAGAACGGGAAAATGCGCTGTTATTTTTGTGAAAATGCTTACAAATGAGCTTTTTTTAGAAAAAAAAAAAATATAAATAAATAAATAAACACAAATCATTGAAAGTTTCTATTATATGTAGGTGTAGAGAGTGTGTACAGTGAATACGCAAACCAAATACATTTTTCATTAATCATACTATTTAGCAATACAATAATTGTATATCTACTAACCAAACTATAACGACACAATCACTCTCATATTATAGATAACTCTTATTCACGCAGCTTTTAACGTAATAAATTTGTTTGAAGGTCAGACTCGTTCCTAATCACAGGGTTGTATATGTATGTATGCACTTGTACTTATCTACATCTATTTATTTTTGTAAAACTCAACACTTTTTCACCAATTTGCAGTGAAACAAAAAAAAAAACGACATTTTATCTCCTCTGGAAACGCATAAATTTGAATTGAAACTCCCACACTAAATAATCCCGTTTTTGGTCTATAAGACAGTCTGATGATAATCAGCTATTCTAATACTGTTTTATGTTAGTAATTGTGATCGCGAGCACCTTACATTCACAAATGGTTGCCACTTAAGGAAAAATGCGTCAATGCGAAAACAAAAATGTAAACATTTATTAAGTTTGACAAACATAAATGTATTCAAACAAGTTTGGCGGAAATTTGTAGGCCCAGGTTATCAGTGCAAGATTATCCCAGCTTTCGAGTTAAGCTTTTAAAGTTGTTGAGTCAAGTTTTACTTTAAACGGGTCACTGAAAAACTAGTGCGTTTTACTTGTGTATTTATTATTATTTATTTGTATGATACAATCTTTAGATTAACTACTTTTGGATGACTTTTCTATTCTTTGCAATAAGAAAACAAAATAATTTAGGCGAAAAGTGTTGGATTTGAGCCTAGACTTCCGGTGCGCTTGATAGTCGAAATTAAAGGTACTAACTTAAGCCAAGAAGGACAAAGGGCGTTATTAGTTTCACTTAATCCATTTTATTGATGAAATTTTGATTTACGTGCACGCCTATTGCCTTTCCTGTTAAACTAACAGTCAGACAACCAATGAAATAACCATGTAGTTTTTTTTATGATGCAGTTTTGTATTTATATGTTAAGTCGACGGCACCTATAACACCGTGGTTTATAACGACAAATCGCTTTTAACGACTACTTTTCCTTCATTTGGTTGGATATCATACATCAGACTATCGTCGGTTATTAATCCTTGAAATCGTCGTCTATAACGACTAGTTGCATATAACGACGGATTTTAAAAAAGAAATACATACTTCAGTTCTGCTGCTTACAACGACGCGACGGAATGAACACAAAAGCAAACAAAAAGTTGGTAACTGAGAATTCAAACCTGAACGTGATTCTTCCTTTCCTTTCTTCTCGAATGAATTAAACTAGGTTCTTTTATTATTCTGTTCCTAAAATTAAAAAGTGCATACCTATTTATATGTACATAGTTCCGATTTTTTTCTTATACTATTTATTTTTGAAAAGTCGGATATAACAACCGCCGCGCCGGCTATTGCGACCACATTTAGCTTATCCCTTGGTGGTTGCTGTAAGCGCCGCTGAATGTACTTTTGAATTTATAAAAGTTAGAATCAAATTGACGAGATCTTTGCACAACCTTTTAGTACGACATTTTGTACACCTTCTCATTCAAAGGAAATGTGAGTTGATATTTTATATTTATTTAAATGAAGAGATGAATATTACAATCGATGCTATAACTTTTTGACATGTGTAAGTCATATCGGTTTTAAAATAATTTTTATTTATATTCAAATAACTGTACTTTTTATTTTAAACTTAATTGTATTAAGTTTCATTATATGATGAATTTTGTTATCAATTTCAACTTAGATTTACAAATAACTCATTGTTACTTATCGTTATAAAATGTAATTAAAAAAAAAATACGTATACGCCACGGTGTGCACGAAATTAATTTCATTTTCTCTTTAAGACGTTGATTGAGATCGATCGTCACAAAAACTCTTAAACATAAAATACAATAACAATAAAACGTATACGCCACAGTCTCCAAGCAAATTAATAAAAAAAATAATTATTGTAAGTTCAGAAATAGAGTGCTTAGCCGTTTACTAGATTATTGTATGTAGAATTTATGGTTTTTGGCAAAAATATTACCAGCTAATGCAGCTTATCAGCAACATATACTAACAAGGATCGTTCAATAATAAATGCATTAACAATAATTTAGTTCGGTTTTCTTCTTATTTCATTATCTACTAAAATGTTTGCAAATCTACTTCATTTTTCCAAGCATTTTGCACCACTTTTTGGGTTAAGCATTCTCATCCTTGTTGTGGCTACGAACGAATATCGAACTCACACATACAGCGAAAGTATTTTGAGGTGATTTTTAATTTTTTATAGGGCGGTTTCGTGTGAAAAAAAAATGTCGAGGTTTTAATCAAAACTGAGTAACATAACGAAGTCAAAAAAGCGATTTTCGTCCGTCGGCATTTTTGTCTGTGCGTCTCTGCGACCTGATGTACACCGAACTAGAGACTAAACATTGTAATGGATTTGCTTCAAATTTTGGAGTAAAGCTTTTTTTATGTGATCTAGAACATGTAGCTGCCATACAAAGATTTCAGTTCTATCAAGTTTTCTCGAAAACGGCTCAAACGATTTTTATAAAACTGCATACCACGATTTTACCAACCAATTGGAATTGTGGGATTAGACTTATGTTTTTTTTTTTTTTTTTTTAATTTGACTTTTGTGGTTACGTACATACATTTTATATTCCTGTATATCTTTACATTGGTTTCGTTGATTTAGTCAGTATTTTGCAATTTGGTAGTTCTAAGTTATTTAAAAAATAAAGCTTTTACAATTTGAAGGTACGAATATTAACTTTTTTTATAACCAAAATAAAATCAAAGAAAATAATCAATTTTTTTTTTTAATTATTCAATCAACAAAAACTCAAAGCTGCTTTTAATTTTTTCCTTGTTAACGATATAAAAATATAATCCAACCATTAACCTACACCGTCAATGACTAGCTACATTCTAGTTGTTAGCTACAAGAGCCAGTTCGTCCAATGCAGTCGTGCATAGTTTTTGTCTTTTAACTCGCTTTAACTTTTCCAAAATGCAACCATTTCTTGAATTTTGTTTGTATTAACAACAAAAAAAAAAAACAAAGGTGAAAAGTCATAAGCATTTGAATCCAATTAAAGATATGCATGGAACTAATAAAAATAAAATGCTTTTTGTGATTCGTTTATTATTTTGATTTATTTTTATTAGTTTATTGAAGCAATGAATCAAATAAATTTTTAAAACTTGTTTAATCTTTTGATAAACATTTTTTTTTCCAAGTTGAGTTTTGAATTTTGGGTTGAACTCACAAAACTTAAATCCATTACACTTTTAAACAAAAATTAAACACTTCAAAAAATTAACATTGTCATCTTGACTTAAAAAGATATGGTGAGACAAAAAGATAAAGTAAACAGGTCTGGTCGAGTTGAAAAAAAAATCGTATGCGTCTATTTTATAAAAAAAAATTGTATACTTAAAACAGAAAAAAAAAATTAAAAACAACGGTAGCACTACAAATGCCATGTTATACATTTTTATAAGGCCAGAAATGTATTCTTTTATTTTATTTTATTTTATTTAATTTTATTTTAAAATAAAGTGTTTTATGAAAAATTAATTTTCAAACTCTAAATTCAAAGAAAAAAAAATTATTTAAAAAACTTTTTTTGTTTTCAAAATTTACTTATCCTTGAAAGGATTTGCTTTATACTTGAGTATATTTTGTTTTCTGCCCTGTTACTGTCAAAAAGTACTAAATTACTACAGAAAATCAATAATAGAAGAATCTTTTTAATAACAACATAATTGTAATTGGCTAAACGATATCCCGACAAAAACATAAATGTTAAAAAAGTAGCCAGGTTCTTCTATAAACAAAAATCTTTGCGCGACAAGTCAGCCGTAAAAAGTAGTGAGATCTAAAAGTACGCCGCCATAAAGCAGAAGTACTCCATTGAAATGATAATAATTGCTAAGAAGTGGGTGGATGAAATGCCCCTGCATGGAAAATTTCATGATTTCATTTTTCTTTGTATACACCTGTAAACTAACTGCTTTTCCAAATTGCATAATTCTGCACCGATAGGAAGTGCTCTCAATACATTCAATATTAAAACTGCGAAAATGGGTGGTTGTCACGCCCTTTGAATGTAAATTCTCAAATTTTTAATTTTCTCGCTTTGCTTGCATGTCATATCGCTCTACCAAATTTCATTATTCTATTACAATCAGAAACTTCTCCACAAAGTTGATATCAATGGTTGAAAATGAGGGGGTGCCATGCCCCTGAATGAATAATTTCAAATTTTCCAATATCTCATTGGTATTGACCACATGATCTACCAGTCAACCAAATTTTGTCATTCTGCAATAATCCGAAGATCTTTTTATAATTAATATTGAATCAGTGAAAATGGGCCGATGCCACGCCCCTAAATGGAAAATCTTAAATTATTTTTTGTTCCTTTGTTTGCACTTCAAGCTTTATCGATTTACTAAATTTCAAAGGTCTTCGACTATTAGAAAGGCTCCAAATAATTTATATGAGTTCTATGAAGATGGGCGGGTGCCACGCCCCTTATTGAAAATCTCCAACGAACCATTCTACTAAATTTCATCATTCTGATCATTTCAACATCTTGCAATGATCAGAATTGCTCCAAATAATTTATATCAATTCTAAGAAAATGGGCGGGTACCACGCCCCCTGAAAGGAAAGTCATACATTTTCTGCTGAGCTTAGCACATGCTGCGAGTTTGAAGTTTCTTACGTTATTGGTACTGGAATTAAAGGGTATCCAAAATCGCCTGAGTTTGATCCTGTAAAATTTATTCGTTAAAAGTCCTTCTTCGATAAGCAAACGACTCTCAGAATAAGGGCCTTTGACTGGAAATTTGATAAATGATAATTTTTTTCACACCGATTATACCAAATGATTCAATTAACAGATTAAAAAAAAAAAAATTATTGATTACGATAATACTCGCACCGATTCAAGGTATTTTTTTTTTGGAAATTATCGATTATCGAGTTGATAAATTGATAACCACAATAGGGCACAAGTTAAATGTAAAGCAAAACTGAGTATTTGTTGATTTATTCAAATGTTCACCTACGACTTGACGCCAAAATAGGTCCCTTAGAGACAACAATTACCAATGAATTAAAAACAAAAACCATTAAATACTACAAAAATGGAAAAACTATCAAAGTGGTAACCATACATAAGTTTATAATAGCCTTTATCATATACCTACTATTGATGATCAGCGACATTGAATGAAAAAAGCTTTTACAAAATAAAATACAAAAAGTTTCCAAACGCACGAAAACAGTCATAGTAGCAATATTTTTCAAGATAAAAAAAATATATTTCTGTCTAATTTAATGGGTGGTTGTTGCACAGTGCTGTGGGGGAGCTGAAATAATTTACACGATTTTGTTTTTATTTTTTTTTTCTTTCAATTGGTAGTTAGTAGGTATGAGGATTTTTGTGCTGTTTGCCCCGATAACGGGTATAAAATAATATACTCGTAGATACGAAGAAAAGCTCTCCCTCAATGTAGTGTTCGTGTGCCCATTTTTTCGCTCAATGTCGAGCAACCCTGGCCTGCTATTGAAGTTCAGCTTACGTGTATAAACAATATCGCTATATAGCCGCAATACACGACGCGCCGCGCCGCTGCCTGACAACGGCGAATGACTAGGACGTTGCGTCGTCGTCGTTGGTGAGGTGACTGCTGCTGCTGCTGACTGTCGTGAGCGACATTGCAAACTCTCGAGAGCGGCAGCAGCGAGATAAGTAACGATTGTATATACTTGTTGGAGGCCGGTTCGGTGCTGATTTTGTTGCTGCAATTGCCTTTTTTTCTTAATTAAAATAGTTAAAGTAAAAATACAATTATGTAAAATAAACAGTTCTTGATTACAAGGATAGAGATAGTAGTAGAGCACTTAACACAATAGGTAGGTAGTTGAGGGTTTTTTTTTTATTTAATTTGAATTACTGAATATGATAAATGATATTATTTTTTTTTTGTTTGATGAAATCTTGCCCTTTTTTTATAACAAAATATTAACACATACATAAATATACCTATATTGTATGACACCTTCAAAATAACCAGATAATACCTATGTTTATAAAAATTAATAGCCAGGGTTGGTATTTTAGTTTGGCCATCACGGTTTATTACCAATTTTGTGTCCTTATGCGCTTAAGCTTTCTACTAGACATTAGTTGTTTGGTTGTCATGTCGATCGATGCACATAAAATAGAATGGAGGACATCGATGCTATTTTGCGTGCATTGATCGGCTGTGTGGCATTAAACTTGAAGTGATGTGGTTTCAATTGATTTTTTTGTATGTGTTTATCTTATTTTAAGTTTTAATATAAGCGGTGTTTTTAGAGAGAGTGAATAGAAACCCAGCAAACATTTTATACGCAAAACAATAACAAAACAAAAAATGATGCATTATAAAGAATTTTGTTTGTGAAAACACATTAATTTGCTGAGCTGCTATTCACTCTCTGAAAAAAACACGACTATAATTATCCTTGAGCTTGATTTGATTTCATCATTTTTGAAATTTGTTTGAAATATGTAAATAAAAGAAACAAAATGGCGGGTGGTTAAGTATTTTTATTTTGATAAACGACATGAAGACTATAGATAAATATTTGGTGTTTTAATTTATGTCTATAGTGAGAGTGACACATTGAGATACTAAATTATTTATAGTTTTGTTTTAAATAAAAAAATTAAATTCATGACATGATTTATTTTTATTTTATTTTTTGTACTGTACGATGCTATGTGTGTGCAAAAATATTCATTCAATGTCAGACGGTGAAACGTCATATCTAAACGATTTTTATTCGTATATGTAATTACGTTGCATTGCCAATGGAAGTCACTCGAAACTTTTAATTTATTTGTGAATTAAATAAGAATTTGGGAATTTTGTATTGAATTGTAGGATGATTGGAATGATTATTGTGGAATACGATCTTGAAGTAATTTAATTATTTATTTATAATAAATGCGCACTCAAGGGTTATATGACTGTCCTTTAAACGTTGCTTGGATACTGGTGCGAGCATTAAGAACACAAAATTGGGATTAAATAGCAGAAAATGATTTTTATTTATTTTAAATGTCAGAATATAATCGTGTCACATGGTTAAAAAAATGTAGGTAGGTTAGGTATTTAAGTTTATGTAGCTGACGACGACGCCATGTAACATGTAAGGCTTAATTATAACAGTGATTAGGTGGGGGGGAGGGCAAGAGAATTCAACGGGCTAACTCAAGAGGCTAGAGCACTGATTAAGATAAAATGCATAACTGGGTCGCACTGTAACTTGCTCTTGTTGCCAATAAACTAGAATAAAGCTAGCAATTTACGATGTTTAAAAATGTTTCGATAGTATATAATTAATCTATATATTAATACGCTTAGCAAAACCTAACAGCCATATTTTTGAGTTTTTCAAAACTAGTTTTAAAGCAAAACTAGTTTTATGGAGAGTTCAACTTGCAAGTTTTATGCATATTTGTATTATTTATGAAAGTTTTGATATCCCAGTTTCAGTAGTAGCCCGTAGCGTAATTGTTAGTGCGTTCAACTGTCACGCTGGAGGTCTGGGTTCGCTTCCCAGCCTCGTTTACCTAAAAAGTTTTTTTCAGGGCTACTGCCTCTTGCGAGGAATTGACAAATCCTCCAAGAGTATCACTTGTCACGAATAAGTGCTTCTCGTCTAGCCGTTTGGATTCGGCATAAAATTATAGGTCCCTTTCCATTCCTGTCGATAGGGGCACACAGGAATGGTTGCGAGTTGTTAGTCAGTAGGCCCTGGTTCTTCATGAGCCGTTGTGCCACCCGATTTATTTATTTTTATTTAGTTTCAATATTTTGAGTTTAAAATACCAAAACTTTAGTCACCCGGGGCTTAGCCAAGCGAGTAAAACTAGTAGCGTATATGTGTGTTAGTGTATCCGAACACGAGAGAGTCGACTAGCAGGGCAAATAGTATAATATTTTTGCCTGCGAGTAGCCTGCCAGTTATCCTACTTGTTTAGTGTATTGTTTTCATTTATTTGTTTTGTTTCCATAGTTTCCATAATTTGAATATTTTTCTGTATGAAGTATTTTAAAAAAAATCATACTAGTTGACAAAACGCGCAGTGAGCTACTAGTTACACATACATCCATAAAACTAACACTATGATATAAATGCTACTAGTTCTACTCGCTTGTCTAAACCCCGGGTCAATAATACCGATTTGTCCAAAACTTGGGACTTGAAACTTCTATTGAACTAGTTTTGCCGTAAAACTAGTTTTGAAACAAGTCAATAATATGGAGCTGTAAGCAAAACCTAACGGTACACATAGATGTGCAGAATCCAAAAATTATGTTTGTTTGCAGCGGTTAAAGCAATAATTGGACATTTGCATTTTTTTCAGATAAATGATTTTTATAATTTTAAGGGGGATGAAATGTATTGATTTGGATTTTTTGGTGAAAAAATGGAATTTATATTTTACCGTAAGGCGGAGAAAGTAACACTTTTCTATATTTTTGCTTAAAAATAACTTTCATATGATACACATAAACGTAGATGTATAGTAGGCTTACTTTAAAAATCAAACAAAAATTAAATCTTTTGTTTATGTTAGTTTTTTTTTTTTTGAAAAGGTGAGTGATGTGCAAAAGACAACAATATGAATGTGTACCTTCGAAGGAAATGTGGTAACTCTACACTTTATTTGGCAAATTAAAAAAAAGTACGTACATACATATGTACATATATGTATGTACTTACACCCGTATTCATAAAAAAAATAGTTATTTTAGCTCCCGTGTTTAGGAAAACTGCATCATGAAATAAGAATTTTCTGGGCTCAAACTAAAGGAAATTGCTTATTGGCTCCAATTGAGTCCGGAAAATTCTTATTCTTTGGTTTTCCTAAACACGGGAGCTAAAATTGGTTGGCTACGAAATCTCGAACTAAAATCTCGCACCCGAAATCACGCAATACGAAATCTCGCAATTGCAGAAACCCGCTCTTTATAATCTCGCAATTACAAAAACCTGATTTTTATAATCTCGCAATTACAAAAACACGCAAACTAAAATCTCGCATTAAAAAACATATAGGACTTAAAATGTACGTTATACAAGGTTTTTCCTTTGTGTATGTTGTCAGTTAGTGTGCTTTCAGTTTATGTGCAATAAACAGTACATTGGGTGGCCCGCTTCGCGGGTTCAAGGATTTTAACTCCCTTTTCGGGTCCTCTGTCCCGCTCACGCGACTCCGTCGCTCCGCTTAGTGTATGCTCAGTCGCCAGGCAGGCGCCTATGTTGAAAGTTGGTGTGCTTTCAGTTTATTTGTAATAAACAGTAGGTACCTTGGGTGGCCGGCGTATTGGGTTCAAGGATTTTATCTCCCTTTTTAGGCCTCTGATTTTTCATTTTCCATTCGCAGGATTTTATTTTTCAGTGCGGAATTTTCCAACGTCACGTGTTAATGCGAGATTTTAGTTTGCGAGATTTTAGTTGTAATTTGCGAGATTTTTGGTTGTGAAATGTAAATGCGAGATTGTTAAAAGCGAGATTTTGTTATTGCGAGTTTATGAAAAGCGAGTTTATTAGTTTGCGAGATTTCGTATTTCGAGATTTATACAAAAATGCGAGATTTCGTTATTCGAGATTTTAGCTTGCGAGATATCGTAGTGCTCCCAGCTAAAATAAACATTTTTTTTTATGAATAAGGGTGTTAATGTGTACGCTAATTATAGATAGAAAATTTAATATGGGTAAGCGAAATTGAAATCATGAAATTTTATTGTTGGTATCGCTATCGATGGAGAATTACATCCTTTAGAACATATCCAAAGTCCCCCAAAATGACCAAATTGGCTTTTTGTAAAGACGCATTTAAAGAGGAGTAGAGGCTGGGAGGGAAGCGGGAGTTTATAAAGCTGAAATGTTTTGTATTATACAATCTAATCACATGACGCATGATTGTAGGGTGCTTTTCAACGCTAATTCTTAAGAGACCAAAACTGAAAAGATACATGTATCCTGTAGGAGGTTAAAGTCCTTTTTATGGAATGATGTCTTTTTCTTAAGCACAACAAGTATCTAAAATATTACCCAAAACCATTTTTAAATACTGGGTAATGCAGTTTGCTATAAGTGTTTTTTTTTTACCGTGATGAAAGGTTTTTTTTTTTTTTTGTTGGGGGGGGGGGGGAGATGTTAGTGCGTCATTATTACCATAATATCTATGAATACAATTCGATACTGATGTCATTTTCTATAAATCTTAATTATGTCATTGTTCCCAAACAAAATTTACATAAATGTTGTATAGTAGAGTAAAAAGAGAATTCATAGCGCATCCATGAATTTGTGTTTTTCTTATGACCGATTTTTCGGCCACTGGCGATACTAGTATAATTAATTCTTTAACGAGAAATAATAAAACCAGGTTAAAATAGAAATTTTTAAATTTTGTTATTTTAATACATATTAATGCGTTAATGCAAGTTATAAATAATAAAAAAAAAAAAATTGTTGCAATATTTTTATAACTTAGAAGTATGTAGGCACCGAATTGCAAAATAATGAAGAAATAAACCAAGCCACCCGTGCAGAATAATTATCTAGTTTTCGACAAGGCATTACAGAGTTTTTTTTTATAGATTCTGGCAAGGGCTAGCAAAGGCTAGAACAAGGGCCTTGATGATTATGAACCCTTTGGCCTGGTCACGCAAACAAATTAAAGTTTGCTTATGTAGGATTTGATCCCACCATCTTCTGCTTTTCAACCAAATGTGCTACCCACTATGAGCTAACTCGCTATACAAAAATTCAATGTCGAGAGTGAATAAGTTTCATACTCTAATGTTGCATACCATACCAGAAAAACAATTTTTTTTTTCGACAAGGCACTAGAGAATTTTACATAGATTCTGGCAAGGGGCTAGCAAGTGTTAAAAAAGGCTAGAACAAGGGCCTTGGCGATTATGAACACTTTTGCCTCAACAGGTAAACAAAAAAAAACTTGGCTTATGTGCGACTTGAACCCGCGATCTTCTGCTTGTCAGTCCAATGCGCTACCCACTGACAGAAACTTGTAAATTTTCCAGCCGTGAAGTATTAAGATTATATTTTGATCGAAACCTTTAATGTTTGAACATTCTATTGCATACTTTAACTTGATATTGCTTCTAAGCAATAAATAAAATAACATTTATAATTTAATGTTAATGTAAATTAAAAAGGACTTTTTGAAAGAAAAAAAAAAAACTAAATCTACTGCCATAAAATTTAATCTACTGCTCTTTTCAAACTAGCTTGTTATCTTAATTAAACGTATGTAGGTACCTACTTTTTATTATGTTTTTTCTTTATCAAGTTGTGAAGTTGTTTTTAGTTTGAATTTTAGAAAATAATATTGAATCCGTCAATTTTAATCAAATTTAATTAAATAAAGTTTACCAAACCCACGGATTAATTTTTGTTTACCTATTCAGTTTCAGACAAAATATATATGTTTGGTACGCTTCCAAAATATTTGTTCCATAGTTTTTATCTAAACTAAAAATTTATCTGATGACTGATAAGAACTATATTTTGAATGAATTTTTAAATATGAGTTGGTAATTTCTCCTTCTATGCATTTTGAACTTTCTTCTTCTTCTTCATTTAGCCGGCGATTGTCATGATCTCGACAGGGACTCACTCTCCCACTCAACTGCTTCACCTAAGGTTACACTTATGGGGTAAGCCCAAATGCAGGTGTCGTTGCATTTGTTTCATCCAGGAGTTTTTGCGCCTGCCTTTCTTCCGCGATAGTGTTGGAACGTCTTGTGCTATAGCCTTTTGAACTGGGTTCTCATGGCATCTTCTTTGTACATGACAGTACCAGCTAAGTTGGTCATGCTGTATTTTGTCCAAGATGGTATTTTTGACGTGTAGGCTTCCTCGGATTCTCTTGCTTGTTATTCCATCACGCTTTGTCACTCCTGCTGTCATGAGAAGCATCTTCATTTCAGCTGCCGTCAATTTACTCTCATACGTCTTGTACATTGTCCAACACTGGGAACCTTATGGAAGCGCTGGACGAACAACTGCCGTGTAGAGCTTTCCTTTCAGCTTATGGGGCATTTTTCTATCACAGAAGATGGCAGAGTTTTCCCGCCACTTCATCCACCCTATGCATTTTGAACTTTCAAGTGAAAAAATGCTCTATTTGCTGGCAGCAGGGTTGTGTTAAAAAATATGTATGTATTTGTTAATTTTTAAACTTGATTCATTGATTTTTTTAATTCTGCTGAATCACTCGATAAATTAATGAAATCAAATCAGTTTTCAGATCTTTAGCCGTTTTGAAAGTGAAAATAGAAAGTTACCTACCATCATGTACTTATTTTTGTCAAAAGTAAACAAAAAAATATAATATAATTTATTATTTTAAACAATTTTAATTCTAGAGTGCATTGAATTCCATCGACAATATTATTTCCGGAACTAACGCAAACATATTTTCGAATGCGTGCTTCCTGCAAACTGAAAGAAAGTAAAAACTCATTTCCGTATGCCATTAAAAACGAATAGAAAAAAACCAAATCTAATAACACATCGACACATAATAATTATGTGAAATTAAAATTGTTAAACTTAATAGAAGAAAAAAACAAATGTAGACAAATGTAAAAAAACAATTTCCCCATCGAATAAAAAAACAAAACCTACTCTCACACGAAACGATTAAACATTTATGCAATTTTATAATCAGCTGAAAATTTAATAAACCGCGGATGAGCATCTGCAAATTCAGAAAGAAAAAAAAAACAAAAGCAACATACCTACCTATCTACAAACAAAAAAATACTCACCGCTCCACTCGATAAAACTTCCTTCCGCATTTCGCTTTCCATAATCTAATCATCGGTGCATTCCATTTGTTTCTCTTTTTATTTTTATTTTTTATTTTTTGTTCACTGCATCATGAATTTAACAACAAAAATAACAGATACATGTTATAAATTTAATACTATTGAAAACATTATTCAAAAATTCGATTTCATTAGTACGAGTATAATCAAAACGTGTGTCGTGTGTGCATATGTATGTAAATTATAAATCAAAAAGAATCGTTTCTTTTTCGAACATTTTTAAATCACTTTTATCTTTCTTTCTTTCTTTCTTTCCTTTAAAGAACAGAAAATACAGCAACATACCAACCAAATACCATGCAACACCAGGAAAAAACAGCAGAATTTTTTCGTTGTTTAGCAACATTCTTAGATTTTGAGTGGCAACGACCTCAGCCGACCTAGCTCAACATGCATTCTTCTAATATTCGCGCACCACCGAGCGTACACAGCAGCCAACCAGCCAAACATACATACCTATACCTATACCCAACCTACACCAGCCGGCTGGCTGCGGCAAATCGTTTCAACCACACCACCGCACCACTTTGTCGTTCCCCTTCCTTTGGCTGGCTCTCGACTCGGCTCGTCCACCCGTTTTCATTTTTATTAGATGAAACAGACAACAAATTTTGTATAGGTACCTACTCGTCTGCAAACAACAGTCTCTGTTAGAGTTTAACATGTTTCTTGTATCAAATGAACAAAAAAAAACAAGTTCTAACTTTGTTTTTGTTGGTGTTGTTTTTTTTTACTTGCAGCGATTTCTTCTTTTTCTTCTCATTCTCATTGAAGCGAAAGTTCAATGAAATATCTTGTATACAAAATAAAAATGAAAATGTTTACAAGAACAAATGAAGTTTTGTTGATAGAAGAATAGTATGCGACATTTGTATCGTAGTGGATACCATTTAGGTGTATACTGTGCTAAAGTGAGCAAAATATAGGAAAAAGTGAAAAAAAAAGAATTTCCAAGAATGTCTACACAATTATTCAAAACTGCGAATTTCTATGAATTTTACAAAATTTTTGGTATGGAATTCTTAGGTCCGTAAATCCAAATCAAAATGTGAAATGTGTCATTCCCTAGCTACCGTTACGCACCTTAAACAAATAAAACCTTTATTTCTAAGATCCCTTTCAAACAAGGAAACTGAGTTGCCGGCGATTTTTAGTTTCTTGGCGAGAAGGGCGTAAAAGGAGCACAAAAAATCTCCCCACACACCCTTCTCGCAAACAAACTGGCTAGTTTCTGGCAACTCAGTTTCCTTGTGTGAAAGTATGCCAAGTGGTCTAAGGCCTAATTTATTCAGTCGAAGTTGAACATAACTCTGGGATTTTTACAGTCAACTTGAGAATTAGTTTTTTAATCACTCAAAGTTGACGTTTTCAAATTTTTATTTTCAAAACGAAAGTTGATCAACTTTGGATTTTCTCAACTTCCCGAAATAGTAGAACTTAGCGAGCAAACTTGGAATTTTTCCTCATTTTTGTCTATTCATTCATGCTATTCAGTTCTCGACCGATCACCGAAATCAAGCATCGTCGGGTGAGTTAGTACTAAGATGGAGGACCGCATGAGTATTTTTTTTGTTTCATATTTTTTTTTAATTGAAATTTGTTTATAAAAATGGTGCCTTTCCCCCACCAACAAATATAGAACAAGTGTATAATTTCAATGAATTGTGTTCCATGTTATATATGGAATGATTTTCTGGCTTTGTGATGTTTAAGTAGTGGGCGACGATTTTGCCGGACAAGTTTAAAAACATACTCATGAACATCGATCCATTCATGACTCCATTTCGCAACAACAGTTCTCACTTTTCATGGAGTTGTTGATCTTTGTTTGGCATTTCCTGTTTGACCCTACATTATTCTTCTCTGTAAAAATTTGTGTTTCTTCCATTATAATTATTTCATTTTAGGAAAACAAAATAGTTATAGGAACAAATTATAGTGTGTGAAAACTCACCTCTTATTGCTAGACATATGTATATTATTTTCTTTAAAAATAAAAGTTGTACCTAATCCGTTTTGTATAGCTTTCAATTTAGCTTGGAATTTTTTTGATTCCCCGCTTCACATGGAATGAAAAATCCATTGCAATTATTCGGAAAAATTATTCAAAATGCAAAATTAATTCTAATGCAAAACAAAAGTTGAAAATGACGTCTTGTGCTTCATGTGTCACAGATATCCCAAGGATATTTTAGAAACTGCAGGTTGGTCAACTTTTGAATTTCAACTCTGGAGTTCAGAATCGAAGTAGTGAATAAAAGCATTTTTCAACTTTCAGTTCAACTACGGATTTGGAGTCAAATTGTAAGTTGGCCAACTTTGGAGTTTTCAGCAAGTTGAGCAATAGTGAATAATTTGGCTCTAAGAAAACTTTCTTATGGACTGAGATCGCAGTGCTGCCAAAAAACCATACCTACATTATTTTATCATGGCAAAGATTTTGTCTGTGAATGATTTGTAGATAAGAAGTAAAAACAAATGCTAACTAAGAATCTTGGATTCGTGGACCTTCAGGAAACATGCAAATGCTGCAGCACTACGTTATTTTATCCCAGTTAATTTTTTTGCTGTAAGGGTTGAACGTCAGCCATCAGACACCTTAAAGATGTTAAACTAATCGTTCCACTTACGTTGTAGTATCAAATCAAGGGACAAATGGAAGTAGACATTTCGTGGATGGGGAAGGGGGGGGGGGGACGGTGAACAATTTAAAATGTTCATAAATATTACACTCCATCGCGAATAGTTGAAATTTTGACTTTGAGGACCATAACTTTCTCACTCCGATTAAAATGAAACAAAAGGATTTTTGAAATGACAAAAAAAGAGTATAAGCAAATAAACATTTCCCCTGCTTTGAGAGACCTACAAAGTTTTTTGGTTTTTTAAATACAAAAAAAAAAAAATAAAAACATTTCATGTGCGCAACAATTTTAATCAGTTTATCTCTTATTGATAAAGTAAAAAGTTCACAAAATATTCTCGAAACGTCACAATATAGTTTGTCTCCTATATGACGGTGTTTTTCAAAAACTTGTGGATTTTTGTTGACGTGTTCTTTGTAAAGTCAAACAAAAATTCGGAGGAATCAATCGAATGCTAACACCGTCTATAGTTTGAATTTGTGAAAAAGAAAAAAAGTATTTAAATGAAATTGGATTTGGATTTGGATTGGATTGAACTGGATTTTTCAATTTACTAGCATTTTAAAAATGCCCTTCTATTTCTGCCGTGACCGACGTGAGTCTCGGTAAATTTCTCGTATGCTTTGAAGGCAGACTCGTGTCGTCAGCCTATACGGTCTCGGACAGAGACATTTCTCATCACGTGGTTAGCCCTAATTTTAACATTTTCTAGATTTAATCGAAATCAGTTAAGTAGTTTCGGAGACAAAAAAAAAACAGTTCTATGAATTGTACCGTTTATAACAGTTTTTTTCGAAAATAAGTTCACGACTCTATAGTTCAGGACAATAATGTAGTTTAGGTAAACTACACCTTGGAATAAAAATTTTCTGGACTCAAGCTAAAAGCATTTGCTTAGTGCTCCATTTGAGTCCGGAACATTTTTATTCCATGTTGTAGTTTTCCTAAACATGGGAGCAGAAATGACTATTTTTTCCATATAAACACAGGGGTATACGTTTAGGTTCGTATAACTAAATTTAATTTCCTGAGAACAGCCCTGATGTACCTTTATAAATTGTGAATGTGAAGGAAAATTCTAATATTTTTCCTTTAGCAGATTCTGGACTCTGGATCTCTAAATACAACAGCATGTTGAGAGAGAAAGCAAAAAAGAGAGAAATTAGTATTAGAATAATTAGAAGAGAAACGAGATTCGAGTAGGATTAGGAACATTCTATTTCTATATGGGTGTATAAAATAATAGAACTATTTTAGGAGAGAAAATCGTATTTAAACTTATAGGCTATTGAATAGGCCTTTTAGTAAGGAACAATTGCGTTCACGGGTTTTTATTATTGAATATGTTTGTGTGGAACTTAAGCTTACTCAAAACACAAAATTCGCTTAAATTCATTCATGCGTTTCTGAGAGAATAATCACACTGGACATTTTTCAATATTGTCGGTATAACTCGAAAACTGAGCCGAATTTGTGAATTAAACTTAAGAAACTTTTTGTGGGAAATTAGATTTGCTATCAAAATTGGTGGTTTAAAAAATTTTATAAAAAAAATCAAGCAGGGCAATTTGTCAAAAACTGACCTAAGAAAAATCAAAAAATTGCTCATAACTTTTCTTGAAGCAAAATTTCATTTAAAATTTTTTTTTCATCAAAATTTTTGTACGCAATATTACTAAGGTTGATTAAAAACTTACTTATAATAAAAATTCATTCAGTTCAGTAATGCAGCTTGCTCGAAAGACGGAAATGCAAAAAAATGGTTGTATGCAAGCTACCACTAATTTTGGTCCAAAAAAAAAAATTTCAATTAAACACATACCTTAAAAACAAAAAGTACTAAGTTTTATAGAAATCGATCCATCCGTCCAGTTTGTAGGCTAAGGTGTTACAAATTTACAGATGGACAGTTAAAACTGCAGGACCAACTATTTTCGAATTCTTTATTACCGTAATGACATATTTGATCAACATCTCAACTTAAAATTATTTCAAGAATGGTAAACTTGCCATATAGTACCAATGAATTGCAAGTCAAAAAGATGCTTACGAGCAAAAACTGTACAAAAAATATAAAAAAAGGTTATTTTTAATAGGATATATTTTAGCCAATTTGCATCTAAACAAAATTTTTCATCCGTCATATTAAAGGCTTGAGCATCTTCTTTGTTTTATTCTGATATATCTTGCGCGAACCCTTGCTCCAAGAAAAGTTATGAGCAATTTAGTGAAAAAAATTAAAATCAGTGACTTTTTGATTTTTTTTAGGTCATTTTGACAAATTTTTTTATAAAATTTTTTAAACCACTAATTTTACTAAGCAAATCTAATTTCCTACAAAAAGTTTTTTAAGTTTAATTCACAAATTCGGCTCAGTTTTCGAGTTATACCGACAATATTGAAAAAAAGACCAGTGTGAACATTCTCTCAAAAACGCATGAATGAATTTAAGCGAATTTTGTGTTTTAAGTAAGCTTAAGTTCCACACAAACATATTCAATAATAAAAACCCATGAACGCAATTGTTCCTTTCTTCCCTCTATTCAATAGCCTATTACTTGAATCTTTAAATATGAAAATATTCAATGGGATGGGATGGGAAGATGGAATACGTAAGTCTCCTTCTAAATCTTAATAAACGAAGGTAGGCACTCTTCTCATATTTACCAAATTAAGAGAGAACGTTACTTTGGAGGCACTTGCAAAACAAAAAGAAATGGATAGTGTGAATCTTTTAATGGATTTATTTTAATGAAACTAAAACTAAACTACGATCAAAAAGTATAAACTATTTTCTTTAATCCAAATTTAAAAAAAAAAATATTTTTATAAGCAAATGAGGAGCCATTAAACCAAAGTGGTAGTGAGCAAACCAATTTTTTTTTGTTGGCTCTTGGAAATCACAATTTAGGAACCTATAGGTAATTTTTTTAAGGAACTAAAAATCGTACAGAACTTAAAGTTCTTTAAAACCTTATACTCGTAGATTCAGTATAAATCCCATCTAAAATTAATATACAAAGTAATTATGCCTTTTCTTAAGAAACCGTCATTAACAAGAAACAACAAGTTTGAATTTGACAGTTCCCCAAATATAAAACTTAAAAAATACAGATGACTTGAATTAATAAATATTTTTTGAAAGTATAAAACGGAAAAAAAGATTATTTCAGAAAATTTATTAAATCACGTACATATGTATGTATATGCCAGAAATCATTGGTATTCGTTGTCACTTTCCTGATTTGTCTTTTAAGTACATTATATTTTTGTACATTAATTTAAACCTGTTCACAGACATAGTTTAATGCAATAAATCACACAGTTAAACTCATAAGAAAAAAGTGATAGTTTAAAGATGAAAAGTTTTTATTTTCCGGGGAAGTCTAAAGTAATTGTTTGTTTTTTTCCGTGAAAAAAAAAAAACAAAAAACTTTTAAAATAATAATTTTGTAATATTAAAGTGGACTTATTTTAGACATGTTCATATTTTGTTCGCCCCCTTTCTTAAATTGATCATAATAATAAAAAAACGTCTGAAACAAATTATCCTTAACCGGGCGGCGTTTACTGCACCACAAAGCCAAAAAATAAAATAGATTTTCAGGTTGAAAATGTTCATGTACAAAATTTTGATTTTGATAGGTTTTGAGCTAAGCTAGGTTAAAACAAAAATATTTTCCTGAAAGTCTATTTAATTTTGATGGCAAAATACATATTGCATCTGTAAAAACGGTACTAGTTTGCATTTACAACTGGTTGAATGGTGCAATCCATATTTGGCTTGGTGCGGAGTAGAGGGTATATTTTCTCCCACACAATTGCCATTATGGTAATTTCTCAGTATGAAGAAAATTTTAAACAGTATTTTCTTTGAACATTTGGAACGAAATTTCAACTTTCATATACAAACATTTATTGAAGCATGGACTTTATGTGTGTGAGGAGAGGAAAAAAATTAAAAACGAATAGTGAAAAGTGGGACGCAGCAGGCGAATATTCAGAAAATATCTGTATTAATAAATGGGCAAATTGCATACCCATACCAAGACAAATTTGGCTTAACTTAACTTAAAATAGTAAAAACAATAAAAAAGATTTCCACCAAAAATAAAATGTGTACCTTTTGTATAGATTTATAACTTCTTCTTAATAAAATAGTGAATATGAGTGTTTGTTATTTGTGGCCATACAAATGATTTATTTTATTATATTAATTAAATTTAAGACAAATACAAAAAAAAAAAAATAGTACGTATACGCCCGAGTGAACTTTCGTGTCTTTTTTTTATATTATTTATATTATAAGTGAATTTTACGAACATTCATGTTTTTAATATTTTATTGTTTGAAATAATATTAGTGTTAAAATCAACTTGTCATATACTGTACAAACGTCAATTATACAGCGGAAAATAAATATAAATTTAAAATTAAAAAATTTGGAACAATTTTGATAATAGGAATATTTTACTTGCTTTAAACGACAAGTATTTGTTTCGTGTCAAAAAAAATTTGGAGGTTTAATCAAATCTTACATTACGATGCTGGAGAAGTAAAAAAAAGTGATTTTCGGAAAGACGTCCGTCGCGTCGGTCTGTTTGTCTGTGCGTCCTGATGTACATTGAGCTAGAGCCTAAACGGTTGGTCGGATTTGCTTACGGTTCTATTAAGATTTTTTCGAAAACGGCTTCAGGTATTTTGATTAAACTTTTCACATGTCATCTTTGGACCAGTTTGTATAAAACTGTATACCAAGTTTTTACCAAAAAATGCGAGCAATGGAAATAAAAATATGTTTTTTTTTTTTTAAATTGCCGTTTCTTATACTTAGTGTATTCCTTCATATCTCGTTATTGGCTTCTTTGATCTTATCATTATTTTGCGATTCAGTATTTCCAAGCTATTCAACAAATATTGAACTTGAAATTTGTATAAATACATTTTTTAAAGATTTTTTTTTTTTTTTTTATTTTTAACTTTTTTTCCAATTTTGTTTGTATTAAACAAAAAAAAAAATCAAAACTGCTATTTTAACATGTTTTATTTATTTTTTCTTAACAACATACAAATTATCAAACCATAAATATAGCTACACCGTCAATGTCTAGCTACATTCTAGTTGTTAGCTCCGAGAGCAAGTTCGCGCAATCCAGTCGTGTATATTTTGTATTATACAATTATTGCTGTATAACCTTAAAATACTTTTTAAGACTTTTTTAACCATATTTTTTTTAAGGCTATGCATGGCTCGTTCCCAAAATAAAAACACTAATTCATGAAAATATTATAATACCAAAGTGTTGTTGCTTCTTATAAAAATGAGGATGAAAATCGAATAAAAATTGTTGTTAGAAGTTTTTATACGAATAAAGTACAATTTTCCCAAAAATCTTTTTATGAAGAAAATTTGATTTAATTCCAGAAAAAATCATAACTTCACAACATTGAGTATGATTTAAATGAAATAAAGCTAAACGGTGCTAATTGCACTTGAAAAAAGACTTTTAAGAAAGAAAGTATTTCAAACATTGTGTTCAAAAAGGGTCTTCGAACGTTAACAGATGTGTAATGTACAACTACCTAATTTTTTGTATGTAAAACCTAACAAAACTACCGACTACACCTACACTTATTCTAACTTATTCCACTTGAAAGCACATATCTACTTAAAGCTGATTAAGTCTTTTTTAAAACCAGAACGGCCACAGTAAACATTTTTTGTTTGTTTGTGTTTTTTGCATTTTATCTTTTTTTTTAATTTCTGCATTATTAACTGATCAGCGATTTCTCACCTGGATAGCAAAAAACTATTACCAACAGGAATCTTTGAAATAAAATATTTGACACTGAAACTCACTCTTATTCTCACTCCTACACCTTATTATCTTGTCACGTATTTTAATAAAAAGAACTGAATTCACATTAAATATAATTTGGAATCAAAAGATGTGCTTAACCAAGGTTAACAAAAAAAAACTATATAATGTTAAGAGGTCAATGTTGTACCCACAATATCGAATATAATCTTCTACGTGATTAAACATCAAATATAATCATTACATAGATTGATGTACATATGTCTTTGTCTATGTATGTAGATATGTTTATTTTCCATATTAGTCAAAAATAAAAATCACGTACAGAGAATTGGGTTATCAAAATGTTTTAATTTAGTTTTTGGCGGAATATTAAAATTGTGCTGTGTTTTGTATACCTACATTTCTTAGATTTGATATTGCCTGGATTATTTAAACTCGGTAGCTATTAAAATCAAGATTAATAATACAGTAATATAAATGAATCACACTTTTTATCAAAAATGTATATGTAGGTAGTTTAGTTATCATGTTGGTTAGCAATGATCAAAATATTTAATAGACTCTCTGATTGGAATTCCTTGAAATGAGATCTGTGTATAGTTGTGTTGATAAGTAAATGTTTGACAAGTCTCTATATTTTTTTCTTAGGCTTATGATTTTTTAATCTTAAGTTCATTTAAACCTGAGTCAATAATTTAAGAAGCATAGTTGTGCATTTTGAAGCTGTATCAATACCAACCAACCTTGATAAGTTTGATCTATTTCAAAGTTGTCAAATGTTATAGGGAGCACCATGAAAGATTATCATTCATATATATTATTTCTGTTGTCAAACTCCTTTTTTCTCATTTATAAAATGGTCAAATCCACTAAAATAGGTATCACTGAATAGAAATTTACACATACTCATGACTTTGCACAAAAACTTTATGTTATACCACACTATTTTCTATAAATTTCGGAAATTTCAAGTAATTCAATAAGTCAAAAATTTGACATAAACAATACCTACCTCACTTTTAACCCATTGAATGAGTGAAAGAGAAAAATATGTATTACTTCTGTAATTTAAAATTATCTTTTTTTTCGGCGCACCTTGAGTGAGTGGGGGAGACACATTCTTTTGTTACACCATGCATGTATGAAAGAAATATATTTATTACTTTTGTAATGTATAATCCTCTTTTTTCGCTTGCACATTGACCCCCATATTAATAAACGAAGCTATCTTTAACTCCTGGATTAGGAGTAAGATTTCTGCTACTTACGAGCTAGCTAAACCACCAAGGACGGTATATTTATCTGTCCTAGTTAATCCTTCGCTAAACTAGCTTCCTTGGTGGTTTAGCTAGCTCGTAAGTGGCAGAAATCTTACTCCTAATCCGCGAGTTAAAGATAACTCGCCGCTGGCTTCGTTAATTAATATGGGGGTGAGTGTGTGATGGAGAAACATATTTGTTACCTACCTCTGATGTTTGTAGGTAATCTTTTTTCTCATTATAAAAAGCCGAATGCATTTATTAGGTATCACTAGATTGCATGAATGAAAGAAACATATTTATTAATTCTTTAATTTAAAATCTTAGAACAAGAAATAGAGGAACGGGCATATCGAGGAAAAAGTGAGTTTTTTTTTTCAAGATAGTGTGAGTTACACAAACCCAAATGCATTCACACAGGGTCGGAATGCAGTGAGGAAGCTAAATGCTGGGGCCCCCAAAAGAATTTTAAGCTGTGTTTTTTAGAGATGTATTTTTGAGATTTAAGTTTAATAGTAAAAAAGCTTATTAAACTAAATAAAAAAATGAAATAAATGTAAATATAGTGAATACATGCAATACTTTATTGAAAAAAAAAATATATAACATATGCGGTGCTGCGTTAAATCCTGTACAAAAATCATGTGGAATATGAGACACAATCAGCCCGTGAGATGCAAAAATTGTAAACTCCATGTTATAGGTGTTTTTAAACTATTTAACGCATATTTTTTTATTAAAGTATTGTAAATATTCACTATGTTAACTTTTTTATTTAGTGTTTTCACTATTTTAACGTTTTGAAATCTCTAAACACTTTCCTCTAGCTCGGCTAAATGACAGTGGTGCGTTCTTTTTCTTGAAATGTTAACTATTGTTGTTTTGTATGGCATCAAATTTTACTAGAGAAAATATTATGATCACTTAAATGCATATCTATAATATTTAAATTAAATTCTTCAAATATGTTCATATCAATAATAAAAAGAATTTATTTATTTTGTTCAAACATTCTATTTGAAAATTTAAAGCCTTATTGAATGTGCGAAATTTTCGCACGGGTCTTGTGGTTTATTTATATTCTGCTATCCGTTGGAGGAAAACAATTGTTCTAAAATTAAATTAAGATTTTGATCAACATAAAAACTAAATTTGAATAAATTAACAAAAGAATTTCTTATCCTCGTACAATGTTTATTTTTATTTAGTCAACGTTTTCGAGAATACTTGTATTTTCATCATCAGACTAAGCTTAATAATATTCAGTTTAGCTTAGTCTGATAATGAAAATAAATATTCTCGAAAACGTTTACTAAATAAAAATAAACATTTTACGGGGATAAGATGTTATTTTGTTAAATTATTTAAATTTAAATCTCTTGCAGTAGTTCCACAACGTAATTTTTTACGTTTCTGCAATACAAACTAAACAATGCAATTCTCATACGAATAAAAGATATTGCTAAACTACCACCATAATTTGACTTTACCTCAAATATATATGAGGAAAAGCAAATTATGGTTTATAGTTTAGCCTTTTTAAAGATATGCAAAAGCTAAATCTTCTCCATCCTTCAAAACTTTAAAAATTGTGCCAAGAAAATTTCAAATTCTGTTCATAGAGAAGACATTTTTGTTGAGAATCACCCCCAATAGTACCTGACATTAACAGTTTGCTATATTGCATGTGATTGTGGGAACAAGAGGTCATTGTCCCTCCTTTATGCATGAGGATGAAAATACATGAAAAATTGACTTTAAATGGAAAACAAAAATTAAAACCAATGCTTACACTTACAAAAGGGAGATGTTCTGAAATGTACCAACTACAGAGGAATTAGTCTCCTAAACGTCGCTTATAAAATCTTGTCGGCCATCCTGTGTGCCCGCTTAAAACCTTTTGTCAACGATCTGATCGGCCCCTATCACTGCGGTCTTAGGCCAGGCAAGTCAACCGTCGATCAAATGTTCACACTCCGACAGATTTTAGAAAAATCCCGGGAATTCCAGATCGATACACACCACCTTTTTATCGATTTTAAAGTCACGTATGATAGCGTGAAAAGGGACGAATTATACAGAGCCATGTCGAGTCTCGGCATCCCTGCCAAACTCGTCCGCCTGTGCAGGATGACGATGGAGAAATCTCGCTGCTCCGTCAAAATTGGTAAGAACACCACCGATTCCTTTGATGTTGAGAAAGGATTGAGGCAAGGCGACGCGTTATCATGCAACCTATTCAACATCGTTCTTGGAGCCATTATACGCAACGCACATGTCAACACCAGCGGTACAATCTATCAAAAGTCCGTTCAATTGCTTGCATATGCGGATGACATAGACATTGTCGGCAGAACAAAGCGAGCTGTGGCAGGGGCATTTGCGGGCATTGAATCGGAGGCGGCTAGAATGGGATTGGCGGTTAATGAGGACAAGACGAAGTATATGCTGTCATCGAGAGATGAATCTCAACACCGTCGACTCGGGCAAAATATCACGATGGACAGATATAACTTCGAAGTTGTCAAGGACTTTGTCTACCTGGGCTCCACTATTACATCGTAGAATGACATCAGTGCAGAGATCAAGCGAAGAATTACTCTTGCCAACCGCTGTTTCTTCGGTCTAAGAGGGCATTTAAGTAGTAAGGCCCTCTCTGAGAGAACCAAGGAGACTTTAAACAAGATCCTAATCATCCCGGTCCTGCTTTATGGGTCAGAAGCATGGACACTGAAAGATTCGGATACAAATCTGCTAGGGTGCTTTGAGAGGAAGATTCTTCGTGTGATTTTCGGTCCGGTGTGTATCGAAGGAGTATGAAGGAGAAGATTCAACGACGAGCTATACGGGCTATACAGCGACGTTGACCTGGTCAAAAAGCTGAAAATACAGCGGCTGAGATGGCTGGGGCACGTGGAGCGTATGGACAGCAACGCACCTGCCCGACGAGTCTTCGAATCCCCCATGGGGTACGCAGCAGAGGAAGAACCCGTAACAGGTGAAAGAACGTAACAGGTTTAAGAATTATTACTATAATTTAATTCTTGAGTTGCAGAACTTTGGATAATATTTTATTTTTGATTTTTTAGTATTTATTTGATTGACTTGACTTCGTGTACTTGCTGTTTGAGCTGATGTCTATTAAATTTAAAAATGTTACCTTCGTCCAAATTATCATTTTTTTTTTATTTAAGTGAAAATTGTCAAAATCATCCTATTTTATATGATCACCCAAAGTAGCAACATTTTTTTAAAAGATCCATCAACTTCTTTCTTATGAAGTTTCTGTAT
Source organism: Melangyna quadrimaculata (assembly GCA_949320155.1). Taxonomy (NCBI): domain Eukaryota; kingdom Metazoa; phylum Arthropoda; class Insecta; order Diptera; family Syrphidae; genus Melangyna; species Melangyna quadrimaculata. The sequence continues at coordinate 157,522,922 of OX439484.1, read as the reverse complement.
ACCTTCTTCTTCATATATTTTTGGATAATCATTGTATGGTATTAAATAAACTACTCTACAATTAATAACAATTTTTTCAATTTTGCTTTTATAACCAGCAAGGAAATGAGACACTTTATGAGTTGCTCCTATAGCTTTTTATTTCTTTTGTTTTTATTTCTGCTACGAAGTATTCGCATTTTTAAGCTCAGTCAGAACTCACTTAGTCCAGGAATGTACATATGTGATAGAAGAATTTAATTTTTGATCATGAATCATTGATTCTTCCTGTGTTATTTATATGAATCGGTATAGCTTCTTCTATCATATTTTTGCGGTAATTGTGTTGAGCTTTTATGTTGTCATTTTGAATAGATTTTATGTATTTATATCGAATAGATCTATATTGAATAGATTTATGTATAGACCACAACAACCTGAATCGGCTTAGCTGACTATCATAAATTGACTTTTAACCCAATTATTTTTATTTGTTCAATATTTTTTGCTTACAAACTCGCTTTACAGAATTAAGCCCACTTTAATACCCAACTCTCCCTATGCCCCGCGTTTTTTTTTTGCAATTTTTTTAGCCGAACAAAAAAATAAATGAAAAAATGTTTGTTAATAATTTCTATGAAAATTGACTACCTCTTAAAAAAAAAATATATGTATAAAATATTTCTAGTAGGGTGGCAAACATGAAATTTTTACAGAATTTAGCCCACTTTAATACCTAACCCAAAGTTTTTTTAGGCGTGGAACAAACTCGGTTAAAAATGTATAAACATAGGATTATTTAATTTTTTGTTTGCATAAGCCACAGTATTTTAGATAATTTAACGGTTTTAAAACGCACATCAATTTTTTTTTCTTGGCTTTTACCTACATGTACATAAAGATGACGCTACAGTTATCTGCTCCATAGTTTCGATTTGTGAACAAAAAAAACACATTGGGGCGTATTCATAGTCATTTTAGACCTGGGTCTAAGTTAAACATAGGTCTTGTTGAATTTTCGGAGGTTGATTCTATTTAGTTAAGTTTATAAATTAAACATATTTGAGCTATTTGTGTAGTATACCAATTCAATTATCTTATAAAAATATAAAACCAACAAATTGTAACTTAAATCGGTCTGTATTCATTGAGCCAAAATTGTCTTAAACTGTAGTTTAGTTAAACCTGGGTCTATCTGCGACTATGAATTGAATATGCCCCATTATCTTTATAAGTACGCACAGACGCACATCCTCATAATGTCCATGTGCATTCACATTTAAATATTAAAAAACACAATCCATTCCATTACTTTTTGTTTTTATTTTTTTAAAAGAGCTAAACACAATTTTTGCAGCATGATTTATTTTATAGTTTTTATTTCTATTTAGACGATGTCAAAGCTATGTTATATTTTTAGATTTTAATTTTATAATTACTCTTCGTACATTTTCTAAGTAGGCCACAGGCAAGATCTCTCCTCACATTCCATATTGTGTTTGTGTGACTGGCGGGATTATGATGATGATGATGACGATGTGGTTTGAAAAGATTTTCATGCTATGAGTAGTTGTAGTTTTATTATAACAACAAATGGTCAAACAGAACGAATACGAAGATGCATTTGTGTATAACGTGTAAATACATTTCGGTGCATCATGCTAAATTTTTCCACTCGCGTCCTGTCATCTACGTTAAATGGTTTTTTTTTGCGGTGACAGTGTTAATGTTTAATTATAAATTGTTGAAAGCAATTAAATTGCATTTATAAATATAGTATGAGTGTATATAGGTATATGAAATTGTTGGTTAAATAAAATTAAGCAAAAGAAGAAAAAAACACGCCGTTTATGTCTGAAATGGCTTAAAATTCAAAAACAAAAAATTGAATAATAAAAACAGCTTCGATTTGAATACAGAATACTACATGTTACCTTTTTTTAAGCTTTCAAATTTAATCTGCATTTTAATTTGACGAAAACACATTTTGTACAGACTTCGTCTATAAGAAAAAGTATTGTTTTTTTTTTTTCAATTAATGTTGAGGTTCATAACAAATTTTTTATTAGAAATAACCGTTTGTTCATTCGTGACCAAAACTAAGGATGATTTGAATATTTTGTGTAGTGCTCCCGCTCTTAGAAGTCCAAATCAAAACAGTTTCGAAAGAATAGGTAAGTTGAGAGATTTTGTTTTTAGTGGCACTACACTGATGTACAATCCGTTAGCTATCTCTACTCTACGAATATGCATTAGAATCTTCAATAACCTCTTTTTCATTTTTCATTAACGCTTAAAAGTCTCAATTTATTCACTTCCCATTAAATTTAAAATCTCCATTGAAAATGTGATTTTCTCAAATTTTCCAACTAAGACCGCGTGTGTCAATTGCGTCAAAAGTGCGTTAAATTTGATCCCATGGTTAAATTTTGACATTATACTGAGGTGAATACAGTCGTAAAAATTTAACCTCTTAAATGCTGGTTTAAATTTTAACTAATGGATACATTTAGACGTTTCTTGCACATTACTGACACCATCGACCTATTATACCTGGATTACTAGGAGCCAATATCAGAATGGTTCTATTTATAAAAAAAAACTACTAGCGGCAATTTGAAAACGACTTAGGGCCAGTTTGTTCACAGTGGGTTAAATTTAGTTCTTGACTTTAACACGCTCTAATTAACTAACGCTTATCAAACAAAATTGGCTTATTAACGATATCAATGATTAGGAACTCATAGTTTGGATTTTTTGAAAACAATTTGATCAACAATAAACACATTCAACGATTTCCCAGTTTCAATAATCATGTATTAAAGCAAGGTATGCGTTATCAAACCTGTTTGATGTCAAACACTCAACAGTATCAAACAAATTTGTGAACAAAGAACGTGTATGTCAAACAGAGAGTACACACTATCAAACGTGAATTGTCAAACAGGTTTGATAATGTGTACCCTGCTTAAAAAAAAAATAATAAATTGGGTGGCACAACGGCTCATGAAGAACTAGGGCCTAGTGACTAACAACTCGCAACCATTCCTGTGTGCGCCTGTCGACAAAAATGGAAGGGACCTACAATTTGTATGCCGAATCCGAACGGCTAGACGAGCAGCACTTATTCGTGACAAGTGATACTCTTGGATGATTTGTCAATTCCTCGCAAGAGGCAGTAGCCCTGAAAAAAAACTTTTTTAGTTTTTAGGTGGACGAGGCTGGGAAGCGATCCCAGACCTCCAGCGTGACAGTCGAACGCACTAACCATTACGCTACGGGCTACTACCCTGCTTAAGGCTCTTCCAAACCAACGCGAAACATTCGGCGCGGCGGAGAAACATTCGCCGTTGGCTTGGGCACTCTCATTTATCTCCACGTTAATAAATTTTGACTAGCGAATGTTTCATCTTAAAGGGCTCTCCCAAACCAATGCGAAACATTCGGCGCGACACAATAGGCACTGTTGATCGGTGAAAGCATTTTCAATGCAACTTTTGTATATGGTCGACTAGCAGTCCAGGTATACTAGGTACATGACTGCCACTGTCATAATGCAATTTCCATGTTTAAGATCGTATCCAAAGCGATTTGGATGGATTTGTGTTGTAGTTCGTTCTGAAAAAAAGCTATTTGCAGCAACAAATCAAGGTATCTGAACATTTTTGGATAGGTTGACACTCTCTCGGATAGGTTCCTTAACGCAAGGAATATCAATGGGAAATTTATGTTTTAAAAAATCCCATTTAATGCAATTCACACAGAAAAACCTTGCAATTTTATTCACCCCTATAAAAACGGATCAAATTTAACAAACATTTTAACGCAATTAACACACGGTCTAAGTTTATGAATTTCCCTTTTTTAATTTTGATTTTAAATTGTTAGAGGCTGAATAAATTGAGACTTCGAAACATTTCCTTTTTGATATTTGGCTAAATTTGTTAGATTATAAAGGCTGTATTTCCATATTACCCAATTTTTGGAATTCATAGTGATTTTTGAAAAAAAAAAAAAAAAACAATCACCCCTATTGCGATTGTAAATCATAGATTGATAGTTGATAAATACTAAAATTCGATATTAAATAAGCTAACGGCTAAAAGATTTAGTCATAGAGAATGATGCAGGCCGTCGTTAATTACAAGGAAATTGTCAAAAATCGATGAATTGTTGAATAAATTGCCTTCTAAAATGCAAAATTTAAATATTTATCAACTATCAATCAGTAAATTATCAATCAGTAATTGACAATCACAATAGGGGTGAATATTTTATTCAGAACTAATTCAATTAAAAATTGCAAATGACATTAACTCCAGGAATAATTGTGTTTCGTCCAGGTATAACAGTGGGCTCTTCAGTCAGTCTGCGAAACACAATTATTTCTGGAGTTGAGGTCACTTGCTCTTTTAAATTGAATTATATTCATTTACTTTTGTTTTTTTTTTTTGTTTAACGAATGGGAATGCACAACTTCTCGTTAAAGTCACAATTTAAAATGCTTATATTCCTATAGAAGGTTCTTCCTAATTTGTTCTTTTAATCTTGAATAATTTATCAAATCCATTCCACCAAACAAATGGACAGATTGATCTTGAAAAATAAAGACCAACAAAAAAACAAACAAATACAAATAAATAATCTTCTAATTTAAGTATCTATGAATAATCTGCGTAAACAATACAGAAAAAAAAACTTCCAAAAAGAGACCGGGGCTGGCTATACCACCGTGCAACATCAATCACCGAAATAAATAATAACAAAAAAAAATGTTGTATATTTTTTCGGTGATTAAATTAGTTGCGTTCGCGCACTAGCTGTCGAGGTCATCACGAAAAATTAAGTTTCCAGTCGTATGGTAGCTTCTCAAGGTGTGCTACCTTGGCCTCATTTATTTGTTTTGTTTTTTTTTTTCTTCTTTTCATCGATTGTGTTATTTTTGTTTATAAACTACTAGGCCAGTATTATAGCAGGTATATATGGTGAACTTGTGCTACTCGCCCTGCAGAGCCGCACCATACCGCACCGCACAAATCCCCTTCCTTTTAACCTTAAAACAGAAAACCGCCGAATTATGCGCAACCTGTATACAGGTACAGGGTCTGAGTATGATGAGCTCCACGTTATTTTCCACCTGTTTCAATGTCTCGGTTAAGTTTTTTTTTTTTGTTTCATTGTTGTGGCTTCTTTTATTTTAACCCGAAAAAGATGTATCTGCTGCTTTGGTGTCATACACTTTTGGAGTTGTAAGCTTAAGTTTTTATGCTGCCATACAGTGGGCCACATCCAAAACTAATTGCAAGTATTTTCAGATTTTTTTTTAATATCCGTTAATCAAATCCTATCTCAATTTTTGAATCGAAGAGATTTTTCAAAATGATTAATATTTAAATATTTTTATTATAAAAGCTATTATCTTATCTAATTTTGAGATAAGAGGTCCGAAGGTTTTTGGTTGTTGTTTTATAACTTAAATAGAAAAACTCTTTAAGCTGTGATGGTGTTGAGGGTGATTCTGATCACATTTCGGTTTTCTGATTTCAAATTGTTTTTGAAGAAACAAAATTGAAATTCAACCTCTTTTTTCCCACTGTGTTTGGTCGCGTCGTTATTATTAAGTTATTCTTAACAAGTCTCGTGCTATTTTTATTGGATTAAAACAGTTTGGGAGGGGGAAATACAATCAAATAGATAGCCTGTTTAATTTTATTTTTGTTTTATAAACAAAAAGAATGAACTAAGCCCCGCTGCAAGTATAATAAATCAAATATGCGACTTTTCAAGGGATTCACGTTATTTTTCATCATAATTTTATGAATATTTTTTTTTTATAATGCTTAAGGTTCGTACAAAGAAATATTTGAAAGAGCTCACACTGGTTATGTTTCTTAAAAGAAAATTGACTAGTTGATGATGAAAAAGTGTCAACGTGACATTTGTCAAGTCATCATTTTGGTCTCTTTAACGATTATTTCATTTTAATCGATCGATATTTTTTTTTTGTAATAATTACGCCACTAATATGCAATAATTAATAAAAAAAATTCTATAATAGTCGGGGAGCCCGCCATATGACAATCTTCTTTCATCTCTTTACCAGATGAGAGATATACAGTGGGCATAACATTGGGTTGCCACGCTTTAAAGGTAAATTTTGAGTTTATTCAATGATGATTTACATGTGTACAAAAAATATAATATGAAAGGAAATTTAATTTAAAAATTTCTAAATATGTAGGAGGTTTTTTGAAATTCTAAATTGCAGTAGGGTAAATTAAGGTGAACAAATTAAAAGGTCGAGAACTTATTTTCTAAACGGTAAGTGATAGAGAAATGATTTTTATTGCAATAGATAGATTTTGTTAAAAACACGAAACGTTTGAAAGTCAAAAATGGCCATTGTTAACTTTCAAACGTTCATATCTTGGGAAGGTCGTCCTATGGTGGGCTTTCCGACTAAAAGTATTTCAGTCAAAACTAGTAGCTACGAAATAAATGGCAAAGTATGCTCTAGTTCTGATTTGTCCATAAGTTGTTGGGGATCGTAAGAGTTGTCTGAAGTCAACTGTAAACCTTTCAAAGGCCGGTGCTTGCTGCAGGATAATTCCGATAGTGACAAAAAAAACCTAGAATTTTCCCCTTGTAAATTTGGAAATATGCAATTTTCGAAATAAACATCCATTATAAACTTTTTTGATATAAAACTTTCAACGAGGTGACATTATTTTGAAATTGATTAGTGTAATTAGTAAGCATGTTGCTTTACAGTCATTAATCCGAAAATAGTGATGGAAAACTAATTAATTTTGAAGCGTCCAAAAAACATGCAATAAATTCTCCAATTTTACTATAAATTCGGAATCAATTACTCTAGTGTACAAAACGTAATGCTAAAATCATGCCCAAATCGGTGTGATATTTTTGGCATAAGGTGTGATTTAAAATGAGTGCAACGTAGAACATTTTTTCATGCATTACGCAATTCAAATTAAATTCTTCGCTAACTTTCTAAACTTTGAGATTACTCCCAATTTCGATTCCAAAAACAACAGTGTCATATCTACATAAATAGGCGTCCCTCAAATACAATAATAGTCGAACAAATCTATGAAAATAGATTTTTTTTCATTTTGAGTTTTTTTTCCAAGAGCTTTATCTCCATAACATGTGGTTTTTTGAGATGCAATATACAATTTTTTTAAGCTTCATATTTTTATTTTTGTTTAAGATATTTAATCAAATATTTGTTTTAAGATACCGTTATTGCGCATTATAACAAATAGTAAGATAAAAAAATTTTCTGTTTGTTATATTTTGTTATTTCTGTCATTTTAATAAATATTTTTGTTGAGTAAACCAAATTTATTGATCAGATAGCTATTATGCTTTAATTTGATGCGGTTTGGTCTTTATTAAACAATTTTTTCTGACTTGCGAATAAATAATTTTTTTTTTCACAAAAATCTCAGCAAAGCGGCCGGTTATAGCGATCATGAAAACGAATCAGGAAAAACTTTCAAATGGATTTTGTGAACTATTTTCATTCGATTTGAAACACAAATGCTACATTAATCGATGACAAATAACTCATATAATTTTCTGATCGAATAAAATTTACAATTAAACAATTATCTTTTGTTGAAAATGTATTTATTTATTTTCCTGAAGCAAATTAATTGTTTGTGCCAGCTGATCGTAATTTCCCACAAAGTGGAACACAAAATTCCAATGATTTGAGTTCCAATTTCACTCATTCCACTGACAGAATTGTGTACGAAAAAGTTGTTCGTGTGCATTTCAATCAGGAAAAACTTGGTGGTAGGCAGGCCAACTGACATATTTTTTCCTGTTCGATATAAACGTCCGTCAGGAAAAAATATTCAATTTCATACTGTTTCAACTTTTCCTGATGCGTTTTCCTGATCGCTATAACTGGCCCAAACTTGAAAACAGTTTTAAAACATAAAACTTTTTAACGAACGTGTTAAAGTACGTGTTTAATGACTTTTTAGTATTTATTGTATTTTAGTAGGTACATTTTGTCCTGCTGCGCAAATATTGATCGCAAGTTATCTAAACAAAACAAAAAAATGATTTATGCTGAAATATGAAATATGTCTTGCAAATTACTAGACCACCAATATTTCTATACATTTCAAGTTGATTAATGGAAGCGTTTTTAAATACAGAATTGTCAACAATTTAAAATCCAATTTATGTGTTGGCATTGACACTGTTATCGACAGGGTAATTTGCATACAATTTGGCAAAATGCTAGGTAATCATATGAGGGGACTCTGTATCCAACAGTTAAGGTGGGAAAGTCAATTTTCTAAGAAAACTGACTTATCCGTCAAAATATTTCAAGTCTCTCATTTTTAATAGATTGTTTTTATAAACCGTTTTCTAGTAAAATATTCAATTTCACCTCTATGTCAACAGCTCCTCTAGCAATGTTTACCTTTTTTCTATCAATTACGACATTATTTTTATGGCTGCAGATACCTAACAAAATTGAAGCTTTGCCCAGCTCTAAATTTTCTCCCATTTTATCATTCATAACTTCAAAACTAATAAAAATTTATTTATCCTTTATTTTCAGCACCAGCAAAAGAGTGAAATTACAGGTAAGGATCAACGCAGTGGACCGAATAGCTCGTATATTCTTTTTCTATTTTTGATATTCGCAAATAAAGTATGTATGTTCCGTCCGAAACTTGAGTACAATTCTCATATTTCGGCAGGTGCCCCAATAACCCACTTGAGTATCTTAGATAGGATTCATAAAAGAGCTTTGAAAATGATAGGTGACAGAAATATAACAGAAACATTTGCATCCCTCGAACACCGCCGCCATGTTTCATGTCTAACATTATTTTACCGTTACTTTTATAAACACTGTTCTAGTGAAATAGCCAGCTGCATTCCTCCCCTAAGACAATTCAACCGTAATACTCGTACCTCTAGGAATGCACATCAGTTTACCCTCGAGTCCAACTTCGGACGTACTGTCAAGTATAGAGATTCTTTTTTCAGCCGCACTACCCGAATGTGGAAAGCTTTACCCGGCGCTATCTTTCCCGACCATTTTAATATTCAGAGGTTCAAAACCAATGTGCATCGGTATCTCCTCTAAATCCTTCCCTATTTTCCCAACGCTCGCACTGTGTTTAAACATTTTAAGGACAGCCAAAATCCCTTTAGTGCGCACTCAAAAAAAAAAAAAAAAAAAAATTAGTCTTATTTTTGTAAGCGGGGATTAACATTTAATTATTCAATTTAAAAGTAATTTTAAAAATAAAAAGTTTGAATAGTTAATTAAAAGGAACAAGTTTTACTTACTTGTAATTTGAAAATGTATACAATTTTATACAATCCCGTAAGATAAGACAAAAATGTTCAAACTCAATAATGCTTCGCTGATTTGTGGGGAGGGTGAAGGGAGAATTTAGTTCTTTTTGTAAATATCTCAAATCGTTCAGTACAATATGTCACACAAAAATGTAAAACACTTATTTCAACAAGAGATTTAGGTTTAAAGACAAACTTACTCAAAGTTAACAAACAGTTTTTTTTTTTTTTATTAACTGGGGTACTTTTTTCATCAACAGTGTGGGCTAAAGAACCATTCAAATGAAAGCAACCAACGACCGACGAATGAACAAAGAAATGGGAATTAAAACATTAATAAACCTTAATATTTAACAAAATCTAGTCAAAATGGTAGAATTCGATGTAAGATTAATTTTAAAATTATAAAATCTTAATTTTTATCTGCTTAAATTGTTCGTAAGGAATTGCGGCTATTCGCGACGAACGAATTGTTTTCTTAAAATTCTCTGGGCTTAGCAATTAAAATGAAAATTTTAGTATCTTTAAATAATCCTCAATTACATTTCTTCCATTTTGTCTAGATTTTGTAAAGAATTTAGGTTTTTTTAATGTTTTATATCCAATTTGTTCATTCATTTGTCGGTCGTTGGTCGCTCTCATGTGTACAGTCTTTAAAGCGTGGAATACCTTTGTACAAATCTTGCCTAAAAATCTTTAGAGTTAACTTTGTTCTTGTTAAATTGTAAGAGCTTCAATTTTGGTTTTAACACTTTTAAATGGGTTTAGATTTTAATCATTAATTAATCAAGTATTTATATGTCATAGAAGTAAATAGGTAAAAATCATTGCTTTATCTGAGGAATAAGTACTACCAATTTGAAATTTAACTGACTGCTTACAAATTAGCTCGTATTCGAAAAACTGAAAGTTTTTACAAAATTATTTTACAAAGCACTGAAATGTTTCCCTTTGAATCCTCAAAATCAAAAGAACTTGTTCAAATTAAATGCAATTTTCAAGACTTTACTAAGGCGCTAGTTATAGCTTTCATTGAAAACCATCATTGAAACACAAATCAGTGAAACAGTGGAATATTTTCTGACAAGTTATAGCTATCATGAAATTTTATTTCATTGAAAATTCCATTCCCCATACAAAAAACAACTTTGAGAACAGGAAGATTGGAACGAATGTGTTCCACTTTTGGGAACAAAATATCAGCTGTTCATTGAAAACGATTTTCATCATTGAAAAACAAAAAATGATTTTATATGAAAGTTGTAAAGAAAACTAAACATTTTTTTCACTAAAAAAATTATAAAACTGAGAACCATCATTTTGGTACCAAAACGCCATCAGTTTTATTTGTGCATCAAAATTGAAAGACAAAATTTTCAATGATGGTTTTCAATGAAAGCTATAACTGGCGCCTAAGACATCAAACCTCTATATTAAAATGTTCAGATTTGATGGAATTATTTCAAACAAAAAAGTCTGCTCTTACTGGGTAAATAACACTCTGGTAGATATACAGATTTTACATATTTTTACACCTGCTCCCGAGTTCTGTTATTTTTTTTTTACAATGTACATTAATATTAAAATTTAAAAATAACAAAATCATCTCTCTGGCCGCGTAAGGAAGAATACGATTTATTAATAATTTTTTTGATTGATTTGTTTGTTTCCTTTTAAAAATGCTTTTTTCTCAAATAAAATTAGACTATGACAATTCACTTCACGACACAAATAATAATTATATTTTTTAAAAATATTCTCTCTCTCTAAATTCTATGGGTCAATGCCCCTTAGTAGTCTAAGAAAACTATAGTTACACAATATAATTAATATGTTTGTAGCAAAAGTATATACAATACATAGATTGCTTTCCGGCAAAGAGATTTACAATTTTTTTTAATTCATGAACTCATACATAAATCCAAAGCAAAAAATCTATTTTTGATCAATACTTAAGGAGCTAAGAATAAATGACTCTAAAACAATTATCATCTATTCACAGAAAGTACATTAGACAAAATAAAATCAACGAATGGGTCGCACGTACTTCCTCAATATATTTCGAAGGCTAGAAAGTCGATGATATTAAAAATATTGGTAAAGAACTGAATTGTTGATTTAATAAAAAAAAAAAAAATTGGCTATTGAATATATCAATGTATGAAATGGGATAAAGGAACTATTTATTACGTTCAAGAATGTTTACTATTGAATATAGGATTGTTCAGTGAGGTTTTTTCAGATTAGAACAGAACAGAACAGAGTAGAACAGAAGCGTCAGACAAGATAGAACAGGCGGCTGTCTGACAGATGTAATTGTCAAAAAAAAAAATTCGAGTTTGGTGAATAAGCAAGAAATACTTTTTATTAAAAACAATTAGAAAAAGTATTTATTTAACTACACAATTTAATTTAATTTAATTTAATTTATGTTGTTTTTTAAATATCTATTTGTTTGTTTCCAAAGTAGAAACACAAAGAGCCACGAAATTTGTTAAAAAATATCAACTTGCAAGTGACAGCAGCTGATTTTGACAGTTGTCACAAACCTGTTCTAAGTTGTTCTACCTAAAAAGTAAGAACAGAAAATCTTGTTCTATTCTGTTCCAAACTGTTCGGAACAGCCTCACTGAACAGCAAATCAGAACAGTTTAGAACTGATGAATAGCAAAATAACGCTCTAAGCTAATTTAATAAATTATGGTATGTACGGTATAGGAAAACCCACTGTGTTACACATTCTTGTTAAACTACGAAATATACATTTCAAATGAAACCAATACCTGCGGCTTAGAAGCACTATATACAAATTATGAAATTATAAACTAACAAGAAAGTTTGAAAATTTGTATTGACTAATTGGTTGATGGTTTTGGTTTTGGGAAAAAAGGTGAACAAAATCATTTAACACTGATGAAATGTAGGTCAATTCTGTAGATAAAATTAAAACAATTATTCTTTGTTTTTAGTTGGATATTAATACCTTGATAGATTTTAAATATTCTAGTGAGTACTGTGTTGTCACTTAACTTTTTTGCTCTTCTTAAAATGTCTATCTTATCTCGTTTTCAATTATATATTCTTTTTTTTTTTTTTGATTTTTTGAGATAGTACGTATGTATAAACAAATATGAATTTAGTGCGAAAACAATTAAACAAACTATTTTGACAGCTCAATTTGCTAATTTTATTTTTCATTTTAAGAGTTTGCGAGACTGTTTTAAATAACACTTAGGTCTTGTATTATAGAGATGAGTTAGTTAACTATGGAAATAAATCTGTGTACAGTTATGTCAATCAGCACTTTTTTAATTGGAGGCTGAATGCAGGAAGTCTTTAAAAAAAGAAATATGAAATATCAAAAGCATTATTGTTCAGTTAATCCAGAGTTATTACACGTTTTTTTCCCCTTCTGATCTGGCTGTGATCTACAAAGCCTTTATTCGTCCAAAACTTGGGTACAATCCTCATGTTTGGGCAGGAGCTCCAAAAACTCACTTGAGTTTGTTGGACAGAATTCAAAAGAGAGCTTTAAAAGTGATAGGCGAAAGATCTATAACAGAAACAATTACATCTCTCGAACACCGCCGTAATGTTTCGTGTCTTTCTCTATTTTATCGCTATTAGTCAGTGTTCTAGTGAAATAGCCAATTGAATTCCTTCCCTTAAAAAATTCAACCGTAATACTCGCGTTTCTAGGAATGCCCATCAATTCACCCTCGAGCCCAACTTCGGACGTACTGTAATGTACAGAGATTCTTTCTTCAGTCGCACCACACGAATGTGGAATGCTTTACCTGACTCAACTTTCCCCTCCCATTTCGATGTGCAAACGTTCAAAACCAATGTGCATCGGTATCTCCTTCTAAATCCTCTCCTACTTACCTAATCGCTCGTGCTGTGTTAAAACATTTTAAGGGAAGCCATAACCCCTTTTGCACGCGTGGAATATAAAAAAAAAAAAAAAAATCGAAATTTGGTGAGTTAACTCGGGTTTAACTCTTACACCACACTGAGAGACTGATCCTTAAAATCAAAGTGTGCAAATTTTGGAATACTCGGTGTTGCTTCTGATATTTATTCAATACTAGCTGACCCGGTGAACTTTGTACCGAAATATTTTTTTTCGTGAATATTTTCGACATTCCTGAAAGACTTGTTTTACTATTTATGCTCGCCTCGGCTTCACACGGGTGGTGTACAGTCGCGTACTAAGGACATTTTTCAGTTATTGACAGATGTGCTGTATCGAATGTGACACGTTTGATGTATTGACACGTTTGATGTATCGAAAGTAATTAACCCGTCAAAGTAAGTAAAATATGAGACAAAATGTTCTGTTTTCAAGGTTATTTCATACACTTTTAAAGATTTTCCTTAAGATTTATTAATTATCATTGAGAATGTAAGTCGCACTGGAAACTGGGCACGTTTAAATTTAAGAGGGAAGTCAGTTAGCACCAGTGGTATAGAATAAGCACAGTAGCGGATCTAGGATTTGGCTGTGAGGGGCTTGGAGATCCAGTTTGTATTAATGAATAAGAGAAAACTAATTTTGACATCACTTTTCCTTCAATAATAGCCGTGTTTTGTGTGCCTTTATATCCACTTCTATCGCACTTTAAAATGTTTTTAATATAAAGTACAATAACAAGAATTAATGTGTTAAGCATGGGAATTATTTTTAAGCGTATATAGAAGCCAATATAAAGCCTCAGCCAAACATGTTAGTATAACTAATTTTATAACTTTAATTTTTAGCTACTACAATTTTTAGGAAACTACACGAACAAATTCATTTACTTGTATTGCTTAAGAATTGATTAGGTATCAGGTATGTGTCAATGAATTTTCAGGTCACTCTAGAGTCTATAGAGGTTGTAAATATTCATGACCACCTGCAAGATTTTTTTGTGTTCACAGAGTTTTTCACGCTTTTTGAATTTGGCTCCTTGACTGAATTTGTTTTAAATTGTTTAGCCCCAAAATGATTTGTATGTACAATTGCCTTGGACCTTTGAAACTAAGTCCAAAAATTCTCTAAGACCAGCCAAGCCCGTAAGAAACAATTATTCCTGTTGTATTTATTAAATATTTACACAAAGCTTTACACCCCGTGGTTCTCTAATTGTTTAAGCCTCAATTGCGTTTCTTTCGTTAAATAAGGTAAGTTTTAAGAGTAAACAGTTGTTGCTTTTGACATGTTAATGTCAAGCCCTGACCACGTTTTTTTTTTTTATTTATATATTCAAGCTTTAGCCCCAACTTCGGACTTTGGAAGTTATTAGTCCTAAGTTGTTTTTTTTTTTTTTTTAATTTTCTGGGTTTTGTTTTAAGGGAAAATTTTCGTTGCATGAAACATGTCCATTAATCATAGTCCCCACTTGGTTTTTTGTCCAATTCGCTTCAGGCTTGCCCCAACCTTAGGGCTTAGAAAAAAAAGCTACATAACAAGTAAATTGTTAAGCCCCAACCACGTTATTTTGACCATCAAATTTCTCATCTCTTAACAATATTTTAGACGAATATAAAACTCTACACGTTGTAATGTATTGCTTTCTATAGTTCAAATTATTTTAGGAATCGGCTGTGGGGGGAGCTATAGCACCTATAGCCACCCCCTGGATCCGCCACTGAATAAGCACATCCTCGCCTTTGAAATTTCCTATGATTATCGTATGTTCAATCTCAAAGCATTGCAATATTGATAAATAGTGTTCAATAGTTCCAAAATCGACCGATTTATCCCCGGCGTAATAAACTGTTGTATCATATCTTAACGCCAAACGTTCATAGTGGTAATTTTAAGACTTAAAAGCCTGTTAAATTTTTAAAAGCGTTTTAAGAAATTTAGGATAAGAGTGTAAGAGTAGAAAATCGGACATAATATAACAAATTTTTAAAATAAAACCTGAATATTTTTAATAAGAATTTAAATAAATCGATTTTAGAGAAAAAGGGGCGAAATAGGTCGGAAACGCTGCGACGTAGATTTTTGGTATATTCTGTAGATTTTGAGAAACAATAAAAATCAATAGAGGCTGTTAAAATTTTTAAATTACCAAAGCTTAACTTGAAAACAATATTTAATACAAATTTGAGCAAATTCGAAAATTTCTTAGATTGGTAGTGATATCACCAGGTTTTAATTTTTTTTTTAAAAATGTAATTAAAAATCCAAAACTTGTGAAAAACTCACGGAATGTTTGCCCGTGCACTGTGTAAATATTGCGATGGTTAACTTCTTCTTCTCCATTTGACACAACCACAACTCTCCCACTCAACTGCTTCAACTACGGTTCCACTTGTGGAGTTCGCCGAGTTGACCTCAGAAAACGTCGACAGGCCTCCCGGTTTCTGATTGTTCCATGTTTGAGGCCAACTTAATGCAGCTGTTGTTGCATTTCTTTCATCCAGGAGTTTTTGCGCCTGCCTTTCTTCCGCGATAGTGTTGGAACGTCTTGTGCTTTAGCCTTTTGAACTGAGTTCTCATGGCATCTTCTTTGTACATGACAGTACCAGCTATTTTGTCCAAGATGGTATTTATGACGTGTAGGCTTCCTGGGATTCTCTTGCTTCTTATTAATTAATAATTAATTAGTCTTAAACAAGTATCCACTCTCGGGTCAGTTATTTATGTACATTTTTGTGGAAATTGACGTCAAATTAGCAGGACATCGCAGGACATCGCAGGACATCAATTTTCTCGAAATACAAAGGAGAAAATAATTTTAATTTGCGTAACTAATTTGCAATTAATTATTAACTAAAGATTATTATACTTTAATCTGAATATTCATACACACATGCATCAAAATTTTGTAACATTGTTTTCCTCTTCATAAAAAAAATAAGCAAAAGTCCTTCTGCATTAAACCAAATCACCAACCAACTACTCCTCTCTGGTTCTTGACCAAAGTAAAGAAGAGATAAGTATGATGTTTTTTTGTTTTGCATTTGTATTGTATTTATTTTTGTATATACCAATGCTGCTGACTGACTAATATATTGTGCAAAAATCAAGTTGAACCGGTCTCTGTGGATCAGATCAGAACAGAACGTGAATAGGTGTCAAGGAGAAAGAAATGTTCCCTTATCGCCCATCAATGTACTTACAAACACGGAAGTGTTGCTATAGAAATACCATCCATACATGTTGCTGAAAAAATCAAATGATTTTTGTTGCTCTTGTTGTTGTTAGGTCAACAAGCTTTATTCTCTGTTTTCTCTCCATCTACCACCTTCTATCTCTCTGAATTTTCAAAGCCAAAATATTGTTGTGGTTTAAGAGAATTTCAAGGGAAAAAACTTATCTGACTTTGTTTTTTTTTTTGAATCAGCTTTGGAGAATGTTTCTTTGCAGAAGTGAGAAGGAATTCTTTTGAAAGTTGTTAAAGAAAATTGAAAAAAAAAAAAATGAAAATAAAAGTTGAACAAAAAGGAAAGCATACAACAACACCAGCAGCTTTCAGATAAAAAAAAAAATAATAAGATAAAAATAAAAGAAAACAAAATGATGTTTTTAAAACAAAATCGAAATAAAAACAATTTCAAAAGAGAACGATAGAGCGACAAAACAAGAGATTTTTATTGAATAATCTGTTTTTCTGTTTCTGTTTTGCTACTTCCTTGTCCTCTGATGTTGTCGTTTTCGTCTCGTCTACCGTCTTCACGCCGCTTGCGGACAATGTGCCTACCTTCACTATGTTTCTTCCAACAACAACACAAATTATTGCAAATTTTGTTGTGTTGTTGCTTCTCATGTTGCAATGCAACTTCTGCTGATTTTCTGTTGCATGATAATGATGTTGATGATGACGACGAAACGTAACGAATCGAACACGATAATGATGATAGCAGCAATGTGTGTTTCCCAAGGAAGGTCTTTCACCCGAACTCGGTCATTGGCGTACATTTGCCACCACTCCAGTGGCTTTGAAACTGTGAAACGCATTCAAGAGATGAATGCACTTTTAGTGCATTTAGCGCGAGAAATTTATTTATTCCCTTCTTTATTATTTTTTTTTGTTTTGCATTTTGTTGTCTTTGATGAAGAGTTTTGGATGTTATTTGTTGTTGTTGCTATTAAATCTAAACGAGGCAATTATTTACGAATTCGCACTTTTGTGATTCAAAACTGAATATAGGTATGTATGTAGATAGATTGCGACTTGCTACTCTAGGTATGGACCATTTTTTAAATCTAAGAGAGAATCTCTTTAATATCGTTTCATGAATAATACATGGTGTGGTTTTTTTAAACATACATACATACCTACAAACTCAGGTGTTCTATTTTTAATCGATTTTTCGGCAAATTCTCTTTTTAGAAATTGCTTGATGAATATAGGTATTTTTTATTCGGCTGTGGAAATCTTGCCACTGCCACCCTCAAGTTCAATGATTGGTGGGCATTTTTTTTTATCATTTTTTATTTTTTGTTTTTATTTTTTTTTTTTTTATTCATTGAAGCTTGAGGTTAATAATAAATCGTTAGCACGGCCGAATATTGTTGTAGGTATAGGTCATCGACTGCAGCTTGCCACTTCATCTGTTTTTTTGTTTTATTTTTATGAATTGAATTTTATTTTTGTACAGATAAGGTGTGAGTGAGTAGGTGTAGGTTTTTTTTTTTGTTTGTACTTATTACGAGACTTTTTGTTGTTGTTATCAACGGGAATTTATAATAAAACTTGACGAAATATTATGACGAGCCTTTTGTTTTAGTAAATCTTTGCTTAATGAGTCTATACGTATGTAAATACCTTTACCAATACCTACCTTGTGAGGTCAAAAAAAAGGTTGTAATAAAAACATTTTGAAGTGTAGATTATCTTAAATTGAAGATATTAAAAGTTTTTGTAATTACCATAACCGTATAAAGTGATAGGTGGTGATTTAGGTTGTTGGAGAATTGTGATTCAAGGGCAATATAGGTACCGGTACCTGTACCTACATTATAGCTTTTATGGGTTCATTACTGGTCAGTGGTCATGGAACCTTAACAGTTTTAATTGGACGACAAAATGTAGGGACAATGTATGAATGATAATATGAGCGGGGTATACATAGTACTTTAGACCTATTCTAAACATTAATAGGGTATATATGGGTGAAACTTATCGACGCTAGAGAAAAGGAGAGAGGTAAATAATGTCATGTTCCTTTTCAAACTTTTGGCAGGGTCTATCGACTCATCTTATATACTAACGCACCTCAACATCAATACGCATCCAAGAATAACAAGAAATCCAGAATTTTTCTACACATCATTCTCTAGAGTCAATTATGGTCTAAATGAATCTCTTAATGTTATGAGTAGAAACTTTAATAAATATTTCAGCATAATTTATTTTTAAATACTATTGTTATCATATAATTTGTAAAATGAAATGAATTGTTAATATCTGAAACGACTTAGACATTACTGTCTGTAGTTGAAATAAATAAATTACTAATGGTACACCTAAGTGGCAATGGTGCACATTTAATATCAGGAATATTTATTATTCAATTATTGCATTTAAATAATTTCTCACTTTTTGTTGTCATTTAAAATTGACGAAGTCAGGAAACAGCTATTAAAACGTTTGTCGAATGAAAATTAGTGTCTTTACGTTTTATAACTCTCACATCGATAAAAAAAAGTGGAGAAACGAAGAGGATTGAAACAAATTTGTATAATTTTTATCCAATTTTAGAACGTTTCTCAACCAGTTAAATGAATGCGAGAGTAAGAAAAGTTTTTCGAAAAATCTGAAAAGGTAAATACCTATCTAATGTTTAATTTTAAAGATTATAAATTAAATAACATAGGTATGTCAATCTATCGATATTTTTGGAAGTTTTTTTTTAAAGTAAAATCAACACCAAATAAATGTTACCCCCTTTTACCTTAAGCAATGTAACAAGGGATCTATTGAACATTTTTCTAAACGTTATATTGTAGGTACCTATACATATCTGATCGTTCTGAATAAAGTTTGTTATGAAAAGGGAATTTATGAGCCAAGTAAAATTTAGATAAAATATGTCGCATCACACAGAAACTAGACAACATAATTATAATAGAGCACAAAAACCACCGTTTATATAGATGAGATTTATACAACAGGCACAATTTTATATAGGAACAAAAGATGGAAACAATGTCCATTTTAATTGGAAGAATATTCTATAGCATAGTCATTACTTTATCGTAGGTAATATTTACAACGAATCAAGGCAGATGCTTTTACAGGAAGTTATTTAACCTTTTATAAGTTTTGTTGTAATGGGTAACAACAAAGTGCCATAATAATAAAATTAACTTGTAAGATTAGTATTGTTTGTGATCAACGAAAATTATTCAAACAGGTAAATTAGAGCATACAAACAAAACGATATTGTACACTCATGAAACTTGGTGGGAATATTTTTGGGAGAGATTAATGGTAATAATTCCATACTAATCTCTTCCCTAAAAAAAAACAAATATTGAGTTGGGGTCATTATTCTGTATGTGCCAAAATTGTGTATATTTTAAAATTCTGTAAATACAAAATTCTCTATTTCAAAATTCTGGAAATCAAATATCCTGGGTTGGAATCAGCTAAGGTGATAGTTGATTATCATTTGTGGTGATCGTCGTTTTGACGATAGCTGTCTGTATCACATCTTAAGGCAAAAATAGAGACAGCAATAGTCAAAACGACGATCATCACAATTGATAATCAACTATCACCTTAGCCGATTCCACCCCTGGTTATTAAAATTGTGTGAATTCATAATTCTGTACTTCAAAATTCTTTATTCAAAAATTCTGTATTTCGCAGTTCTGTAAATGGTTAAAAAAGATTTTTCGATAATGAAAAAAAGTCCGCAATTTTTTCATTATCAAACCAATTTCTTTTAACCATTTACAGAATTTCGAAACATAGAATTTTGTATTAAATAAAGAATACAGAAAACATTTCAAACGTACTACGTTTTCATCAGAATCAAATAGAATTAATTTCCAAATTTGCAGAAAAAGTTTTTTTTATCAAGGTTGTTCGTTATATTCCCGAAATTGTTTTAAAATAACTGATTTTAGTTGTAGTATTGCTAAAGGTGCACATAGTTGTCTAAATCCTTTTTTTATTTTTGAAAATAAGCTGTCTTTAAATAAATATTGTTATTCTGTTTTGCAAAATTTAAAACTTAAACATTTCTCTGAAAATATGTTAAAATTATATCATTTTGTCTTAAGAAAAAAAGAATTTTTGTCAGTTTCGAAAAATTCTCCTTTAGGAGTAGCTCTAAAGATAATTTTGTTCGAGATAATTACTAAAGGTGCCCACTCTTTCGTTTGTATTTCACACTCACTATCTACGCATATACACCAAAAGTAATTTTCAAACGATGTGTTTTGTTGGAAATATAATTGTTTAAGTTATTTTATAAAGACAAGAAAAGTAAGTATTGAAGTGTAAAATCACATAAATGAAAAGAAAAAAAACCATATCGCTTCAACAGTCTTATGTTTTACTATGCAAGATTTGCCAACACTTATCAAAGATTTTTTTTATTTTGTTGATAAAAGATGTGTACAGCATTACAATACAGTGTCTTAAATTTTCCAGAATTTTGTGATATAGAATATCAAATTTACAGAATAATGAAATACAAAATAATGGTCAACAAAATTTTTGAGTGCAGAATAACGACCCATCCCCATATATAATTGTATTGGCTATTTTGATTCTGATATTCGCCTATATCAAACTAGGACTTCTTATTTTCTAAGATTTAATTTTGTTTCTAAGAACGTTCATCATCATTCACTACTCGAAATTAAGCTGAAAACTTTTTTCGGAATAAAGAACCTTGACGGCATCGTTATCATTTTCAAGGCAGTACCTACGTTACGTAGTTTATTAAGACATTTTGACTTAATATAACTTTTATTCAATGGCACATCTTCAGTATGGTGAAACACAAGAGTCACTGCATGTACTCATTACAATAATGTTTATTTACTCAAATATCATATATAACACACCTAATTAATGTAATGAGTACCTAAATTTTGTAATCTGAATCTGACAATTATCTGTAACGAGTACATGATTATTTATCGAAATTCAGCAGCACTTATTAATGTGCTCATTAAATTAAAATAAATGTTTGTATGTACTTGTTGCATATATTATGTGAATATTTGAATGAGTGGTGGCAATCTGTGATTATGTATTGAGTGCAGTAGTTTGTATGGGCTATGCCCTCATTAAATATATAAATATTTCACAGCTAATAAGGAATTTTGGACTCATCACATCAATAGGTAGATATTAAAGAACACTATGTAATCATTACATGTATAAATATTTACCCAAAAGTATAATTATGTACAGTCATTCTCATTATATACTGGTATAATCAGTATATAGACCCACTGCATTTATCACAATGTGTTATTAATAATTGTGTGTATAATAAATATACGGATTGTGTACTCACTTCTTATTTGTAAATTATTACGGTCCCTACTTCGTTTCTTATAACATTGGTTCTGTTAATTTTACATTTAAGCAAACAAAATAGAATAGCGGCCATTTAGGGAATACGTTTCAAATGACTCAATAAGAACTTTTGGACGTTATATTGAATTTCATTTAGCAAAAAATATATTCAAACATTCCAATGCATTTTTGATGCAGAAGGCATTTGATTAAGCACTTTTATGCGTTATTCTTACTTAAAAATGTCTTGTGAGATCTGACACAATACGTGAGAAATTAATTAATCTCACGATTATTTAATTTGAAATAAATCTATTCACCAGTTACAGACATGAGAAAGAATTAAAATATTTTGTTAACTTTACATTTATTACAAATTTAATGGATAGTTAAATATTTTATATTACATTTTGAAAATAAAATGGATAATAAGATTTTTTAAATTACGTATTACAAACAGCAATGGTTATTTTGCAGTCGACCATCTTAATATTTTACAACGCTGCTTGGTAAAGTGAATTTGTATTTAAATGACGGGTTTTCAATACTTATGGAATCATTACATACTTCATTTTAGCTGGTATTTTGTTTTGTATTAAGTATTCATATTCATGTAAGGTAATGGTGGCTTTCTTTGAAATGCATCCAGTATTGAGTATATAAAAATTTTAAAATTCATTATATTGAGCCCAAACTGCCAAAGTATCGTAAGTTACAAAATGTAAATTTTACAGGAAACATATATCATCATAGCTACTCTCACTCTCCACTAGAATATTGCTTGTGATGGCCGATGTGAAGTGGATAAAAAAGCAGCATCAATTGGCTAACAAGGTAAAGTCAATTATGGTGAATTTACGGTGCAGTGCATTAACGACGACGGAATCATCCCACGCGGGTGTCAATTCCATTTTAAAAAGGAATTAACCCTCGCGGGTGTTAATTCTTTTTTAAAATGGAATTAAAACCCTCGGGGGATAATTCCTTTTTCTGACGGGTTTAAATTCCAATTGAAAATGGAAATAAACCCCATCTGGCAGACTATGGTATGAGTCGGTCTGCTTTCAAAGTATTTGTACTAAATAGTACTTTGGGCTTCAAGGAGTTCAAGGATTTTAACTCTATTTTCGGGTCCTCTGTCCCGGTCACGCGACTCCGTCGCTCCGCTTGCGCTTAGGGTATGCTCAGTCGTGTGGCAGGCGCCTTTGTTGTCAGTCGATCTGTAATCAAAGTTTTTTTTTTTACTAAACAGTACTTTGGGTGGCCCGCTTCGCGGGTTCAAGGATTTAAACTCCCTTTTCGGGTCCTCTGTCCCGCTCACGTGACTCCGTCGCTCCGCTAAGGGTATGCTCAGTTGCCTGGCAGGCGCCTATGTTGTCAGTCGGTCTGCTTTCAAAGTGTTTGTAGTAAACAGTGATTTGGGTAAAAGTATTTAAGAATCATATGTGTATGAAGTTTGGGTCTTAATGCCAATTACAAAAAGCAAAAACACCCGCAGGTCTTAGTTCTTTTTTGTGGATATCACCAATTTAAAAAGGAATTAACACCCGCGTGGGTTAATTCCTTTTGGTTTGAGGATTAACACCCGCGGGGGATAATTCCGTGGGCGTTAATGCACTGCACATGAATTGACGTGTATCTTCGTCTGACTTCTGCAAAAAAAAAAGGGATGCAAAATAGATAGATAGAGAGGGAACACAGGGCCACAGGAACAGAGGGGAGATAGAGAGGGAACACCAAAATGCAGAAGATCTTCGTACATGCAGATTATGGGAAGTGCCATAATGCAGATATGAAGACGACCATGATCATCTTCTTGATGGTTCTCTTTCACGCGCTCGGAGTTTTGGCATATCTGTTCCGCTCTACTTTTCTTCATATTTGCAGACGAAGATACATGTAAATCTAGCATTAATCAGCAATTAAACCTTCTCTATGTCATTTGCAATATTTAGCCGTAAACAGAAAATATGAGTATCGTTTACGATAAATTTTATTTTTTCTGTAAATTTGTGTTAAAATGTCGTTAAATGAAAATTTATAATGATGTGGATAGATGCGTAAAAGTAATAAGCTATCGAATTGCTTTAAAAGCTTGATTTTATAAAAACTGTCGCTTACGATAAAATGGCTGCTTGGGCTCAATATACATTTTACAGAAAAATTATCTGTGGTTAGTGCATATATTTTGTTTATCAGTGATGCAATCTAAAAAGACGGCATCTTACAAATAATGAACCGGCAAAAAATGAACAAGCGAATAAAAAAAAAATTGAAGTGTGAAACTGAGGTACTGAGGGACTGAGATATTATTGATCTAGCTTATTTTTGTAGTCAATTAATTTCTGGTTGGCATCATGCATTAATATTTGGTCTTTTTTTTGTAAAGCTAAATTTATTTATTTGAATAGAACTATATCTAAAAGATACTTATAGCATCTCGGTTATATTTTTTTTTTTTGTGAGTAAAAGTCAATTTGTGATAAATAATTGGACTCAAAACTAACAAAATTTTGCGGTATACGCCAAGCGTTATAGTTATAACTAAAATCCTAACTTTGAGCTGATTTATCACATGAATACAAAAATAAAGGATGGGAGTTTTTTTTTCCAACATTTTGAAGGAAAATAAATATTTTGCACACCTACTCCTGGCGAAAAACAGTTAACCCAAAACAAAATTTTAAGAGATAATAAAACAATTTATAAAGCAATTATGTCTAATGCAAAATAATACACAGAGAAAAAAAAACAACGTAAAATCAAAGGAAAACACTTTGATTCTAATATTTTTCGGAACGATTTGGCGCAATCGCCAAAAATTCTTAAATCCAAGTGTAGCGACTTTATTTCAAAGTGATTCCGTACTTAAAAAACGAACCAGATTTTACTACATTTATATGTTGATTTAAAGTGGAATCTTGTTTGTTTAAATTTATGTAAGACAAAGACAAATGTATATTCATGCTCGACGCATTTCATATTTGTGGTGAATAGTTTATTTGTGTAATAAATTAAAGTAATACATTTAGAAAAATTAATTAAATATTGCTTTTCGATTATACGAAAGTGCATTTTGAGTGCGCGTTTAATTTGTTCACAAATGTAAGGGAGCTACTTCGAAAAATTACAACGC
Source organism: Melangyna quadrimaculata (assembly GCA_949320155.1). Taxonomy (NCBI): domain Eukaryota; kingdom Metazoa; phylum Arthropoda; class Insecta; order Diptera; family Syrphidae; genus Melangyna; species Melangyna quadrimaculata. The sequence goes on along the minus strand of OX439484.1, from coordinate 157,497,971 downwards.
GCTCTTGAAATTCTTTATGTAAAGTTTACAAATACAAACAAATTGAGGTTTACTTAACTATGCAAAACAACGTTGATGGCACTTTAAATGCCACAAAAGTGGATCGCAAAGCAAAATGTGGATTTCAATGTACAAATGAATACGTTTACCTTGGTAACAAGGTTGAGCGGACTTTGAATGTGGATCTCAATGTAAAAATGATATTGTTTCACTTTAAAAAAAACGCTGAACGGAATCTAAATATACAAAAGTTGTTTTCGATGCATAAATAAATACGTTTTACTTCGAAACTAGGTTACGTCGCATATTCAAATTAACATTGTTTCAACGTTAAAATAAAAATGCTCCACTTCATTTAAAATATCGGGGTTTTCAATAAGAGCGCTACAAAATAAGTTTTGGATACCAATGAAATTCTTTATTCCTGTGAAAGTACGTTCGATGCCATTATGTATGGAACTCGATTTCTTTTGCATGGCCACCACGGGCACGCTTGCAGAAGTCCGGACGCTGAACCCAATTTTCGACGGTTTTCGATACTGCTGCAATTTCACGTTCGATATTCGTACGAAGTTCATCAATCGTCGCTGGCTTGTTGGCATAGACCATAGACTTGACGTAACCCCACAGGAAATAGGTTAACGGCGTCAAATCGCACGACCGAGGCGGCCAAGCGACTGGACCATTTCGTGAGATAACACGTTCTCCAAACTTGGTTTCCAATAAATTGATTGTGACATTCGCTGTATGGCTTGTGGCGTCGTCCTGTTGGAACTACATGTCCTCCAAGTCCATATCATCCAATTTGGGCCAAAAATATTCGGTTATCATTGAACGGTAGCGATCCCCATTCACAGTAACGTGCCGGTCTTGATAATCACGGAAGAAGTACGGCCCAATGACGCCGCCGGCCCATAAACCACACCAAACCGTAATTTTTTCGGGATGCAATGATGACTCTTGGAGTACGTGTGGATTGCTACCTGACTAATACCGCATATTTTGTTTATGGACGAAGCCATTCAGCCAGAAAAAAGCCTAATCGCTGAAGATGATTTTTCGATGAAAATCCGAATCATTTTCAAGTTGTTGCTCAGCCCAATTCACGAACATATGACGCTGCTGGTGGTCAAGCTGCTTCAGTTCTTGCGTCAATTTAATCTTGTAAGGATGTAGGCTAAGATCTTTTTGCAAAATTCGCCACAACGACGTCACAGAGATGCCCAACGCTTGAGAACGACGTGTGAGAGACACATTTGGGCTTTCTGCAACTGAAGCCTCAGCGGCAGCAATATTCCTGACACTTCGGGCACTTCTTTGTCTCACTGGCACGGGAACATTTTGTACTGTGCCTGTGGATTCAAATTTGTCCACTAGACGCTCAATTGTTGATCTGCTAGGACGATTATGACGACCATAAATTGGACGTAGCGCTCTTAACGTTGAGGCCACTGACTCCGAATTTCGGTAGTAAATTTTAATAATTTGGGCTCGTTGTTGGCTCGTATATATTTCCATCATAAAATGGCAAACCTTACTGAAGAGAAATGTCAAAAAAGCGTAAGAAATATGATGTCGTTTGCTGTCCCTGTTGCTATACTTTTGTAGTGTTCTTGTTGAAAAACCCTTTACTTAAAATCAAATACGATCGTGTTTAATTTTAGATCGCATTTTTTTTCAGTGATCATTGGAAACAGTTTTCTTAAATTTAAAATTGTTCCAGAAACAAGAATTTCAGTGCTAATAATATATAAGCTATTATTAAACATGTTGAAATAAATAATAACGTATCCCAATTCATACCAAATTAAATCCCTGCCTTATAATAACGACTTTAAGTAAAAAGTTTTAAAAAATATATTCAAATTTACGAGTATCAATAAAGCAACTAAAAATAGACAAACACGTTCCATTTATTAAATCACCAATTGAATGCAATAAATAAATTAAAACCATCTAGTACACTTATAAAAATATCAATCTTAGAAACATAAAAACAACATCATTAGCCCGCAAACACCTATCTTTTTTCATACTTGGTGTCCTTGAAAATTGTTTTTTTGTTTTTTTATAAATCAAAATTGGTTGCGGAAGCTTGTACCTATTTTGTTTGTTTGTTGAAGTCAAGATTCTATGAATTGAATGTGCCGAAATAATATGTTTAACCTTATTTTAAGCACAAAATCCCGTCAATGGCGCATCTTCGTTGCCGACGTATCGCGTCGTAGTAAAACAATTTTTAATGGGTGTTTTTTGTTTTTTTTTTTTTTAATAATGTTTGTCTCCAATTTCAATTGAAATCTAGTTCATAAAATACGAGTAGAATTTTTTTTCGTTTTGTGTGTAGGGGGGCTGGTCTATTAAATAACACATAATTTAAACTATTTGGTATGTAGTTATACATTCGGCAGTGTCAAGTATTGGTTTTGGTGTAATTATTAAAAAAAAATATATTTCTCTAAAAGTTGGTACTGTGCAGAATTTGGAATTATTTTTTTAGAAACGATTTTGGAAAACAAAATTTAAAAAATATAAAAATAAAAAAAATTAAAAATAAAATTCTGTAAATTAGGATTGGAAAATCATTTAAACAGAGTATAAAAAAAAAACACAAATTAACAAAAATCCCTTACGCAAAGTAATTTAAAACCTCGAAGTTTAGTATTGAAGGAAACTTCCATTTATAGAAGACTTTACTTTTATGTATAAGACGATTGAGTTGCAGATCTATTTTGTTCGAAAAATGAGCAAGTTTCTGCAACCCCTGCAACCGACCTTATTATGTTTTCAATTAGTCATTTATTTATCAGAGATAATAATTTCGTCTGAAGGCCATATTGTAGAGTGTAGATTAGTGGCAAGTGCACCAATGACTATAAATATTATTAGAAACAAAAAGTTAGGATTCATTTCTTAAGTCATATTATTTAAATTTTTTAAATTTTTATAAAAAAAACTTTTAAATCATGATTTTACATTTAAATATGAAATAAACAATTAAAATAAAGAAAAGTAAGCAATTTGCCATATATTGACGAAAACAAATATGTAATTAATGGAAAAAAGTGCAACAAAACAGTTGCTTTAAAACAACAATGAATGTCCTTCAATGTAACTTCTCTTGCCAATTAAGACACCCAATAAAACGCAGATTCTCAATTTGACAGATAAATTTATAGAGAACTTTAAATAAAATGCGCACTATAATATTTTTATTCGATGAATCATACAAACATGTAGTTGTATATGTATTCAAACTAATGCTTGTAGATATGTATGTTTATAGTACGGGAAGTGTAATTTCAATTTCCAAAATTTCTGATTCCTCTTTTGATGCAAATTCTGGCGCTGTTTGTTACAGTGTAATTTATTCTCTATAGGGCTGGCCACGGGACGGGAAAAGTCTCGGTCTCGATCTCGGTCTCGCATGACGACACCAAGACAAAACGAGACGAGACTGACTTTTAAGCAACCGAGACGAGACCGAGACCGAGACGAGACTTAATTTTACGAGACCGAGACGAGACTGAAAATTTTCGATTTTAACGAGATCGAGACGAGACTTACAAAAGTCTCGCAGAGTCTCGTCTCGTGGCCAGCCCTAATTCTCTATGCATATGGTCTTTTCTCAAAGCAATATACTAAATACTATTTATTGCCTTGAAGCTTGAGAAGTACATGACGGAGTTTCCCATTTTGCCCCTCCCTCATCAACAAATCATTATTTTCAAATGATTCTCGCAAATAAAGTAACTGCCTTACAATAATGAAGATGAAGAATTTTAAATATAAAAATGAGAGTCGGTAAACATCGTCCAAAATTTGGGTCTTAGTAGGGTATGCGTATGACAGACTGACTGAAGGCAATATCTGGGCGAAACACATTAATTTCTGGAGTAGATTTCACTTGTACTTTTTAATTGAATTGTAAATGCTTTACTTTAAAAAAAGTCATCATTACACAAAAAGGACAGTTGGTTGTAACGTTCTTGTTTTAATTTCAGTAGATCCAGCATTACACAACGTACTCAAATAATTTTCAACATGAAACCCAATCATTTTATACAAGTTATAAACAACGCTAACTATCTGACTATAATTTTGTGTGTCCATTGCGGAAGTAAGTGTGCACATAATGACCAATGCCATCTTGCAAGTCAGCCGCCCCACGCGCAGCTCCAGCCAGAGCCAGTATTATAGTCGATTGTACAAAAAGAAAAACTTAAAAATAATTTATTGGAAATAAACTGTTGTTGTTGAAAATTATTATACATAACTACTTAAACAGCTTATTGGGGTTTTAATTAATATGACCTGTAGTAGTAGTATTTTGTAATTTTGTTTTCTTTTTATTTCTTGAAATAATTTTTTAACTTTAATAGTTATACATATATATGATTGAAGTATTGGAGGACATTTTTCATTTTTTTTTCGTCAATTTATTAACGATTTTTTTTACTAATTTTCCTAAAAATTAGCTACTGAAAATAAAATATTTCTAATGACTCATCAAAAAAATAGTTAAAGAAAGAAAATTAAAATTTTTAGAAAACTTAATAATTAAGGAAAAAAAATCAAGTTTTTGGGAAATTAAAGAAAAAAAAATGTATTTATTCAGAAAAATAATGAGTCAAATAATTTGTTTTTTATTTATAGAAATTTAAATTAAATTAAAAAAAGTCTAACATTTCGGATAATAAATAATAAAGAAAAAAAAAAAAAATGCTTAATTTTTTTGGAAATTCAAAACTGAAAATTTTAAAGAAAACTCAAAATTTCAGAAAATTAATAGTTAAAAACAAAATCGAGTTATTCAGAAAACTGATATTTATGAAGAAACTAATTTTATTATTATTTGTTATTAAGAGTATAGCCTACACCTACAAATTTTCGGGCTCAAATTTGGGTGCTTACCTTCAATCGCAAAGTTACGACAGCTGAAATTTTGCAGTTTTAAAAATGTTCGGGTATTACGCAATTTTGTTACAAAAAAGTTATAAATTTTGTATCAATAAGAAATATTTGAGGCTTATAATTCAATGCATACAAAAAAAAGTGTTTAATTTTTAGAAAATTAGAAAAATTATTTTTTTTTACGTACTGCGAATTGTAGTCTATCGAAATAAGTTATGGAAAAAAATGGAGGCGGAACAAGACAGCATACTTAAAGGCGCTTATAAAAATGCTGATGCTCCAAATGCATTTGATAAACAAATAACACATCTTGACCTGTGACGTCAGTGGTCTAAAGTGCACACGAGCTAAGACTGAGCAAATCTGAATCCTATGGTAAAGCACGAAATAGCTATATCTCCAGCCAAACAATTGGTGATAGCGCCTTTAAGTTGTTGTTGTTGTTTAAAAAATTCAATGAAATTGACGGAATAAATAATCGTCAAGTCTTATAAGCTGACACTTAGTACGAATAGTACAATAAAAACAATAATTGTAAATAATTTCTTAATACAGCGGACGTCCAGTTAAACGAATGATATAATGTTTGAGGCTCATACACTACATAGAGATTTTTCGTTGTGACGATCGATTTTCAATTATGAACAAGTATTTTCCATATATCGGGTTTTTCAATAAGAGCGCTACAATAGTTTTTTTTAAATAAAACAAAAACGGTTTTGGATATCAATGAAATTCTTTCTTCCTTTGAAAGTTCGTTTGATGCCATTATGTATGGAACTCGATTTTTTTTTGCATGGCCACCACGGGCACGCTTGCAAAAGTCCAGACGCTGAACCCAATTTTCGATGGTTTTCAAGCATAAATCGGCCGATACTGCTGCAATTTCATATTCGTACGAAGTTCATCAATCGTCGCTGGCTTGTTGGCATGGACCATAGACTTGACGTAGCCCCACAGGAAATAGTCTAACGGTGTCAAATCGCACGACCGAGGCGGCCAAGCGACTGGACCATTTCGTGAGATAACACGTTCTCCAAACTTGGTTTCCAATAAATTGATTGTGACATTCGCTGTATGGCTTGTGGCGACGTCCTGTTGGAACCACATGTCCTCCAAGTCCATATCATCCAATTGGGGCCAAAAATATTCGGTTATCATTGAACGGTAGCGATTCCCATTCACAGTAACGTGCTGGTCACGGAAAAAGTACGGCCCAATGACGCCGCCGGCCCATATACCACACCAAACCGTAATTTTTTCGGGATGCAATGATGACTCATGGAGTACGTGTGGATTGCTGCCTGACCAATACCGCATATTTTGTTTATTGACGAAGCCATTCAGCCAGAAAGGAGCCTCATCGCTGAAGATGATTTTTCGATGAAAATCCGAATCATTTTCAAGTTGTTGCTCAGCCCAATTCACGAACATATGACGCTGCTGGTGGTCAAGCGGCTTTAGTTCTTGGGTCAATTTAATCTTGTAAGGATGTAGGCCAAGATCTTTTCGCAAAATTCGCCACAACGACGTCACAGAGATGCCCAACGCTTGAGAACGACGTGTGAGAGACACACTTTGTCTCACTGGCACGGGAACATTTTGTATTGTGCCTGTGGATTCAAATTTTTCACTAGACGCTCAATTGTTGATCTGCTAGGACGATTATGACGATCATAAATTGGACGTAGCGCTCTTAACGTTGAGGCCACTGACTCCGAATTTAAATAATATCGAATATTTTAATAATTTGGGCTTGTTGTTGGCTCGTATATCTTTCCATCATAAAATGGCAAACCTTACTGAAGAGAAATGTCAAAAGAACGGCAAGAAATATGGCGTCATTTGCTGTCCCTGTTGAAAAACCCTTTACAAATATATTATAGCATTAATGCTAAGACATGCTCTTAGCCACTTAAAAAAACCTCCTCCATCAAAATTAGTTTTTCATGTTCAACGATTTTTTGTTGAAGCCGTTTTTACATGAACATGTCAGTCATATTATCATTTTTTAAAATAATGCTCGTATGTATATTAGCCGAGAATATTGAAAGACTACAACAATTGCTTTTGTTTAAGTTCACATTTTCACTCCAGTAATATGAATACATACAAAAGACTGTAACTACGATTAACAAATTTTTAATTTTTTTAAAGTTTGTTGTTCCTAATGTTGTTGTTCTTCCTGTCAAAAAATGTTTATAAACAATTTCAATTCGCAAATAGATTTTTTAAAAACTTTACAATAAAATAACTTGATCTGAAGGTAAAATAAAATAAAATAAAATAAAATAAAATAAAATAAAATAAAATAAAAGAAAAGAAAAGAAAAGAAAAGAAAAGAAAAGAAAAGAAAAGAAAAGAAAAGAAAAGAAAAGAAAAGAAAAGAAAAGAAAAGAAAAGAAAAGAAAAGAAAAGAAAAGAAAAGAAAAGAAAAGAAAAGAAAAGAAAAGAAAAGAAAAGAAAAGAAAAGAAAAGAAAAGAAAAGAAAAGAAAAGAAAAGAAAAGAAAAGAAAAGAAAAGAAAAGAAAAGAAAAGAAAAGAAAAGAAAAGAAAATAAAATAATATAAAATAAAATAAAATAAAATGAAATATACATAGTTCGTGGATGGCACGAACTCGCTCTTGTAGTTAGAAATTTGAATGTTGCAAGATGGTGTGCGATGAAATGTTTATATTTTTAACAAGAAAATATTAATAACAATTTAGAATAACAATTTAGAAGATTTTTCATTTAATATCTTCAAAAACTTAATATCAAAAAAAAATTCTTTTTCTTGAAATTTACCGGGATGTAAAATGAATGACAAAATCAATTTAGCCATTGACGAGATAATCAAAATCGTTGTAGCCATTTTTGAGAAAAATTGAAAAAATTAAAATGATTGTAATGGTAGCTATCCGTTGTAAATGAGGTAAAATAAATAATAACTGTTTTATTTAGAAAATCACATAAAAATGCTTAACACACAACTTGAAGCAAAGCCGCCCATTCGTTTAGGTTCTAACTCAATCGAGACGCACATAAAAACATAACAAATCACTTTATTGGACTTCTAATCACCATAATGTTAGGTTTGGTTAAAACCCAGAAATATGTTTCGACAAATAAATATAGATTTCTGCCATAAGAAAACAGCATATTGTTGTTGCTGTTGTTTTTTTTTTTAATTTTTTTTCCATTTATGCCAATTTTAATAAAATTATTCACTATTACCTATATATTACTTTCTATTGACCCAACCTACACGTCTTAGCTTTTTGTGCCATCATGTTATGCGAATCACCACAAACCAACTACAATATGTATTTCTATAAATCGGGCTGTGAGTGCAAAAATGGCGTAACCAACTTTTTGGAATTGGTTTTAAATCGACTGAAACAAGAACATATGCTTATAAAATAGTAATGTTATATTTTATTTTTGTTTGAAAGATTAGATATTCACGAATCAAAGACTTTGTTTAAAATAATTTATCTCCATAAAACAACAAAATGGAAGATAATATAAGCCAACTTACGCCACTTTTGCACTCACAGCCTCAATTATAGTAGTAAAATTAATTTTTTCATAAAAAACAAAGCAAAACAAACAAAAACACAGCTAAAGTTGTAAAATTTAATTTTTTAATAAAAACAAAGCAAAGTTCCTGCTTAACAAAAATGTCAACAATATAACGATTTATTGGTGCATTGATTCAACGATAGTTCCATTGTCTCTGTATTTTTCACTTAGTTTTGCTTTAATATTAATTAAAAAAAAAAAATCAATGCCATTGTTTAGAATTACTGTTTTTTACATTAAAACAATAGTGTTTTGATATAAATTCGCCCCATTGCTATTTTATAGCATTTTTTCTGATCTTAATTCTCCTCTTTGCTATTTTATTTGAACTTTTTAACTAATATTTTATGAATTATGACATTTCAATAAAGAAATAAATCAATCAAACTCTCCCTAAACACCTTGCTTTTGTGCTCCATGGAGTATTTATGTTTCGAAATGTTTTTTATGATCGATGTTGTATTATTTAAATAAATACAAATAAATCTATATACATACCTACCTAATGAAGTTATTTTAAAATATGGGTTTGAATACATTTGGCATTTATAGTTGAAAGAACTAAGACAATTTATCTTGATTTCAATTTATGCATCACCACCCACAACGAAGTTCACTATCATTTATACATACAACCTTTATCTAGCTCATTGTTCGTCTTTCTATATTGAATTAAATTTTAGCTTGGATCTGTTTGCAATTTGTAACCAATCTGTGAACTTTAGTTAGGAATGACACAACGAAACTAATGATGATTGTAAACGATATGGGATATGAAGTAGATAAAATGTGTAATCGTAGAAGTCTCTTGTCGCCTGTAGAATTTTTTTTTAATTGCCGTTTTTAGGATGAAAACCAAGATTTGTTTTTGCTATCTAAGTAATTACCTACGACTTTTCTGATGGATAATTTGTTATGCCGACAAAATTAAACAAAGTCTTGGTTTGTTCCTTAATCTTAATGGCAAACTTAAAACTTAAAAACTAAATTTGATTGAATTTACTACTCTAAACAAAAATTAACAAATTAATAAAAATTAAATCTAATCTAAAAAAATCTAAATCTCTTAACAAATTAACAAATTGAATAACTATAGATAAACGAAAGTTAAATTAAATGCAACTACCACCAACATAATGACGACTTCAATATGTCTACACTATTTGCAGAATCTGATTAAACTATAAATCTAGCTTCAAAGCTCATTTATTTTCTTAAGATCACATCTCAAACAGAATATAAAATCTCCTCTGTGCACTCCACCATACATCTGACCCCAAACAACCACTGACCCCCATCAAGTTCGAAATCAACGCCATATATGCATTGCATAATAAAATAAAGCCATCATATATTACTTCCGGAATAATATATAGCCATATAACTTTAAACCAATCACAGAAGCAATCATATGTACATATGTATAGAAAAAAAAAATAAATGCAATCGACTTGAAAAAAAAAACATAAACCTTCCCCACACCGCGATCGATGAGAAAAACCGATCAATGAAACAAATCGCCTCAATTGCAACCCTGAACAAAAACACAACCAATACACCCTAAGGGTATGACAAACTGTATGCGTTGTGTATGGCAATACAGGAGCTTTAATATCACTAAATCAATTCCGAATATGCATACTTATGAAGCAAACATAAAAAAGTACACATTGTGAATTAAAAATAAAGTCTTTAATTGATTAAAAATATCACAACGCTCTAGAAGGTACTAAAAGTCTTTTTAAAAACCACCCTCACTATCTATTATTTCGTCATCAAGCCGTTAGAGAGATACCTTATTAAGCGCCCTTATATTCAAAGCTCACTGTGTAACACTTCATGGTGTAAACAAAAGCGCGTCAAAAAAAAAAAAACAACTGAAAACCCGCAAGTGCTATACACTTTACCTTGTAGTCATCGCATATCGGTTAGCGAAATTCACATCTACACACAGAAACACTTAAATAAAATTAAAAACACAAAATAAAAATAACAAATAATAATAATACAAAAAAATAGTAATAGTTGTCTGCGTGTGCGTACATTTGTTTATTTTTTAGCCATGACAATCCGAGAAGGTCATCATGCTCGTAATAGACCACTATATAACAAAAACTATAATACACACTACTATACAAATTATCGTCAAAAGTGAATAAATACAGAGGTAGAGAGATTAACTGAATAAGCTTCTACACTGCGAGAAATCATTAAACAAGTTAATGCTAACTAGAGATAAGGATCTATCAACAGATTTACTAACCTCGTTTCATCAAGGATAAAACTTTATAGTCGCATCAAATCCAAAAACCACACTCCGTTTACACTTTCAGTTAAACATTAAAAATAAATCTAGTCCTCAAGACAAATTGACAAACTTGATAAGAAACTCACAACTTGTTCACTTTAAAATTTGCGTGACCGTCTTAGGGCAAGTTTGTTCACAGTGCGTTAAATTTAGTATGTGACTTTCACAGGCTCTAATTAACTAACTCTAATCAACCAAAATTGCCTGATTAGCGATATCCATGATTAGCAACTCGTACTTTGAATTTTTTGAAAAAAAAAAAAAAAAATGATCAAATAACACATTTGACGCTTTCCCAGTTGCAATAATCATGGATTAAAGATGATTAGCTCTGAACAAACTGGCCCTTAGTAGAAAATATTAAAACCAACTTAAAAAAATAAAATGCACGACTGGGTCGCTTTTGTAGCTACCACATTTAACGTAAATAGAAATTGAAAATGTTTATTTTTGCTTTAATTATATTATGATATGCTCGTAGTTAAAAAAATAGTTTAAAAAATCAAAATTTATTACGATAAGTTACTTTAAATTTTATACATATTTAAAAAGCTGAACAAAAGTTTAAATAACTAGAGCTCTAAATTAATCATGCCATCTGATTTGATTAATAAATATAGACCGAGAGCCCACAGCACCTTTTATGTGTGAACGATAGAAAAATTCCTTTTGTTTTGAGAGAGGTCTATACTATTCATATGCAAATATGAAAGTCTGGCATGTCGGGGTTGGGGTCTTTGTACGTAATGCTGCATTGAAAATGCATTTTTTCTTAAAGCCCAGGTACCAAGGGTAGGAACTTCAAAATTGTATTTAATTAAAGTGCTGAGAGCCCTAGATATGAATATTGGGTTCAAGATCTTTTCTGTGGGTACAAATGTCTGTAACTTTGAGTGCGTATTGCAGCCATTTTGCTCTAGTAAATGCCATGTCTAGGGCATTCTCAGCTCTTCTATTTAATATGATTTTAAAGTTTCTACACTGCATTTTAAATGCAGTATTGCATACAAAGGCCCCAACCCCGATATGAACTGTCTTAAAACAAAAGGATTTTTTTCTATCGTTCACATCCAAACATTTCTGTAGGCTCTTAGTCTAATATGAATTTATGAAATAAAAATCGAAAATATTTGGAGCAGTAGGTATTCTTAAAAAAATGTTTTCAAATATATTTCTTAAATATTTTTAAAAATTAGTAGGTATGTCGATTTTAACATTTAATAAAATTCAACTTTACAAAAAATTAAAAAAAAAATAATCAACCATTTTCAAGATATTGAATTTTTAAAATACAAAATTTATATATTTTTTTAAAATCCAAAAATATTTTTTTCGAAATTTTATAAATTCAAATTAATTATGATTAAAAAATTATTTTTTTTTGTTTTAATTTAAATAATGCTGTTTGATAACAATTTTGGAATATAACACCATTAAGAGCCCGTTTTTCAATCAGCAGTTAAACTATCTGAGAAATAAATACTATAGCAACAGGAACAAATTTTTGTTTTATTCGAAGAATAAGTACTATCTGAGGTTTAACTGACTATTGAAAAATTGACCCTAAATCTTTTGAGGAGCTTATCCATACAAAAATTGAAATAAATCAACTGTCCTTTTTTTAAGAAAATAAACATCCATTAGGTAATAGGGTAGAAGGGGGACCATTTGCCAATGGGGTACCTCTGCCAATCCAGTTTTTTTTTTCCAAACCGACAAAATGTAAAATATCAAAAAATCGATTTTTGTTGCACAGCCCTGATTGAAAACTTTCCACGAAGTTTGACAGTTCTTGGCTAGACACCAACCGAGTTGGACGCGTGTGTTTGTTTTTAGTGCTACAGAAACCAAAATTATTAAGGTAAATAGTTGTCGTTAATTTGTATTGTTTATCTTTTTTAATAATGTGGGGGACATTTGCCATTTGTCTATGGGGAGGTTTTGCCTGGCAAAGCCACTTTGTGGGGTGCATTTGCCAGTGGCAATGCCACTTTGTGGGGTGCATTTGCCAGTGGTAAACCCACCCAACGGGTTGCTTTTACCATTGGTAAACTCACCGCATGGGTTACATATACCAATGACAAGGCCACCATAGGGGTGTCTTTATCAGAGGCGAGTCCCCTTAAAAGAGGATGGCAAATCCTACCCAGGAAATGAAGTCTGACTATAAACTTATTTTTATAAATTAATAAATGTGTTTTTTACGTTTTTGTATAAAATTTGATATTTAGGAACGTGGCAATACCTCCCCCACCCCCCCTGGCAAATAATCCCAACTAGGGAGGATTTGCCACATAATTTTTTTTTTTTTAAATAAATCATTAAAAATAGAAATAATTAAGATATCAAGATGAAAAAAACTTTAAAATGAAGATAATAAGGTCACTAAAAATATCTGATATCAACAAATTTTAACCACCGAAAAAACTGTGCGTAAGGTCAATTTTCCTAAATCCTAGCAAATGCTCCCCCTTCTACCCTTACTATTTTTCAAAAAAAAAAACAACAAAAAGTTGCTTTTCCCCTTTAGAAGATAATTAACTGAATTTTGTTTATCAAAATTGTAGGAGTAGTTTTTGTGAAAAATATTTTTTTTTAATTTATTGTATGGCAGGTATCGTTATTTTTGGTCTTAAAAAATAAAAAAAATTATGTGTATACAAGAAAAAATAATAATGGCATCGTTATTTTTTGCCCTAAAGGAAATACAATACAGTTTCAAGAAAATCCATCTAGCCATTCAGACTGTAGCCTCACGGGCACACAGAAAGACCCTATTATCATCGTAATAGCAAGTTTGATCAAAATCTTGGGATAGGTTTTTGATTTTTCAATATAAAGCACAGGAAAGATAGATTTTTTTGTAGAACGAAATATAGGACGGCTGAATTTTGTGAAACTGAAAGAAGACTATTAGAAAAAATTTAGTCATGTTTTTCGGGACGCATTAATCTGGGGGAATCCGCCATTTTGGAAATTGTTGTGTCACATTTTTTACGTTCCCAGGGAAACTTACGTGAACTACTTTCCAAATAAGAATTTTATAACGCTAAATTTCCAACATTTTGATATATTTTTGAAGATGATGCAATATCGCAGTCAAAAGTTACAGCCAATCAAGATCAATAGCTTCGGAGATATAGATCAATTCGCATTTTCCAAAATGGAGGATTTGTCCGGGGCCATGGCGTCCTGAAAACCCGGAAATAAGCTTTTCTAATAGGCCTCTTTCAGGTATAACAAATTCAGCCGTCCTATATTTCGTTCCATAAAACTATTTTTTTTTTGACTAATTTTCCTGTACTAATAGGATTCGTTTCTAAAGTGCCGTTATGTCTACTAACTCTGTTTCTATTGTTCACTCTTATTCATTGTAGTTTTTCTTTCAGTGTAGCGACATTGTTCACTGACGACCGACGCACGACGGCACTGAAAGCTTTTATCAAAGGTTTATTGGTGCGGTTGGTGTGCCAGCGTATGTTGGTAGTCTATCACTGTCAACACCAATGCCTAATAGTTTTGAGCTTTTCTATGCGGAAAAGTCGCAGATTGCGTCGACTTTAAATACGACGCCGCTGCCGATACGATAAGGCGCAGAGCGCAAGACGAAGAGAAGATGGTGCATTTATATGCGATCTAAGTATACCAAATGCGTTGTATAGACGCGCGTATAGTAGTCGAATAGTATCACTATCGAGACTATTATGGTTCTAGCGTAAACGTGTTGATAGTGGTTTTTTATTTGAGAGGCGGTTATAATTTATTCCCTGAAACGACAACAAAATTACTTGTAGCGAAGGTCAAAATTCTAGGCACGATCGCTTGGAGTGGTATAGTGCATTTGCTATAAATATGTAGGTATGTGTGATTGTGATGCGGCTGGTGGGACGATGGAGACGGTTCTGTCGCTTTTTGTTTGTTTTTTTTTGTGTTTTTTTTTTTTTTTTTTTTTTAGAATGTTTATTTAGCTGCCCATATTGTCAGGCAACCATGATGTTACTCTTGGTGTGAACTTGGATCTCTATCAAATACACTTCAGTGCAGACACAAACCTACCAACTAAAACAGCAACAACTATAAAAACGTCAGAATGAAAATTGATATGGCGTATTTGTTTTTTTGTTTTCTTCTTCTGTCGCTCATTTGTTATTTATTTTATGCTTTTGACGCGGGATTCTTCAATTGAGTTTGATTTTGGCATTGAGGTGAACTTGGATGTAGGTATGGTGTTAATTATCTATTCTTGAAAGATCTTATGAAAGCTTATGGAGGTGCTTATGATTTTGTTCAGGGCTGTATTTGATTAAGGTAGGATGAGTAGCAGTAGAGGTGGCCAGTAGATACATTTATAGGATTGCTTTAGAATTCTGTGATACACTTTAACTTCTACCTCAACTCAATATTTGGTTAATTAGTAAGAAATGATTTGGTTGATTTGTCTGCATTTTTGAAATGTGTCAAGGAGAGTTAAATTGAGTGTTACTACCTCAAAAATAAAATAAATAAATAAAAAATAAATCGGGTGGCACAACGGCTCATGAAGAACCAGGGCCTAGTGACTAACAACTCGCAACCATTCCTGTGTGCGCCTTTCGACAGGAATGGAAGGGACCTACAATTTTATGCCGAATCCGAACGGCTGACGAGAAGCACTTATTCGTGACAAGTGATACTCTTGGAGGATTTGTCAATTCCTCGCAAGAGGCAGTAGCCCTGGAAAAAAAACTTTTTAGTTTTTAGGTGGACGAGGCTGGGCAGCGATCCCAGACATCCAGCGTGACAGTCGAACGCACTAACCATTACGCTACGGGCTACTACTACCTCAATGCGATTTAAAAGACATGCAATTTATATGAAAAAAGAGATGCAATTTATATGAGAAACAACACAATCCTCCAGTCATCAAAGTATTAAAAAATAAGTAAAGAACTTTTTCTAACAAAAGACTGTTTTTCCAGACAAAATTTAACAAATCTAGAAACAAATAAATAAACATTGTTAAATTTTAAAACAAAAAAAGTAGATGAGTTTTAAGAAAATGGCCTACCTACCTATAGTCTAAGAGCCAACGACATAAAAAGTCAAGTCATTTGCGTAAAGTTGAAATCCATACCAATACATAGCTCTGGAAGGGTTAAACCAGGATTACCTTGTCTGCGTGCCCAGACCCTTGACGAAGTGGTGGGGGTGGGAGGTTGAAAATGTAGATTTTCTAAAAATTTGATCAGGGGCATTATCACTTCAATGAATTTTTTTAAAAAATATATCATGATGCTCTGTCATTTTCCTTACTTCTAAACACCTTGATTTTGATGATGCGACTAGTAGAACTCAAGATATAAGCTTTTTAAGCGAACCTTATATTTGTTTTCTTGGAGATTTTTCAAACGCAAAAAATCAACAAAGCAAAGTCTCCAAAAAAAAGTAGATTATGGTTCGTTTAAAAAGCTTATAACTTGAGTTCTACTAGTCGGATCATCAAAATCAAGGTGTTTAGAAGTAAGAAAAATGACAGAGCATCATGTTATATTTTCAAAAAATTAATTAAAGTGATAATAGCCCGGATAAAAAATTAAGAAAATCTTCATTTTCAACACCCCATTCCTTTGTCAAGGGTATGAGCAGGCGGACAAAGTAATCCTGGTTTTACCCTTCCAAAGCTATGTATTGGTATGGGTTTCAACATTACGCAAATGACTTGACTTTTATGTCGTTGGCTCTCAGTCTACTAGGTTGTTTTTGACTTCTTACACATTTTATACATTTTCTGTTCATAATTTAAATCACTTTTTTTTAGATGAAATCCTTTTATATATTTTTTATCATTCAAATTATGACACATATTTATTATTCTAGGCCCTTAAATTTTAGTTTTCAACGCAAGGCCGCTCACCTACCATTCCAGCCCTGTGTTTTTTTTTTTGTTCATGTAGTTTTCTTATAAATGTGATATTTCTCTTCAAACAAAATATTTTTCATTAACTCCAATAAAATGACCTTATAAAAAATTCTTTATTTGAACATTCTTTTGGAGACTAAGATTCATTTTGTTTTTTTCTTTTATAGGATGTGTCTTAATTCATTGGGTTCTTTTATTGCTTCATGGGTTATAAGTTTCTGTTTTTATTTGGAGTTGTTGGCCGTGAAAACAAAGGTTTTCTTATCAGAATTCTGATTGTTTTAATTTAGAATATGTACATATGCACACAAATATTACAATCGAGCTTGTATAGCTTTAAAACAAACTTGAAATGTAATAAATGAACTTGAAAACATTAAACAAACTTACTTGTAGTAATAATTTTTATCTTCTATTTATTCTTATCTATGTACCTACATATTTATTTACAAACTTTTAAATAATTTAAAATAGACAAGGTGTTTGTCATAGATTTAATGCAGAGAACCCTTATAAATTTGATTGAAAGCAGTTTATTTAATTATTAAAAGATTAACGATAACACTGCTCTCTTACAACAAAGGTTCTTGTGCTATTTCCATTTTGAGATTTTAATAAAATGAGATTAATTTAATTTACAAATACAATATGGACGAGAGTTTTTATAAGAAAACTGATGTGTGCTTTTACAAAACTAGGTCAACTTATAAAAAAAAAACTACTTTTAAACCGAATAGCTAATTCGTCGAGAGGGGGAAAGGTTTGTCAGTAGGGTGTCGGTATTTGTTCCAAAAATAATTAATTTTTATCAGAAGTTATAAGAAGATAAGATTTATCTTCAAGAAAGATTTTTACGAAAGAACATTTTGCTTGTTGTCATTAAGCAGTGTCTCGTAGGTTGCATTTTATGAGTTCACTTTGCAGACATTTGGTCTCGGAATTCAATTTAAATAAATGTACCTATACATTATTGTCTTTTTTTTAACAATGTTCAAAATTTTCAAAAAAAATACTAAAAACATATTTTGCTTTAATTTTGTTTGTTATGAAATGACTTAGTGGTTAAATTTACTAAAAGATAACTAAGCGATTTGCTGGCTTTTAAAGACAGAACGAGCTTTTACATTCCGTCCAGAAATTTCACAAGCCTGACAAAATTAGATCATTTGGACCCAAGCTATGACAATCATTCTTTTACTATTTAAAAGTAATCTACCTGCCATTATGATGCACAATTTGTATTTGTTATGTATTTAATCGAAAGACAATTACTGTTATCTAACAAATTTAAATATATCTCTAGTGGCTTCAATATATATATATATATCAATAGTGGCTTCCTCTTTATTGTTTTGTATGAATGAAAATTTGTTTTCTTTTTTATTACTTTTTTAATCTTTATCTTCAATCTATTTTGGAAGCTATAAATCATGTTCTTGAACTGTACTCATGTTTAAAAAAATGTTCATTGGCAAAAATATTTTTTTTTTCGATCATGGGGACCAAATGACCTCTGTGAGGTTTATTCATTATAATTTGAAAAATTGATTAAAATCGTAATGACAGACAAAATCACGCAAAAAAGGGTAAACTACTGTTGAATTTCGTTCATTGATGTTTAACCTATAAGGACAAAAATATGAGGAAATACAAATTTATAAGCCTTCGAAGATGCATTGCGTTTGAAGTGGACGTCATGATGCAAAGGGGGATTAACGTTAAGGATTTGACTCTTGCTTCGGAAAAGATCGATTTTAAAGTGGACTCCCATTTTAAAAGAGATTTTGAACCGGTTTTAAATGTGTTGTTTTTTTTTTTTTTTTGGGTTTAATTTAATTTTTTTTAACGAATATCGACCAATCTGCTTTAGCTGCAGGCGAACAGAAAAACAGATCGAATTGCAACTGCCTATAATCTTAATGTCGAGTTTGATTAAAACATCAAGTTCAATTTTTGTATGAGAATTCTATTTGGGAAATATTCGAAAAGTTATAAAAAAAAAAATTCAATTTCGTTTCGTCCCATATACTTAGGCCCAGTTTTTCAGTGTTGGGTTAAGCCCGAGATAGTTAACTCTGAAAATAGATCTATCTACAGTTACGTCAGGAAGCTGTTTTTCAATTGATGATGAATGCAGAATGCCTTAAAAAACACGGGAGATAAAATATCATAAACACTTTTTGAAATCCAAAGCTAACTCACCAAATTTGGCGAGTTAACTCGGGTTTAACTTTAACTTTAATAGTAGAAAAACTGGGCCTTAGGATTTTATAAAGATTTTTTAGGCATAGATACTTAAATATCTATGTATATATGTATAAATAGCCTTCAAAAAATGTTGTGGTATTTCGATAAATTTTATATGGTTGGAGACACGCATTTACACATTGTGGGTCTTTTTAGATTTTGCACTGCCGATCACAGTGCATATTAAAAAAATTTTAAACTAAAAACAAATTATGTGTGATTTAATTTTGAAACTAATTGTTTGACTCTAGAGAAAATTTTCTTTCAAGTATCAAAATGAGTTTTCGAGTGATAGAGTTTTCGGTCGAATTACGGCCAGTGGGCGAAACTACTACTACTAGATACTAGTTAATTTAACTCTCCAAACCATAAATTAACCATAGGTATACATACATTTTTATTCGAGCGTAGGAATTTATGTTAAAAATCTTTTCAGTTAATCTACAGATTTATTCACATAATTTAATTTATTGTTTATTAAACTGTCTGAAGAATATTTTTGTACGGAAATAGAAATTGTGGAATTATTGAATACACTTTGATAATGCTAGTTTCAAAAATAGACAGATAACATTCATACCCACCAAAAATAATTCAGGTGTGCTATTGCAGTGGTCATAAGCATTTTTCTGATAAGACAATTTTTCGTTTTGAATATTTTTCTTTGGCACAGGATATATGCTTCATCAAAAAATAAATTTTTCTTAAACAAAATCTGTACGGAAATTAAAAGTACTAATGTTCTTTTTCGGAAATAAATTTCGTTCATTATTTTTCGAAAGATCGTGAGTAATCTTCACTTGACCCTTCAATCCAAATTAACAAAAAAGTAACTTAGTATAGATATAGTGGTTTTGGGTCAGGCGAGGATTAACAATTAACTAACCCCAATTCCGGATTTCCGTTGCGGTTCAAACGGTTTTTCTCCATTTATTTATCCTAACCTATAATTCATTACCAAGATACTGCTAAGATTGTCGTTTTTTATTAATTTACTATCAAGGAATGAAATAGTAAACAAAGTCATGTTTAATGTTATTGTTTTTAAAACAACCTGTCCGACGTTAGCCGCACACAGGAATGGTTGCGAGTTGTTAGTCGCTAGGCCCTTGTTCTTCATGAGTCGTTGTGCCACCCGATTTATTTATTTTTAGTCCGACGTAAGTCATACCTATTTATTGAATAACAATCAATAGACACCCTTCGTTAATAAAATTGGCTGAAGTTAGATACATTTTAAAACAATATAATTTCATTTTGCAGTTATACTCATTGAAAAACTGTAATTTATAAACGTAGATAATCATTCGATTATGTTATTTATAAATAATACTAATATCCAAAACAACAACTAACTAAAAAATTGTATACAAAATTGACGTTATATGATCTTAGTGAAAAATTCGTACAGACTTTTACCGACAGTATGTATCATAATGTATATCAGCACCTTCATTCAAACTAATTTTTAAACTTAAATGATTTTAATAAATAGATAAACAAAAAGTAGGTAGTGGGCTGGGGGGGGGGGGCGATTTGGACCCAATTTTCACAGTCCAAGTCTTTCAGCAACTCATTAAACGGAATCTGAATAATCGGCGTGAATGTAAATCGTTGGGTTAATGAATTAAATTCGTTTAAAAATTGATTTTCTTTTCCGTACCTATAATGAATTTCATTAATAATTTTTTAATTTACCATACCATAAATTGGCATTCAATATTATTATCTTGATTGTGAAAAGGGGCAGGCGAGTAATCAATCGCACTTGTTGTTGTTTGGTGTCTCAATACAAAAATATAAGAAACATTGATTACCTAAGAATACAAAAAAAAAATGTGAAAAATGCAATGTTCTGTTGTTATAAATTGTTGTCTCGAGACAATTTTATTTGAATGCTAATTAATATATATATATAGTAGGTAGTTATAAGTTGTCTCATTAGATTGTATATTATGTGTATTTAATTAATGCGCACTTTATGAGAAAATAGTAAATTAAATTCTTTTGTTTATTTTGTTAGATACCATACTACTTGTTGGAATGAAATAATAATATGTCATAAACTTGTTTACTTGAAAATCCATTATGAGGTAGAATTCATAGAAACTTATGGATCTATATTAGTTGTTTACCTTTTTTTAAGCTATAAATTTTCTAGAAGTATTTCTTTGGGCTGCAGTATCGAACCACCTTTAAAAATGAAACAAAACATTGGATACTTAGGGCCAGTTTGTTCACAGCTGATTATCTTTAATCCATGATTAGTGGAGCTGGGAAACCCTCAAATGTTTTTGTTGATCAAATTTTGTTTACAAAATTTAAAGTATGAGTTGCTAATCATGGATTTCACTAATCAGCCAATTTTGGTTGATTAGCGTTAGTTAATTAAAGCCTATAAAAGTCATATACTAAATTTAACCCACTGTTAACAAACTGGCCCTTAGTGTTCTAAAATAAGTATCGTAGGTTTATAATATCTATAATTTACGTTTATTTCTTAGAGAATAACAAATCTATGTATAAAAAGAAATGAAATTAATAAATGAACATACATTACATACATAGCCTCGAAAATATCGCCGAAAAATAATGTTTATATGTTTAAAAGATGGTTTAATTGCCTACCAACAACTTAATTGATTCCAATAACTTTTGCTTTAAGATTAAAAGTATCGGAGACATAGATCAATTCCTAGGGACAGAGGACTCAAAAACCTTGATTTAGGCTTCTGCAGATATAAAAGAATCAGCCTGCATGTATTTCCTTCCATAACCAGTAACATACAAATAAATTAGATTAATCACTTGAGAGTCATAACATAAGGAACATAAATTGTACATTTCTTATGATCCAAATCATTTCTGTTGGGCGCCATTTTTAATATGAGGTATATGGTTTTGTGTATTTAATAACGCTTTTATTTTTTTTATATATTCATTTATATTAATCGGACACTTAAGGGGTTTTTACTACCCTGAAAATGTTTAAAGGCAGTGCAAGCGTTAGGAAAGTAGGCAAGGATTTAGGAGCAGATGTACATTGGATTTGAACCTCTGAAAATCAAAATTGGAGGACAAAATAGTGCCGTGTAAAGTATTCAACATTCGTGTAGTGTGACTAAAGAAAATATCTCTATACTTAACAGTATGTCCAAAGTTGGCCTCAAGGGTAAACTGATGTACATTCCTAGAAGAGCGAGTATCACGGTTGAATTGTTTAAGGGAGGAATCCAACTGGCTTTTTTTTGTTGTATTGTGCGCGCTAAAACGAGAGAGGGGGGGGAGGAGTGTTCCCACTAAGGCACTTCTCCTTTCATCGAGGCGGCAGCGGACGAATTCTCTAGATGGAATCAACGGTGGCGTCTACAGTTCCAGTTAGGTTGAACTACTTAGTGAACACCTTATATGGGCTACTACGACATATTTGTAGCTCAGGCCTATAAGGAGCGGTTTATCCGGCTCCCTACCCTTGGAGTTATACGAAGGGTCTGGTCCTCCGGGTCGGGGGTTGTGCGTCGGGGTAACTTCCCTACCACGTAAAAAAAAGTTGTTCCGAAACAACAACAAGCCTCGGATATGGATGATTTTAAAGTTGACGACCCCAGCAAACGAAACAAGGACAATGAATTTCGGATCTGCACGTGGAACGTCCTGTCCTTATACAGAACACGTGCAGCCGAACAATTAGTGGAGAACCTGGACAGGCTAAAGGCTGACGTAACAGCCATCCAGGAAGTGCGATGGGATGGAGAGGGCGTACGGAGACTGAAAACGTGTGACATCTACTACGGCGGGTGCTTGAAGGAACCGGGTCAGCGGCTCTTGGGTTGTGGTTTTGTGATAAGGGGAAGACTTAGGCAAGAAGTCTTGGGCTTCCGAAGTGTAAGCGAGCGCCTGGTCACAATCCGCATCAAAGGCAAATTTAAGAACATTTCGCTGATTTGTGTTCACGCCCCCCATGAAAGGAGAGAAGACTCAACCAAAGAAGCATTCTACGATCTCTTGGAGACAACGTATGATATGTGCCCGAAGTACGACGTGAAGATCATTCTTGGTGACTTCAACGCAAGATTCGGAAAGGAGGGCATCTTTGGTTCGATAGTCGGAGGACACAGCCTACACGACGAAACTTCCGGCAACGGACACAGGCTGGCAGACTTTGCGGCGGGGCGAAATGTCATCATCTCAAGCACCTACTTCCCACACCTCAATATACACAAGGGGACTTGGCGGTCGCGTGATCAAGTAACCGTCAACCAAATCGACCACGTTGCGATAGACGCGAGACATGCTTCCAGTATCTTGGACGTCCGAACGTTCCGAGGGGCCAACATTGACTCGGATCACTACCTGGTGGTAGCTAGACTACGTATGCGGATATCCATGACGCGACAACGCAGAGCAGATGCTGTGAAAAGATTCGATGTCGAGAAGCTTAAATCGCAAGAGACTGCCAGAACTTTTGCAGACCACGTAACTCTTAATCTCTCAGGAGGTCCGCTACCAGCATCAAGTGCAGAGGACCAGTGGGAACACTGTCAACAAGCCATTAGAAGTGCCGCCTCTGATGTGCTGGGTTTCACTAGGCGAATACAACGAAACCCCTGGTTCGATGAGGAGTGCCGGCTAGCGCATGCAGCTAAGGACGAGGCCTACCAGGCAATGCTGCAGACTCGAACAAGAGCTGCTGAGAGAGTGGCCCGGGAGCTCTACGGGCTGAAACGAAAAGAGGAACGCCGACTTCTCAGGAGGAAAAAGAGAGAGCACGAGAAGCGGGCGGTAGAGTCTATTGAGGGTTGTAGCGGTAGGGGAGATGTTCGAAAATTTTATCAGAGGGTGAAGCGATCCACCCAAGGATTCAAGGCTAGAACGGAAGCCTGCCGAGATGAGAGTGGGAATATGGTAGTAGACACACAGTCAGTGCTGAGGATCTGGAAAGAACACTTCTCTGGACTGCTTAATGGCGAAGACAGCCAAGATGCCGCTAATAGGCAGAACGCTCCATTCAACTTGGACGATGATGGCCAAGAGTTCCGTCCACCCGACCTAACCGAAGTTCGGCTGGCGATATCCAAACTTAAGTCGTACAAGGCTGCAGGTGCGGATGGCTTACAAGCCGAACTATTTAAATCAGCGGGAGATGAATTGGCTAGGAGCATACACCAGCTCATCTGCAAAATTTGGTCGGAGGAAAGTATGCCCGATGAATGGAACCTCGGTATAGTGTGCCCCATCCATAAAAAGGGAGATGTTCTGAAATGTACCAACTACAGAGGAATTAGTCTCCTAAACGTCGCTTATAAAATCTTGTCGGCCATCCTGTGTGACCGCTTAAAACCTTTTGTCAACGATCTGATCGGCCCTTATCAGTGCGGTTTTAGGCCAGGCAAGTCAACCGTCGATCAAATGTTCACACTCCGACAGATTTTAGAAAAATCCCGGGAATTCCAGATCGATACACACCACCTTTTTATCGATTTTAAAGTCGCGTATGATAGCGTGAAAAGGGACGAATTATACAGAGCCATGTCGAGTCTCGGCATCCCTGCCAAACTCGTCCGCTTGTGCAGGATGACGATGGAGAAATCTCGCTGCTCCGTCAAAATTGGTAAGAACACCACCGATTCCTTTGATGTTGAGAAAGGATTGAGGCAAGGCGACGCGTTATCATGCAACCTATTCAACATCGTTCTTGAAGCCATTGTACGCAACACACATGTCAACACCAGCGGTACAATCTATCAAAAGTCCGTTCAATTGCTTGCATATGCGGATGACATAGACATTGTCGGCAGAACGAAGCGAGCTGTGGCAGGGGCATTTGCGGGCATTGAATCGGAGGCGGCTAGAATGGGATTGGCGGTTAATGAGGACAAGACGAAGTATATGCTGTCATCGAGAGAGGAATCCCAACATCGTCGACTCGGGCAAAATATCACGATGGACAGATATAACTTCGAAGTTGTCAAGGACTTTGTCTACCTGGGCTCCACTATTACATCGCAGAATGACATCAGTGCAGAGATCAAGCGAAGAATTACTCTTGCCAACCGCTGTTTCTTCGGTCTAAGAAGGCATTTAAGTAGTAAGGCCCTCTCTCAGAGAACCAAGGAGACTTTATACAAAACCCTAATCATCCCGGTCCTGCTTTATGGGTCAGAAGCATGGACACTGAAAGATTCGGATAAAAATCTGCTAGGGTGCTTTGAGAGGAAGATTCTTCGTGTGATTTTCGGTCCGGTGTGTATCGAAGGAGTATGGAGGAGAAGATTCAACGACGAGCTATACGGGCTATACAGCGACGTTGACCTGGTCAAAAAGCTGAAAATACAGCGGCTTAGATGGCTGGGGCACGTGGAGCGTATGGACAGCAACGCACCTGCCCGACGAGTCTTCGAATCCAACCCCGATGGGGTACGCAGCAGAGGAAGAACCCGTAACAGGTGGCGCAAGCAAGTGAATGACGACATCAAAGCACTCGGTGTGCGCAACTGGAAGCGGCTAGCTAGGGACAGAGCTGGCTGGAGGGGCTTGTTAGTTGAGGCCGAAGCCCATCCTGGGCTGTGAGCGCCATCAAAAGTAAGTAAGTGTGCGCGCTAAATGGGTTCCGACTACCCTTAAAATGATGTTTACAGCACGAGCGATTAGGTAGGTTGGAGGGGATTTGAAAGGAGATACCGATGCACATTGGCTCGGAATGTGTGTAGATCACATTGGGTGGGGAAAATTGTGCTGGGTAGAGCATTCCACATTCGTGTAGTGCGACTAAGGAAATAATCTCTGAACTCAACAGTACTAAACTGAACTCAAGGGTTAACTGATAGGTATTCCTAGAAGCGCGAGTATTACAGTTGAATTGTTTAGGGGGAGGAATGCAACTGGCTATTTCACTAAAACACTGTTCGTATAAATATCGGTAAAATAACGAAAGACATACAAAATTGCGACGGTGCTCAAGAGATGTAAATGTTTCCGTTACAGTCCTTTCATCCACCATTTCTAGAGCTCTCTTTTGAATTCTATCCAATAAACTTAAGTGGGTTGTTGGAGCACCAGCCCAAATAAAGGCTTTATAGATAGATCAGAAGGGGAGACAAATTTCTTGCACCGACGCAGAAAACCTAAACACCTAGCAGCATTTTTTTCAATGTCAAATATGTGATCGTTCTACAAAAGGTGGTCTGTGACACACCTGTTTGGAGACAAAACGAAGCCCTAGGGCACACCAGCATTTATTCTGTAGATTTCTGACTTTAAACATTCCAATACGACTTGTATTGAACGATTTAAACTAAGGAATAAAAATGCGTATCAAGCAATTTGTTAGAAATTTGGCTATAATTTCGTTTATCATTATTTTGTGAAGTACCAGGCCTAAGGGCCTTTCAGAACAAAAAAAATATTTTCCTTTTAGTTTTAAAGTTATGATGATTTTTTTTTACTAAAAAAGTACCACTTTGCTTGACGCTTAAATGATTATTATTGGTTCTTATTTTTATAATATTCTAGAACAATATTGTACAAATAGATGGTACACAAAATTTTAAACTTACTGTTGCATTGCATTTTTCTGATAATAATTTTTGTAATTTATTTTTTAATACAAAAATCGTACTTTTTTATTTTAACAAAAGTTTTAACAGTCTATAAAATAAAAAATTGTATGAAAACATAAGTGGCCAATTATAAAGTTCTCTGTTCAATGTATTTTTTAAAATATATAGGCGTTTATCTTTAAAAGTAACGAATCAAATTAGCCATTTATATCTATTTTTTTTTGACAGCTTATGCTGAGGAAAAACTAGAACAAAAGTGTCTATGTTGAACTTAAATATTTACGTTTCGTGTCAGCCTGAAGGTTCTCTTTCAGAAAACGTAATTATAAACGAAAACGAAAAAAAAAATACAAAAAGTTGGTTCAATTTAATGACGTTTCTTACAAAATTACGTTCCACTGTGTCCCGGCTGGAAAAATGCCCAGTTTCTGTTTAGTTTCAACATGGCACTAGTCAGTTTTCTTTAGGGAAAATCTAGACGAGGAAAACTTGTCAAATATA
Organism: Melangyna quadrimaculata; assembly: GCA_949320155.1. Taxonomy (NCBI): domain Eukaryota; kingdom Metazoa; phylum Arthropoda; class Insecta; order Diptera; family Syrphidae; genus Melangyna; species Melangyna quadrimaculata. The sequence continues at coordinate 157,470,978 of OX439484.1, read as the reverse complement.
CGTCAAGTCCTTGCAAGTTTTCAGTAAGTAAAATTTAGACGAGGAAAATGTTTCATACTCTCGTGAGGTTCTCGCTACTAAGAACTTGTTAGACGTTTTCGGCATCCTATCAGACTAAGCACTATCGTTATTGATACATTTGCAAAATTTTAACTAAATGTATTGAATCGATGAATCGAAAAATGAAAATTTTAACTTTTATTATAATTGATCAGTTTTGATTTCAAAAAAAAAAAGTTAAACATTTCACGCTCTTGCAAATCCTGCCAAGATAATCATATAAGTGTTTGCTTTCGAGAATCTCTATTTTCACACCCTCGCTTTTTGAACTTATCATTAAAATTAATCAAAAATTATAATTTACTGTCTTAAACTATATTTACTTAATTCCAGATGGTTCATCTCAAGTGGTTCATATCGGTTGTTTTTGTTTTGGGATGTAGTTTAGATTAAGCGCATTTTTGTACATGATACCAAATCAAATAAAATGTTACTAAGAGTATTTTACAAAAATGCCCAGTATCATACTAAATTCGCTTTACAATCGCATTAAATTCATAAAAATCTGCGCTATTATTTTTATTATTCAGGTTTTTATTTTTGATCTTAGTTATTTAACTATCGGATCACAACCGATACTAAAATACCCTTTTTTAATGTTTCTAACAAAAATATGAACAAATCTAGTTTTTGCTGGTCCGGGCCAAGAGTGGTTTTTCTGACGAGGCAAAAGAGTTCATAATCGTCCCTAGTTTTGGCCATTACTCTGCCATGATTGGGCCTTGCCAGAATCTATTTAAAACTCTCTAGTGCCATGTCAAAAACTAGAATGTTTTTCTACGCGGGGTGATTATAAACTTTATAAAGTTCAGTGTTCCATAAAAAAAAAGTAAACTAGATTTTTGTGTTTAAAATGCCCATATAAAGTTATAATAACTCGCCCGATCAAAACACTATCGATTAAATTATCACAAGAACATCTAACTCCTGCTACCTATGTGTATATTGTATTATCTATATATGTACTTCCTTATCTATCATCTAAACTGTCATCAGTTTCCACGGATAAATCTAGTTAGACAAACTATCTCAATGTCTAATTATTATTACTTACAAGACGAATATATCTTAAAAAGATACATAATTATTTGATCCGGTTTCGCATTGAAAAATCAAGTTCAACACAAATTAATTCCAATTACAAAGTCACAACACAAAACACATTGCTAACGGTCGGTGGGTGGCGAAGGGTGCCTCAATCTTGCACGCCTGCAGCCAATATATGTTCATAAAATAAAAAATATTCTTGTCACCATAATGATCTGCCATGGAGTATCGATTCTTATTTGAGTTCTGCACGCGTTTAACTTATTGTCATGGTTAATTAATGTGACAATCCGAAGAAAGATTTATAGGTTAATTAAAGTGCGATTGTAGTCACATTTAATAGTACCTAGTTATACCACCCCAGCTGCACCAGTGCAAGAACCGTTCAAGCCATCCATCCAGCCATAAAACAACTTAAAACACAGCAGCGCTAGGTGGTAAGTCACACGCAGTGCATTATACCTCGCCTCAATTTACTATTGTTCACGGAATGCTGGCTGGTGGAATTAATTAAACTACTTTTGCTATGTTTTATATAATTTTGTGTTGTTGTTCATAACTAGATGCAAAGAGAGTACCTATACCATGCCTACTTACTTCTTGTTAATCACCACTAAGGATTAAATCTTAGAACAAAAAAAAAGATAATATTTTATCAAGATAGAAGAACGGATTGCATGTGCATCAACATTCCAATATGTTCTACACGACACGAAACACGAGGCAATTAAAACAAGTATCTACGTCTTCGAGTGTATGAAGGATTGAAAATGAAGAACGTTTTTAGGCATTTTTGCTATACAGCTAATAAAGGCGGATGAATTGATTATTTGTTCATATAAGTGACTTGGTCTTGTATTTTGTTTTTTTTTTTTTCGACCAAGAAGCCTTTTTCGGTTAAATAATATGCCTGTTTCTAACAAAGTAATTTTCTGTCTTTTTTTTAAGCAAAAGATATTTTAATTAAAGTTGGACAAAATTTGTATACAAAATCTAGCCAACTTATCAGTTGATAAAATTGAATTACTGGCTATATTTACCGACTTTAACCAAACTGTGTATAGCTGAAATAGAAATATGCAAAAATTGACGAGTGGTATGCAAACTACTTAATATTTGTACTTCTTTATAGTTTATAATTCTATCATTTTATGTTAAACTCAATTTTTTTTAAATTAAGCGCGCACTAAAGGTGTTCTTACATACTTATTATTCTTGCAGAATTTTGTTAAGCAGAATTTTGTAAAGCAGAATTTTGAAAAGCAGAATTTTGAAAGATGAATTTTGAAAAAAAGAATTTTGACCTCGACAGAATTTCGACCCCAACCCCATTTTTATTTTGTATTAAATCAAGTGAGACGCAGAAATTATTTAAAATAAAACAAAAAATCTGATTTGTTGATACCAATATCCATTTGCTTATTTATTGGATAAACATAGTAAGATTTTTCAAATAATTAATGCTTATAACTTCTTTTGTGGGGTATGTAATTGAAAAAGAGGTGAAACAAAAAATAACTGTCCAATCTTTATAAAGTGAATATAAAAAAGACGTTAACATTTTTATATAAAGACAGTCAAATCAGTTTTTTCCAAGAAATTTGTGAGGTAGTTTTGACTTGTTAACTGTCTCATATTTTTTGGAGTTGCTTTCGAATCTGATGTTTGAAAATAAAATTTCGATAAAAATTTCATAATTAAGTTGAAAATATCATATCTAAAAATATCAATTTTTCATGAAAATTAAAATAAAATAAAATAAAATAAAATAAAATAAACCTCTAGGGCTTTTGTAGGAATTATAGGTATTCCATACAAGTGCAAGTAAAATAGTACAAACAAATGTTTTATTCATGAAACCTTGCAAAAACGTTTCATTGACGATGAAAATGAAAATATTGTGTTCAACTGGATCGAACAAACTTGCTCTTGTACTTGTAAGAACTTGAATGTAGCTAGTCACGGACAATGTATAATGGATCGATAGTATTTATAGTTAGTTATAGATAGTTCAAAGCAAATCCGTCTGTCAATTTGTGTAGGAGGCTCTAGAATTTTCTTTGGAGGTTTAACAATATTATACCACAATAACAAAAGGCTCTAACATGTTCGTCAGAACGCACAGACACGGCGAACAGACAAACCGATGACACCATGGTGAAAATTACTTTGTTGGACTTTTCCGTCATCGTGATTTTAGTATTGATTAAAACCTAAAATTTTTTGAGACCAAATCAATCCACTTGTCAATAGACAATAAAAGTATCTTATCAAGTATCTTAGTTATGGTCCTCCTTTTAATGCAGGGAAACTTTACCAAAATGCCATGTGAATAAAGAATCAAGAGCCATAATACAAATGTATATTGTAAAATAGGTTTTTTGAATGGAGTGCATTTTTGAAAACCTTAGCGCAAAATTTTAAACGATTTAGTAAATTGTTTAAGCCATTTTAGTAAGTTACTAAGTTAAAAAGAAGGTTTTGCTAATTTTAAACGATTTTAAAATCTTACTATCTCTCAACAATCAACTAAAGTTAAAATCACAAAATGATTACTTTAACTTTTAGCAATTTGCTAAATCCATACGACATCTGTCATTTTCCTCGAAAAAAATGTCTTACCCATTTTAATTGGAAAAGTGAATTGTGTGTTTTTGTATGATTCGTGAGCTATAATTGTTTTTTAAAGTAAATAAAATTGTTCTAAATGCTTTCGGAAGACGAAGATTTTGATTTTTTTCAGCGTTGTGCAGAAAAGCGCGAAGTTTTAAATCCCGAGTACATCCTATTGAAGAGCTGGACGATGGAGAATTTTACTCCAGAAATTAAATAATGTGATTCAGTTTTATTTTTAATTTTATATAGAAAATTATTTAGAAAATTACTTACAAGTAAATTGCTAAGCCCTTAACAACAGGTTGTTTAAATTTTTTCGCCCTTGATTTTATATTGGTGCAACGTTCAAGTGAGGACTAAAGTATGATTTTCAAGTATTTTATATGGTGGATCTTATGACAGTAGAATTAATTAGGACGATATAACCAATAAATATTTTAAATAATGTTCCATTTACCTCGGTTGCATATAAATGAAATTTCAATTTTTAAATCCGCAATAACCCCTCTCATCAATTTCAACTACAGCCTTAGCCCAGCATAAAGGGTTTGTCGGATTAAAATCATTTAAACTAAAATTAAAAAATTGTAAATTGTAGACACGTAAAAAAAAAATTACGTTGTGGAACTACAGCACGAGTTTTTTTAATTTAAATAATTAAACTCATATTTGTGAAAGTATAAGAAGTTCTCTTGTTTAATTACTTAAATTATAATAAAAATTAGAAAATTGTATATTATTTCAGTTACACAAGGTATTTCATTCATATAGTATTCCATTTATAAGCACTTCAAAACATATAAAGCAGGAACAAAATTAATACTTCCCCAATATACACCATTTTATACCATAAAATACAGAATTATAGTTTTGATTATCAATATGAAATATGTTCAAAACATAGAAAGTTTTTGATTTAGTATTCACCATCCTTCTAAATACCGTTATAACTGGTTTTAAAGTCAGATACGCTACAACATTCCCCAAAAAAAAATATAAAAATTAAAAACCTCTAAAGATAGGCAAAAGATTTGAAAATAAGACAGTTTTTTTATGATTATTTGTTTTTTTCTTTTTTTAATGAGTTGAAATTTAAAATTTGAATTCACTTTCAAATGTGTAAGGATCCATAAAAGCCTTTGTAGTATTTCCAATAATCATTCCTGAGATCGGATCGGTGTACAAATTTTGATGTTTTGGCGGCATAATTTAGAAAATGTCCATCAAATCTTTTCTTTCTCGATGTTTATAGTTCTGCCATCGAGATATATAGAATTATGGTTGAGGCTTGCTAAGCCTAAACTTATTCTTTTAAAAATACAAACAATTCGTAAGGGAAGAACTTAAGCTTGCTTAAAACAGAAAATTCACCTAAATTCATCCATGAAAAATAACCATTCTGAGAGAATGGTTATTTTTCCATATTACTTTGAGGATTTGAGGATTATAGTAAACAAAATTATTTTTCGAATTTTTAAGTCGGTTTTTATTATTTTTTCCTGCTTAATTTTTTATAAATTTTCTCAAACGATTTACTTTAGTAAACAAACTGATTTTCAACCAAAAGCCAATTGAGCTAAATATTCGGCCTAGTTTCCGGGTTATACTTATAATCTGGAAAAATTACCAGTTTGACCATTCTCTCAGAAATACATAAATGAATTTGGGTGAATTTTGTGTTTAAGGCAAGCTTAAGTTTCAGACAAACATATTCAATAATAAAAACCCGTGAACGCAATTGTTCCTTTCTTCTTTTCATATTCCGGTATATTTAATAGCCTATCAAAAGTATTCGCAAGCCTTTCATTTTTATGTGGTAAACCTAACAACAAAAGCCCTGTAAAAATGGCATAGAATCATTAATTTAAAAAAAATGGAGACGTACATGTTTTTAAATACATTCAATAAATTTCGTACAAAGTCTGTTTCGATAAAATTGCAGTAAGGCCAATATTGCACTCTTGATCTATGAGACACATTTGGACTATCCTCAGGATATCATAGAAAATAAAATTACATTTGGCATTAACTAACAACCATACACATAGGTATAATACATCATTTGAAAAAAAAAAATTAAATTGAATTTAAAAAAATTACGTATACGCTCCAGTGAACGACAGATATCTTCGTTTTTATGTATTCCTTTGGAAGCCATATTCAATCTTTTTTTTTTTTGTTGATATCATACTCGATAGTATTCTCCTTGTGATTTAAGCCAAGATTCTAAACGTATAGCACTTAACTAATTTTTTGAAACTTTTGCTCTTATTGCGAGAGTCGTCAAACGTGCGATTCGACAAAATTCGATCGTACCAAAAAGTTGAGGGCGTTTAAATAGTTGCCTAAATCGATCGGGATGGGTGGTTGGCAATGGCACAGTGGATATAGTGTTACAATTAATTTGTATACTATTTTCTATACGAAAACTTAAAGCACACCAACTGACAACATAGGCGCCTGCCTAGCGACTGGGCATAGCCTAAGCGGAGTCGCGTGAGCGGGACTGTGGACCCAAAAAGGGAATTCAAATCCTTAAACCCGCGAAGGGGGCCACCCAAAGCAGTATTGTTAAAGAAAACTATCTATAAAGTGGTCCACTGAAGTGGGTCAGAAATTCACAATTAATGGGCCAGAAGTCCACAAGATTTTTGTGTGGACTTTTGGTCCATCGGAGTGGGTCAAAAGTTATATGGGTCAAACGTCCATAATGGGCTTTTGACCTGTGGACTTTTGAACCTGCGCCTTATTTGTATTAGTTAACATTCTGGATAGCCTATGTGGTTCTGTGAATTAAATTTTAGGCCTATTTTCTATTTAATAAGCCAATAAGAATTTTGCATCATTTAATTAGAAATATGTTTTGTTTATATTTTTTTTACACATTTTTTAAGTTTAACAAAATTCCTAAATTCAATGTTAATTGTTGTCTCCGCAGCGTGACTGCATTGTATGAACTTTAGTTCATACAAAAATCCTAATAAATTTCAAATTAAACCCCTGACCAGCGTCAAATCTTTCATTACTCTCTCCCCTTGTATGACCAACGAATTGTTGGCATATGGATCGGGTACAGAGAAAAAAGAAAGAAACCGAATGTGACAACAGCAAGCTTGTGTGCTCTAATAAAAATGCTAGTCGTTCAAATGCATTTGATAAGCAACAAAAACCTGCACTGAGATGGAGCTTGACATGTGGCTTCCGTAGCGTGATGGTTAGGCCGTCGGCTTCCAAATTCCAGTCACAGTTGATGTCTTAAGTTCAATCCCCATGACGGGCAAAGCTTTTCAAATAAAAATGAACATATTAAGATTCAGCACCACACAAAGAAGTCTGATGATCGGTGTGGCACTCGTGAAATAGCTATAACTTCAGCCAAATAACTTGATGGTAGAACACTTAGTTGTTGTTGTTTCATCCAAAATTTTCAAACCCAAATTCCTAATGTTTTTTAATACAGCTTTTGTATTAAAAAAAAAAAAAACTCAAGTTATTTTTATACAAGTATTCTAAAAGCCTACATTTTCCTTGTGTCGCACAAATAACATTGCCATTTTCTTTTCATACACTTATGATTCACTTGCAATATCAGCTCCTGATGTCAAACTTATAAGCAAATTCAATTTGTTCATTGTACATAATATGTACCGACTTTTTATATATGTATGTATGTGTATTCATTTGTCTCTATAGCTTGCACTGTTATTTGCATTTTATTAAATAAAAACCTGATGCACATAATACACAAAACCTTGATGGATCTATAGAAACAACCTCATGCTCACGCGGTGCAATAAAATATTATTTCTACTTGCTGCTGCGTGCTTTCTTGTCAAATAAATGAAATGTGTGCTTTACTGGTTGCACGGATTGAGGCAGTGCGGCGGTGGTGCCGGTGCAACATTGCGCGTCGAGGAATACAAAAATACATATACATTGAAAATATGAAAGTTTTGACCTCCAATATACAATCCAAGGCACGAGGGGAGAAAATTCATTTAAGTGTATTTTACGTCTCATCATAAATATAAAAGGCGTCAACGAAAAGACATGATATGCTGTAAAAGTGTTATAATTTTTTTATTTTTTTTAAATTGTTTTTCTTTTTTGTTGTACAACTCGCTTATATATTGAAAATATAATGCACTTGAAAATCATTGTAAAGCACATATACACATAAAAACTAACCTGATGTTTGTATTTGAATTTTATAGTTACCCTTGATTCGATGTTCAAGGGTGTGCGCATTGAGCTTTGAAATAGCTCGCACACTTGTCTTAAGTAAACAAGCTAAATAATAATTATTATATCGTTACTTTGTTTTAAAAACTTCCTACACTACACTTAAATACAATGTAGCGTTCGGTACCTATCTACTTCAGAGCACGATAATTAATAAATTATGTACAAATAAAATTATCTATTGAAACCATTTGTTCAAAAATAAACCAAACCAAATATTGATCCCATAAAATTCATACAGTCCATAAATTAAATTTAATTAGTTTCGTATTTCCAGTAAAAAACAATTCACAAGAATATACGATCAGAATATTGGTTCAAAGTTATTAAGGCAAGGTAGGTATTTAATTCATGTGCCAATTTTAAAGAATTGCCACCTTTAACATTTGTACCGAATTTTATAGTAATTTCATATTACATATATATATTGAAATTCACGGTAAACAAGCACATTATTCATTTATAGGAGCCCAAACCTGGACATAAATTCAACTTCTCACGAATTTGATACTCTGTCTGACTCCATCCAAAGAATTGTTTCACATAATCCTCACTCTGAACTCGTCATCGAGGCGATTGCAATGTACACAATTCTAGTTGTCTCCGCTTTTCTGGCCAGACAACATCCGAAGGAAGGTATATTGATATCTTTGCTGAGTTAAACCATCTTAGTCAGCTCTTTGATGAGCCAACTCGAATACCTAACGTTGCAGGTCAATCTGCGAACACTATATAGTAAGTGCCCGATTACACGATTCGTTTTTCGGTTGTTTCGTCTTTCGTCTTTTTGACAGCTTGGGTGAGGGGAGTAGAAATGTAGAGGGAAGGAAGTAACGAAAGCAGGAATGAAAATTTCAAGACTTTTTCTGGTTGAACTTTGAAGATTCTGATTTGGCAACCACAATTCTCCTCGATGTTAGCAGAAAACGAATTGAACAAAAATTATTGAATTGAAAAATAGTTTTTAGTAATTGGATACACCTAATATACGTTTGTATTTGCGAAATAAGTGATTAAAAAATATTTTTATTTATTACTATTGATTATTTTCTTACAAAACATCCTCCAATTCCATGAACGTCAAAATAACGAATGGAAGTACGTACGTATTTTCGCGAACCATGAAATCATGAACGTTCTTGCCTGTCAAAAACACGAATCAGGCTCTTAGTGTATAACCGCCTCTAGGCACATCAGACTATTTTGTCATATCCTTTATATCTCTCAAAGTTTCCCCCTGCAGAAGATAGCAACCCCTGTCGAAACGTCGGGAAAAGTTAATGCTACAAATCTTGTTTCATTAATAAAATTATTGTGCCCAAAACAGCCGAAGGAAAAAAATATTTTTCACTCAACATTATACATTGTGTCATATCTGCAAATTTCTCGTGCCAACAAAACTCAGTTAAAGAAAAAACTCCTAAGAGAACCGTTTGGCTAACTGGGACGATCTCAATAATTTTTTCAAGGGCTTAAACTGGTCACTATGCTTCCTCGATAGTGATGCAGACACCAGTGCAGATATGATTACAAACTTGATTCTTTGTGGAATGAGAAATTTTATCCCGAAGAGGGTACAATCTATCAAACCCAAAGAAAATTCATGGTTTGGTTCGAGTTGTAAGTAGGTAAATAGGGTCAAAAAAGTAAGCTTCCGTTGTTATAAAGCCAACCCTACTGAGGAAAACCGGAAAAACTTTCAACAAGCTAGAAAGATCTGTAACGTTCATATTCGACGAACCAAATTTTTTCACGATCAAAAATTACGGCAAAAATACTACAATGTCTCAAAGGTACTAAATATGTTTGTTCATTTGTAAAAAAAATACGAAATACCACCTCGTCCTGGGTTCCAACGCTTGTCTTCAATGATACTCCTTTTGTCAGCTCGCAAGATAAAGCCAATTTTCTTGCAGCACAGTTTGCTCTTAATTGGACGCTACCAGATGGTGTTATGGCTCCTCCTGTATTTGAGAGCGTATATGATTTTATGGGACAAATCTTCTTTCGCACTTGTGCAGTTGCAATAAATCGGAAAGATCTCGACATTCACAAATCCGCTGGCCCGAATAGTATGCCTCCCATTATTCCAAAACTGTATAAGCTTTTCCATCTTTCCTACTCTCCTGGTCTCTTTCCGATTGAATGGAAAACATCATTTGTCCAGCCTGTCCCTAAAAAAGACGTGTCTTCTTCCCCCCTCTAATTATCGGCCAATTGCGCTTACGTCCCATCTTTCCAAGGTCATGGAAACGCTGATTGAAAATTAATCAAGAAATCAAGAAATTTCTTAAAGAACGAAAGCTTCTTAATGACCGGAAGTACGGCTTTCCTAGCAATAGATCCATCACTGGTGATCTGATTGTATTTCTCACCGAACAGCGGCACAAATATTTATATCGTTTTGGAAAAAGTAAGATTACTGCGCTTGATATTTCAAAAGCATTTTATAGCCTGGTGTGCTCCAGGCATCTGTTTTGTCTCCGACACTCTTTCTTATATTCATAGATGATTTTTTCTCTCAACCTTCTAATCCATTAAACTGTTTTGCTGTCGATAGTACCCTGAATTTCTCATATTCGTTTTCAGATTCACATCCATGTCCTTCGGATGTGGAACTTTAACGGCAGCATATGATAAGCTCATTCAATTCTGATATCGATATCATTGTCCAATGGGGTATCAAAAACCGCGTATAATTTAATGCTTCTGAAACTCAATGCTGTCTCCTGTCGTTAAAGCGAAACCCAACCCCAATTCCGCTATCCATGGACGGCACTTGCATCGCAGAAACCGAACAGCTCTCAGTTCTCAGTATGTGTGCCACAGACCACCTTTTGTGGAATGACCCCATTTTCATGTCGCCAAAAACGCTGCTAAGCGTTTAGGTTTTCTCCGTAGATGCATGAAGTTTTTCTCCCCTTCTGATCTGGCTGTGATCTACAAAGCCTTAATTCGTTCAAAACTTGAGTACAATTCTCACGTATGGGCAGGAGCTCCAAAAACTCACTTGAGGTTTTTGGACAGAACAGAGAGCTTCAAAAATGATAGGTGAGAGCTCTATAACGGAAACAATTACATCTCCCAAACACCGCCGTAATGTGTTGTGTCTTTCTCTATTTTATCGCTATTATTATAATCAGAATTCTAGTGAAATAGCCAGTTGCATTCCTCCCCTTAAGAAATTCAACCGTAATACTCGTGCTTCTAGGAATGCCCATCAGTTCACCCTCGAGCCCAACTTTGGACGTACTGTAATGTACAGCGATTCTTTCTTCAGTCGCACCACACGAATGTGGAATGCTTTACCTGACTCGACTTTCCCCTCTAATTTCGATGTGCAAACATTTAAAACCAATGTGCATCGGTATCTCCTTCTAAATCGTCTCCTATACATATCTAATCGCTCGTGCTGTGTTTAAGACATTTTAAGGGTAGCCATAACCCCTTTGGCGCGCGTGGAATATTTTTTACATTATCTAAGTGGTTGCAATTTGTCATTATTGATTTATTCAATCTGTTTTAATTTTATATAAAAAGCTTTTAAAAAGTTATAATGATAGATAGCAAAGAAGCGATTAAAGCGTTAAGCTTCTACGCCATTACCTCAAAACTAGTATGAGAATGCTTGCGGAGGTTAAATGAACTGGACAAGCATACCAATGTCTCAGTCTATTGGGTACCGGATAACTTGGGTATCGTTTGGTAATGATGAAGCAGACTTCTTTCCTTAGCCAAAATAGGAGCTACAACCTCAGCAGGAACAGCCTTAGAATAATAACGGGTCTACTCACATGGACACTGCAAACTAAAAATGCATCTCAGTATTCTCGGCTTAGTGAGCAGTGCAACATGTAGACTCTGCAACATCTATGAGGAAACACCTGACAAATGTCACGCATTCGTGGATCAAAGACCTGGATATCTGGGAAGATACCAGAAAGAGGAGAGGGACCTACCCACTACCCTCACTGAAAATACTCCAAATACTTAAGTTTATCAAAGAACTAAATTTGGAGGATGAGATTTTAGTGAACAATCCCATGCAGCTCTAGATGGGGACACAATAGATCTAAGGTCACAGTGCATCATACCCCGAATTGATTGATTTATTCATTCATGCATATCACAATTTTCAAGAGAATGTGTTTTGGGCTTATGAAAAATTTCAAAAATTGCTTCTTGAAAATCCGTAAACTACTAGGACGGGAGGCGACCGTAGGTTTACCTATCTCATCGCGGCTTCAGAAAAGAATGATGCCAATTCATAGCTTGTCTTAACATAAACAAAACCGCTGGTCGGACAAGGTTTTTCAGGTGCCAACGGGTAAAAAACGCACTTTTACGGTTGCATTTTAGACTTAGGCTACCTAAACCATGATGGATTTTTATAATTGGAGTATCAAATGAAAGCTTAGACTGCCCTCTTTACAAAACCAGTGGTCGGACAAACTTTTGTTGGTTGTTGCGGCGAGTCCGTTTAAAACGCATTTAAGTGGTAAAAGCGTTTTTCTAGGCTATATGAAATAGTTTTGCATAGTTGTCCACCTGTTAAACGCAATGAATACAAAAATAGCTGTTTTTACAAAAGTGGTTGGACTCGCCACAACAACCATTAAAAGTCTGTCTGACCACTGGTTTTGTAAACAGTGCAGTCTAAGCTTTTATTTGATACCCTGTTTATAAAAATCCATCATGGTTTAGGTATCCTTAGCCAAAAATGCAACCGAAAAAGTGCGTTTTCAACCCATTGGGACCTGAAAAACCTTGTCCGACCAGCGGTTTTGTTAATGTTAAGACAAGCTAAGAATTGGCATCATTCTTTTCTGAAGCCGCGATGAGATAGGTAAACCTACGGTCGCCTCCCGTACTATACGTGTTGATTTTAAAAATTATTTTTTTTACAAAATATTAACACGTATGTATACTTAAGTCTGTAAAAGTATATTTTAGTGAAAGTATTAACTATAGAGTATAGACATACACATATTTTATAGTTATAATCCTTCGTTTGAATATCAAATGCACAAACATAAGCCAAAAGGTGCGACCCAGTGTTAAAATTTGCAATTCCTTTACTATTTAATTTTGAACAAATATAATAATACAATTTATTAAAGCTTTATTATAAAGATTGCAGGGAAGAATACTTTTTTTTTTTGTTGTTGTGTGTGAAATACAAATTAAACTACCTACTAGAAAACCGCTCGGTTTTCCCCCAAACTGTGTATTGTGTATAATGCCACATTCAAATCCAACAACAATATAAACACAAAAAGCACGAAGTAAAAATGAGCGGTTGTTTTTGCTTATAATATCGCGCCCGCTGCCTGCAGTCATACTTCATACTGTATCTTATGATTATAAGTTTCTATCCTTGAGAAATTTATTTCCTGAACTTTTATACAAATAAAAATACAACGCAGCACACCGGCTGTTAGATGATCTTGAGAATGTTGTTGTTTTTTGTTTGTGTTTTTGCATTTGTATGTGGTTTATGGATCTAAAATGCGAGAGAATAGAAGCGCATCGAGAAGTTAAGTGTTGAATTTAAGGTTTTTTGTTGGCCGACGCGACGCACGCGACAACTCTATACAAACGCATGATTTTAAATGGTGACGATAGGGGGCGGGCGGGACGAAGTTATGTTACAAGGTGAATTGGTTGTTATTAAATCGAATCGACGCGAGTATTGAGTGATTAATAAAAATGTAACATATAGAAATAAATAGAAATGAGACTCAAATGAAATAGGTAATTGATTTTTGAAGTGCCTGACGTTGTGTCAACTATAGACAGCAAAAAAGACGTGACGAATTTAATAACAATGCCAACAAGAATTATTCTTTTTTTGTTGTTGTCAATATTCTTTTATCTGAGGGTAATTGGAACTTTTTTCGAAAAACTGTAGCACGTGCCTTATTATCCGAGTCTGAGAAAAGTTACTATTTAATTCCGACAATATGCAGTAAGGACAAGTTAAAAGAGTGTTGTCACTTATAGTCTTATAAAAGAAAGATAAACAACTTTGTTGCAATACTAAACTGGTATACCTTCTGTATGTATGTACGTGTACCTTTAGCGCGATGATATCTCTTAAGAATTTGATAAATCGATATAGCCTTAAGTGATATTTCGACTCCAAATTTTTGATTAGTCCATTTTTGGTTTGGCATTGGATTTAGATACGAGAAGATAAATTGATGTGAAAGTATATTTTTTGAATTTTGGTCTATTTAACCATTTGTCTCAATAATCTGTAGAAAGTCTTCCGTTGTTTAAATCAATCTATGTATGTGTGTAGAAGGTCAACTTATTGCTTACATCTCTTTTATTCCCTTGATATGTATGTATATTGCTATTGCTACTGAAAATACTCTTGTTAAATTGGACCCTCGTGTTTGTCGAGAATTGTTCAATTCCAATAATTTTATGAAAGATGATGATAATGATGTCGTGCCTTTTTATATGACATACACAATTTTGCTTGATTCTCACGTTTCCATTGGTGCCAATATCTCAAAACTGCAAAAAATGGACATAACATCACATGTGTGCATTAGGGTATCGGTCACTGTAAAACCACGAAATTTGAATTTTTTTTTTAGTTAAGCGCGCACTAAAGGGGTTTTGGCTGCCCTTAAAATGTTTAAACACAGTGCGAGCGTTGGGAAAATAGGGAAGGATTTAAGAGGAGATACCGATGCACACTGGTTTTGAACCTCTGAATATTAAAATGGTCGGGAAAGATAGAGCCGGGTAAAGCATTCCACATTCGGGTAGATCGGCTAAAAAAAAATCTCTATACTTGACAGTGCGTCCGAAGTTGGGCTCGAGGGTAAACTGATGAGTATTCCTTGAAATACGAGTATTGCGGTTGAATTTTTTTAGGGGAGGAATACAGCTGGCTATTTTATTAGAACAATTATTATAAAAGTAACGGTAAAATAAGGTTAGACATGAAACATTGCGGCGGTGGTGGAGGGATGCAAATGTTTCTGTTATATTTCTGTCACCTATCATTTTCAAAGCTCTTTTCTGAATGCTATCTAAGAGACTCAATTGGGTTATTGGGGCACCTGCCCAAATATGAGAATTATACTCAAGTTTCGGACGGATAAATGCTTTATAGATTACAGCCAGATCAGAAGGGGAGACAAATTTCTTGCATCGCCGAAGAAAACCTAAGCACTTAGCAGTATTTTTGGCGACGTCGAATATGTGATCATTCCACAGAAGGTGGTCTGTGATACACATACCGAGGACTGAAAGCTTTTCGGTTTCCTTAATACAAGTACCGCTCATGGATAGCGGCAAATGTTAGAATTTAAAGTCTAGACTTAAGATTTTTTTAGAAAAACAACATTTACCCCGTTTACATGATGAATTCGAGCGAGCTTCAAGCTCGATTGGCCCCTTTGTGTTTGTATACCGGCATTGAGTTCAAATGAGCTTCAGCCGAATCGATTCCATTTCAGGAGCGGAGTTGAGTTGAAATTGTTGATAAAAAACCTGGGTCGAAGAGTCGGTCTGATTGGTGGGTTTTTGCAAATGTGCGAGTAAAGTTATTTATTTGTTTTTTGAAAGCTATGCGAAGTATGTACTCAAATTCATTAAATTTTAACTGTTTTTTTTTTGTGAAATAAATATATTGAAGCCATTCCTTCAACTGTGATCTCAACACCATATCAACTCAACTTCAAATGGGGCTCTCAACTCACGTGACGAAAAACCTGGGTCTTAAATCCGAACATAATCCAACTCGAGCTTTCAATACTGCTTGTAAACTAAACGGCGTAATTGGTAAACGTTCAAAATTTCTTTGTTTTCATAATTATTTCCGAACTTGTACTACCGACCATTTGATAAGGGGGCCAGAAAAATGTTTACACTGGCGCTTTCCTGGCAATTGAAAGTGCTTTTAGTGGCGCCATGGAGAAGCGTGGTAGTTATCCGGTAGCGTAATGGTTAGTGCGTTGGACTGTCACGCTGGAGGTCTGGGTTCACTTCCCAGCCTCGTCAACAGGGCTACTGCCTTTTGTCACGAATAAGTGCTTCTCGTCTAGCCGTTCGGATTCGGCATAAAATTGTAGGTCCCTTCCATTCCTGTCGAAAGGCGCACACAGGAATGGTTGCGAGTTGTTAGTCACTAGGCCCTGGTTCTTCATGAGCCGTTGTGCCACCCGATTTATTTATTTTTCGGATCTTTCAATTATTGTAGTGTATAGCTAACTCAGAAAATTCGTACACGCAAACGAAAACAAAGTTTTTATATTCAGTTTTTGTCTTGTAGTTGAACAATAACAAATTTATAGTTTAATTCTTGTATTGCTGAACCAAAGTTATTAATAATCGAAAGTAAAGTTAAGAAAAGCAGGTGGCCATTTAGAAAATAAAATAACCTGCCCAATTGCCTGAAACATTTTACAATTTTACCGTGTGACATCAGTCAGTATCAAGTCAGCATAAGTTTAATTCATATTTTTAATTATTATTAAATTTAAGTTTAAGTATATGAGACGTAAATAAAATTAAAATTCATAATGCAACATTTTCAACTTCATATATCTATTAATAAAAACCTACTTAGTTATCTATTTTATAAGTTTGTTCATAACTTTGAGTTAAATTAAGTTTTCAAACTTCCGGTAAGAAATTATAAATTCTTAATTTTTTTTTTTTCATTTCCGGAAAAAAAACCTGGTGTTTGTTATTAAAGTTATAGTGAATGGATATATTCTGAATGCATATCAAGTTTTCTAAAGTGGTTTTAAGGTCAACAAATAAGTCTTATATCAATATATACATATTTGGTTTTGTAATTAATGGAATTTAGATTCTAACGCCATTATTTTGTTTATATTTGTAAGTGAATTAATTAATTTAATTTATTCCTATTTTAATAACATACTAATCCAATTAATTCTTTAACGAATAGTTTTTGAAACCACCAATTTAAAGATTAAGTAATAACTAATGAGATTAGAAAATAAATCAAATCAATGTTACAAGAAAGAAGATCTTGACCTCAACACCAGAAAAAATTGCGATTCCCAAAATTTGACAGTGGGCTTTTCAGTTTGAGACTGTCTTCATAATCATTCGAAGACGCAAATTTTCGGCGAAACGCATTTTGTTCTGGATTTGAGAGCAATTGTTATTGATTTAATGAGAATTTTTTGGTATAATTTAGTTTTGAACCGAAAATATTACGGAATAAGGAATTTTTCGATATTCCGCCTATTCTATAGAGGCTCTCACAAGCATGTACCTACGACGATTATAAGTTTAACAAACGGCGTGTTTTATTGCAAACGCCATCCATAATACAGTACGATTTAACATGCATTACCAAAACAAAAACATCGGCAGTAGCTCTACAGCCGATAAGAAGCTAAAGTAGAATCCAACCGTGGGTTGATAGATTTTTGGCACTTATTCGAGTCTCGAATTGGATAGTGTTTGTTTTGTTTTAGAAATTGGTACGATTGGTAGTTGAATTAAGTTTCGATGGATGTGTTCATGGAGTACTTACAATTTTTAATTCCCATTGGACAGACAAATCAATCTTTCACCAGTACCAAACGTGAAATAAAAAACTATAGGCTATGGTCGATGCGTTTTTTAGGAGTTTCTTACTGTACTATGCATAGTTTCCCAATAAAACACGCCTAAAATTGATATAAACTTAAATAGTCATATATTCTGTAGACAAGCTCACTTATGTGAGGCCAAATTAATGTTCTCTTTTGTATAATCCTTCGTATTTTAGTGAACATTTCATTTCAAATTCTTGCAAATATGTTATTATACCCTTTTCCCTGAAATCGTTAGTTAGTGCAAACAATAATCAAATTTGAAAAGAATATAAAATAATCTAATTAAATTTTATTTTTTTTTATCTTTACAGAAAAATCCAACATTTGGGTACAATAAACTGCCAGAAAAAAAATGTTCAACAAACATATTAAGAATAATAACTGCACGCACCAAACTTTGCTTAGATGTTGAATAAAATAACTACATCACCGCTCCACAGAAAAAGAAGATTTAATCACATGGGTTGAGTTACTGGAAAAATGTGAACAAAGTATATACAAGAAACAACTAGCAAAAATGCAACTAACACTGCCAAAATCAATGACAATATCAATCGATAAGGTAATTTTTTTAAAAATAATTTAAAAAAATATAGGTAGCTAAAAAAATATTTTGATTATAGTGTTTTCATACTAAATTAAATCAGTGCCTACAAAAACTTAATGAAAATTTGTCTTAAATGTTTCAAAAACAACTTTAATGAATTTTAGCAATTTCTCCAAACAAAATCAAAAGCAGCTTAAATTAAGTAAGAGACATTTTAAGAAAAATCTTGATGGATCAGCACAAAGCTCTACAACAAAACCTAGCTTTTTCAGACTTTTTTAAATCATATTTTAATTTTACTGGGTTATTAGTTCAAGGGAACAAAATCATAAATACTGAAAAAAAAAATGGGCACGACTGGATCGCACAAACGTGCTCTCGTATAGCCAACAACTTTAACAACGTAGCTTGAAGTTGACAATGTGCATATGTATTCGTTCCATAAAATTATGATATCATTAAAAAAAGTTGTAAAAAAGAAGTTAAAATATAATATATTACTAATAAGAAGATGAAGAAATTCAAATATTAAAAGACTGAAATTAGCTCTGTTTTAAAGTGGAGTGAATTAATTAATTGAATTATATAAATTATTACTAAAAATTACTATAAATTTGTTATTTTAATAGCATACACCGATAGAGCTCAAAAAAGTATGCCATTGTTTGATAAATATGAATTCATAAAGAAAAAATCTAAAATCGTTAAAGCGGTTTTCTTAAAAAATAATTTTTTGTATATAAAAATTCTTGAAAATTTTTATAAATAAAATTTGGTATGCCAAGTTATAGTATTTAATAAAATACAATTTTGCACAAAATTAAAAAAAAAAATCATATAAAAAATATATATATAAAAATTCTTGAAAATTTTTATAAATAAAATTTGGTATGCCAAGTTATAGTATTTAATAAAATACAATTTTGCACAAAATTAAAAAAAAAATTCATTAACATACATATTGAATTTTCAAAAAAAAATAATTTAATATTTTTTTTAAAATCCAAAAATTATATTTTTCGACAAATTGTAGATGCAAAACTGTTAAAATTTTAAAGAACCTCCTATATAAAAAATTTGGTTCAAATCGGTGTAGCCGTTAACGAGATATTTGAAAACCAAGAAATCGGTTCTATGACAGATACCGTTAACAAGCGTAATACATAATTTTTTTTTCTACCAAAATATTTACTATAGAAATAATAGAACCTCGTTTTTTTCAAAATCATTAGAACTTTTTTTAAAATGAATCAATTTGTGTATATTGGTTGTATGACAGTCCCAGTTATTTTTTGAGCAAACAAAATTCAATTTCCCCTCTAGACTAGAGAATCACCAAATAATCTTAAGGCCAGAGTTTGAAGAAAATCGCTTCAGTGGCCGCTCCAGGTCGAGATACAGATAGACAGACTGACTGACAGACAGACAGAATTACCGGACCCACTATTTTCACGTTCTCTATCATCGTAATATTAAAGTTTGATTTTTGCACTTATCCTAAACTTGCCCTATACTATGTACATATATCGCGAGTAAAATTACTGTAATGAATGACAAATGAGGCTGTGAGTGCAAAACTAGCGTCACCGACTTTTTTTTAATTGGTTTTAAATCGATTTAAAACAACCCCTTTGTATTTTTTTTAAACAGTAATGTTATACTTTTTGAAAGGATTATTTATTCAAGAATATAATATACGGTCTTAAATCATTCATTTCCCTTCTACGACAAAATAAGTGACAAAATAAAAGAATCTTCCAAAAACGGAATAATTTTGCATTTACGGGATAATTAGGCCTATTAAGCGAGGCCTTATATTCTGTAATTCTGCTGTTCTGTCAATCACTGTCAATACAAAAGATGTAAAAAAAATCTTTTATGAATAATTATAATTTTGGTATTCGGCATGCTAAAACTGTTATAAAAAATGTTAAGAAATCTGATATGAGATGTCAAAAGTTCAACATTCCCAACAAGTCTTTTACCAACCGAGGTATTCGGCACCAAACACTTTTCATGGAACAAAGACTAAGTTGTAGTCGCTTTGATAATCCTCATGTGCTAGAAATAAATACTTTTTTAAATAATTTATTATTGATTCATTAAATGCAACAATTCTTAGATAAATTCTTACATTTACTTATGCTTACCACAAACACCACCATTCAACAAGTTTCCGTAAAGAAATATTGGGGCATATTCATAGTCGCAGATAGACCCAGGTTTAACTAAAC
Organism: Melangyna quadrimaculata; assembly: GCA_949320155.1. Classification (NCBI taxonomy): domain Eukaryota; kingdom Metazoa; phylum Arthropoda; class Insecta; order Diptera; family Syrphidae; genus Melangyna; species Melangyna quadrimaculata. The sequence goes on along the minus strand of OX439484.1, from coordinate 157,450,633 downwards.
TACAGTTTAAGACAATTTTGGCTCAACGAATACAGACCGATTTTAATTACAAATTGTTGTTTTTATATTTTAAGAAGTATACTACACAAATAACTTCAAATATTTTGAAATGATAAACTTAAAAAAATAGAATCAACGTCCCAAAATTCAACCAAACCTATGTTTAACGTAGACCCAGGTCTAAAATGACTATGAATACGCCCCACTGTGTTTACTAAAGCTGAGCTGATTTATTGGTAACAGATTTTAAGTCTGTTCCTATAAAAATTTTCATTTTCGAAGTTCCATAATAGACTTTTATTAAAGTTCGAACTGCTGAAGTGAATACCAATTATAGAAGATCTTTAATGGTAAACGCATCTTTTATGATTCATAACAGAAAATTCATAGCAGAATAACAGATCTGGCAGAATAGGTCTAAATAACCTCCCACAGAATATGTTGTTTGATGCTCAAAACGTTATTTTTTTCGACATGTTGCTGCATGGACATAGATTTTTTGGACTCCATGAGATTTTTTTAGACATGTTCATAGTCCGGCCATCGTTCATGGCCTGTGGAGGCGGCCCGTAATGGACACCCTAATGCATATGCAATACAATATGTGTCAGATGTACTAAAACAGGGGGCGTAAACATTCTTGTAACTTACAGATAGGTAAACACCTTCAGTTACAAAAAAAAAAAAAAAAAAAAATTAAATTATAATAAATCCTTGAATGACAATAAAAACAACAAAAATTGATTTAATTTTGTCGTGCTACTCACATAGTATAATCAAACAATTAAGTTTTTGTTTGTCTATCCAATTACTTTTGTATATTGAGCTAATGTATTTGTTTTTTTGTTTAATTAAAATTCGATTGATGCCGGAAAACTCGGATTCTGTTAAAATATTGTTGTTTAAATACCTGACCGGCCGGTGCGGTGGTGGTGGCCGGGCTGGTAAGGAGCGTGAGTTATGGCAGAAAGTTGTTCTTGAATCGATGAATATCAATTATTGTGTGCGGGTATTTTTTTGCATTCGAATTTTTTTTTTTACTTTAATGGTTGTAATTTGATTATTTTTTTATTATTATTAGCTGTATATTCACTACAATTACAAGTGACTATAAACAATAGGGTGGCAAAACTTATCACAACCATCAAGGGCTCCCAGCTCAAGGTGGCCCAAGCTGGTTCGTGTGACCCAGTCATACATTTTATTATATTTGTTTGTATATCTTTTCAAAGGATTAAATTGTTCCTCCCCTCAAATAATTCAACAGTAATAGTCATGCTTCTAGGAATGCCCATCAGTTTACCTTGCAGCCCAACTTCCAATATACTATAAAGTACAGAGATTCGTTCTTTAGTCGTACAACACGAATGTGGAACAAACAACCTACATATTAATAGAGTAATTTTGAAACTTCCTTAAAAATCAATCATTTTCAGACCTTATGCACTTTCTAATGCTGGAAAAATTGTATGCAACAAAGCGTTATTCGTTGTGCAATTTGTCCTCTAACCTCTAACACTGTTCCACAGAGGCCCCACGTTGGCCACATTGTCTTAAGACGTCACTGTGATGTACATGTACATTACTGCTATGCATAATTATAGCAATTTTAATGTAATAAATTTATTTTAATTGAAAATAAAACAAGATCGTGTCGAGACATCGAGATATATGAGGTGAGGGCATAGGCAGACAAAGATTGTAGAGCTACATATGTTGACATTGATTTGTTCAGATTGAGATACAAATACTCAGAATTTTTTAATGCTTTATTTAGCTATTCATAGTTTATGTCAATTTGATTGCATATTGACGTTTAACTACCCATTGTTAATGAATAGTACAAATATTAATTAAACTCTTGGTTGAGATGGTTATGTTATGTTATCATAATTCATATTGCTACTGTGCATTTTAATTGGTTTGTGTACTTGATTATGTATGTTCATTTGATTTGATTGAATATTTGTTTTGGTAGCTGTAAGCTGTTTGCAATTGGTATAACTACAACTTGTACCTATGTGTATTTTGTTTTTAGTTTTGCACTGGCTACTTTAGTGATACAAAATTTAAGTTGTTTAATAGAAAGAAAACTCTTTTGAATCTTAAGATGAGAGGATGAAATTTAAATATATAATCCGCACAGAAAAACAATCTAGTTTTTGACAAGGCACTAGAGAGTTTTTCATAGATTCTGGAAAGGGTCTAGCAGGGGCTTAAAAATAACTAGAAGGGCCTTGGCGATTATGAACCCTTTTGCCTCGTCAACAGGTTTTTCCTCACTAAACAATCCTATAATATACAGATGTCTCACACCCATACCTTTAATAAGAAGTGTGATGAAGTGTGGGAAGATAATGGAAACAGAGAAAAAAGTGTCATATGATACTGAAATTGAATGGTGCTTACAAAATGTTTGTTTTTGGTGCACAAGGAGACATTTCTGATGGGATATCGAAACATGTTCAACAAGTTTTTACTGGGGAGGGCCTTACGAGTGTTTGAAAACTTCCCTCTTCTAAATGTTTGGTACTGGAACCAAGCAAGTGCTTGCCAAGTATCTGAAAAGTTTTCCTCGTCTAATTTCCCCTGCTGAAAACTTACTAGGGCCTTGCGCAAGCTAAATACAAACTTGGCATTTTGTCACAAGGTATAGCAATTTATTATTTTATACAACACATGTTTACGAATTAAATTAAATTCACTTAGAATAATAAAATTCAGATTACCAAAATGTGTGTCTCAGCAGCGTCAGGTAGCATCTAACTTGAATTCACCTGAGCTTTTAACTGTATTTATACAACAGCTCGTAACATTTATAGCAGAAATAGTTGTTGGGGTTTTCAAATAATTCGTACTACAAAAAGCAACCAAACAAATTAGAGAAACTTAAGTTTTTTATTCCGAATTTTTGAATAGCTTGTATCTTTTTTAAACTAGAGAATGTTCTTTCGGCACTAGATATTGGCAGTGTAGCAAACATCCTTAGGAATGTTTTAGTACATTAAAAGAAGTATACTGGTAAAATTCGAAAATTTTAATGAAATTATCAGGTGATTTGTCAATTTTGAATGAAGGATGATTTAAGAGCACCACACTCCTTTTGTAATATATTTATGATTATAGTAGGTACATCTCTGCAAGAGTCATTATTTAGAAGCCCAGAAATGGATTGAACAACGTCACAAGAAATATCAACCAGTTTCATCAATTTTTTTCTAAGCTTCATAAATTCAAGAAAACCCATCTTCATCTGGTCGAAGCTCGAAGTCTTTATTGAGTTCTAAAAATTATGTTCCATACAACTGCGAATGACTCAAAATTTATATTTTAAACTTTGCGACAACAAAGACAATGATGGTTGGTAAAACAGTTTCATAACATGTAAACTACTGAGTGTTTTTCGAAATTTTGCGAGTCATTTTCCGAGGTTCTCATTTCATCCAGAGCTTCATAGAAAAACGTAAATACTTGACAAAAATCATCTAAAGCAATTCAGTCAGATTCTTCTTCTTCAAAATATTAGGTCTAGCAGCTATATCAGTTTATTTGATAGTGTTTTCCAAGTAAGTTAACATAGTTGATACCCTTAGCTGTGGAATTTGTGTCCATTCCTTTAAAATTTTAGAATCGTGGATGGGGAGCTAGTTCCCCTTCACCCTAGAAAGATAACCCTATTTTATGTCCCATTAGAGTTACAAGTAATTGTTACGTGGATTTGACATAGGTTATATTTCAAGGGTTAATGGCCCTATATATGCCACTACAGTTGTTGCAGTGTTCATCGAGGACCTGTTGAGTGACGCTTAACTTGGCGTCATGAATATTCGCATTCATACTATACTACAGTCAAGTAGTGATTCGGACAACCAAGCACTGCACGCATTCCTGGCTTCATTTTGTAACATGATAATTTTGGTTGACAGTTCGTTGATCTGGGGCTTTAAATTCAACTGGTGTAGATATGAGATGTCGAACAGAATTTGTTGTAAAATCAGAGATAATATATTACCGTCGTACTTTGCAGGGTTATTCAAAATACATATCACACGTCTTCTGAAGTATAGAAAGCTCCTTGGTTGACTGACCTTTCTCCTTCATAGGAGTAATGGTACAGATAAGCGAGATGTTTTCAATTTGGCTTTGGTAAGGATTGTGGTTGGTCATTCGCTAGCATTCGAAGAGCCCTTGACATCTTGTTTGAGTCTTCCCCTAATCACAAAACTGCATTCAAAAAGCGGATGAGCTTGCTACATGCAGCAGTCGCTTTGCTATTATATCGCACTTCCTACTTCCTCTGGTTCCTGGTTCACTGGAACATCAGCTTGAACCCTTTTTAGGTTCGCGAATAATTGTTCAGCTGCGAAAATGTTTTTTTGTGTGGTAGAGAAGTTACCCCTGTTGATTCACAACTCTTATCCAGGATAACCTCAGCTAACTGGTAATTATTATTAGGTTCCATTTGGCTTGGGCCATATTAGATTCGAGAACTATTTAGTGTTACGCAGTGTTTATCATACATTATTTAATTTAGTTTATTTCGGGTAAATGCTATAACACAGTAAGATAAGTCTAATAAGTTAGTGATAGTTTATGAAATGACAATGTTTAATTTAATGTTCCTACATATCTTATATATATAAAAGAGAAATGTCGTCCATGTGTGCGCGCATAACTCGAAAACGGATCGTTCGATTTTCACAATTTTGGGCTTGATGAATTTGTATTGACCCAAGGAAGGACATAGGACACTGTAGGAAAATCCCGAAAAATGTTCAGAAAAATCATCTTTTTAATGCATATCTCGAGAACGGTGTCTTTGATTTTCACGATTAAGGACTTGATGGATTCGAATTGGCTCGAGAAAGGACATAGGACACTGGAGGAAAATTTCCAGGAAAATTGGAAAACAGGGAACATCCAGTTTTTAGTGCATAACTCGAGAACTGTTACTTTGATTTTCACGATTTAGGACTTGACAAATTCGTATTGGCCTCAGGAAGGGCCTGAAAGCATCGGCTTTATTTCAATAAGTGGAGAAATTGCAATTGAAAACAAACATGCGAGTCGCTTTATACAAAATGACCAGTTTGCTGCAGATTTCTCCAGGCAATTTATCGGCGATGGGCAATGGCGTCATACCAGTGGACTTAGTGACCGGCCTTATTGAATTTCCACCAAATTTTTGCTACTTTACAAAAACGCTGGAAGAGCTCATCCCGAAATTTTTCCGAATTTCACTCAAAATTATGTTAACCATGATTGGCTGAGTTCACGAGCGATTTTGGTTGAAAAAAAACAAGAATGTCGATCATTTGAATTTCGTCATTCAAAATCAAATCGCGGCCGGTGAGTTACATTTATTCCGTGGACTCCGTGATGGATGAAAACGAAGTCACCAACTATCCCACGGAATTTTTGAATTCTTTGGATGTTCCGGGCTTTTCACCACACAATTTAAAATAAAAAGTCGGCTCAGTTATAATTTTGCTGCGCAAGTGCAACCTAAATGTACCAAAACTTTTTAACGGAACGCATTTGCTTGTGAAGTGCATCAAATCTAATCTTATATTCAAGCCACGATTTTAAGGGAAAAATTCAAAAGCGAAGATGTTCTCATACCACGGGTTCCGCTTATTCCGAACGATTTGGCATTCGTATTTAAGCGACTTCAATTTCCAGTGCGTCTCGCTTTTTCTATAACAATTGACAATCAATAAGTCGCAAGGCCAATCGCTGGATGTTTGTGGCCTCAATCTTGAATTCCCATGTTTCTTACATGGTCAATTGTATGTGGTGTGCTCAGGTGCTCACGTATCGGCAAACCTACCTTTTTGTACGTGTACGCGCCTGAAAATGAAACGAAAAATGGTGTTTACCATAAAGCTCTTCAGTAACACATCGACATTGTTAATTTTATTATTTTTATTGTATTTAATAAAACTTTAGAATTAAGAATTTTAATTGACCGAATTACATGAAACATCGTTGTGCATCATGCTCGGAATTATTATTTTCTTTACATAAATGAATTTAGGCGGAACGAAATTCGCCGGGTCAGCTAGTATAATATTAAATATAATATAATTATTCAAAAATTAAAATAGAGAAAAAAGGACAAAACTGACGAAGGAAGATGAAAGATAAAGTGAAAAAGAATGTTGAAAGTTATATTCCCACCATTCACATCAGTTCACACTTGTTGGGTGCGTCCGAATATACACAAACCTACGAGTATGGAAGGATGGAACCGAATAAGTGTAACACAAGCCCCAAAGTTAAAAATCTTACCGAGACACTGTTAATAATGAATTAAGTCTCTAGGTTTAATATTTTTGGTGACATTAAATCTTTTCAAAGCTATTAAGAAAAAAAAAAAAGATTCAAGCCCTAAAAGTCAAAAATTCCAAACATTTATAAAAATTCATTGAGTGCGAGTGGATTAACACTACATTTTTTAAAATTAATCCAAACTTTACGTAAATAAAATACCTCCAATCTCCATATCTAGCTTACCTACATTAAATGTTGAAGTCACGTGTAGTTCGTAAATAATTCCCATACAAAACAAATCGTCTTCACGTTTTATTACATAAACAAAATTTTTGATTTGTTAATGAACCCAAGGTTGACCATCAAAAATCCAATGTTAAAATTATGAATAACACCAAAAGTTTAATCGCTGCCATGCTCTTGGCCGTCAATTTCGGTTTTCAATGAAAACAAAAAAAAAAAGGTTCATATTCATTTCGAAATGAAAGTTTTTATTATTTTTGTCTTTTTAATGTTTTATTTCGTTTTTTTTTTTTGTATTATTATTATTAAATCATGTTGGACAATCTCTATTTTCTTCGACCTTGGCCGAAATGATATACCTATGTCAAAAAAATAATTAAATTGTCAATACAGCTCATGCCAATGGTCTGATATCAAGTTATATTTGTTGGTTCATCGAACTCTATCTCATGCTATAGTAATCATCTCGGAGTACAATTTTTATTTCTTACACTAATTATGCATTTGCGGTGTTAATTGCTACAAAAAAACAACAACAACTTCTTTTCCGTAGCTGCGCCAGTTCAATAACTCTTGCTGCCAATATGGCTGAAGAATGGGGAAAAACAAGCTGCTAGACTTTGGCAATGTTGTGCTACCGCGCACAAAACTTTTATATAACATCGCGCATGCGATTGCCATAACATCAGCTAACCGTATCCCGCGCCCCGTTCAAACAACAAACAAAAAAAAAACAGACAGCAACTGCCGTCATCGCGAACAAAGGTAATTTAGGTGATTTCGGTTTCAGTTTTTCCATTTCTCTTCTAACGGATTCAACGCGGTGGCATTGTAGCAGTGAAAGTCATTTTCCTAGTTCGTTAACATTGAACTACGTGCACCGTTGCGCCGACCGCGATTGCCGCCACCACTGCCGTCACATTGCGCACCAACATAATCCAATCCAACAACCGCTCGCTCGTTCACTCACTGGAAGAAAGCAAAAACGACAAAACGAACTGAACATAAAGTGAAGTGAATTCCTTGCTGCTGCTGCAACTGCAATTGCAAGTTACCACAACATTTCAGCAAACAAGTTTATTACGCTCGGGTAGGTAATCAAAAGTTTTTCTTCGGCCATTTTTCTTTTCTATGATGCTTTTTTTCGATATGTGATACCAACCGTTAACCATCAACTATATGGATGTCGCGATGTGCATCAGACTATGATTGTTTTCAGATAGGTAGTTTTTGTTTGTCGTTTGTCTGTTTGTTTCGTTTTAAGATTTTGGAGACGGTGCACATAAATTTGTTATGCCATCGATAGTTTGTTGATGTCAGCTCAGCTGGTTAAGCCATCTGATATAAACAACAACAAAGTTCGGAGCGAAGAGAATTTGCTTGAAGCTCGAGTCGAGTCTTTTGTGTGGTTGTTTTTTCTTCTGCATTCAAACTTTGATTAGAGTTCGGGAGATAGATTTTGATTATGGGTACCTAACTTGGGGCTAAAAATCAAGTTTTTTTTGTTGATTGATGGTTGTAAGTTTACTCTTATAAAACAGCTAAATTTTGATTTTTGGAAGCCACGATCTGTCGATGATAAAGTATTACCTATCTAGTTAATTGAAAATGCGAATAACTAAAAACCACTTTTAAAGGAGTCATCAGTTTTGTAAAAAAATCATAGATCTTACTCGGATGGATAACCTATTATATACAAGCGCTAAAGTTCACATTCAGCATCCTGAAATATCGTACAACTTCACCTAATTAGGACTGGCCACGAGACGAAAAAGTAACTTTTATTTTTTTATTTCAAGTTCGATGCACTTATACACAGTAAGATAAAGTATCTTATAAGCTAGTGATAAGCGCAGTATTAACAAAAAATATGGAACTCTAGGAAATGATCAAAGTAAAAAAGAAAAAAGAAAAATATGCATAGTTAGGATTTAATACAATATTGCTTTCATTAAACTTCAATTTTAAAATAATTTTAGAGTAAATTAAATACAAATAGTTGTTCGCTTCTTTTCTTAGAACAAAAGATTTACAGTAAACGAAGACTAAAATTCAAAAAATTCTTGTGATTAAGAAGTAGATAGATACCTTTTTATTTCGCTTTTCATCCTGGATGCTTGACTCAATTCTCTTATAACACGTGGTAAAGTATTCCAAAGGCGAATACTGTTAATATAAAATTGACGTTCGGAAGTAAGGGAAGAGTAGCGTGGATGAATGAGTTGACACGTTCTGATTGATGAAGTCCTTCGAATTCTATTAAAGAGATAGTCAAGTGTGTGTGACAGCAGCACGTCGGAGATCAAAGCTAAGGTGCGGTATTTGAGAAGGTTATCAAATGTCATATTCAATACTTGGGTAACATAATTTGAAACGTAGTCCCGTCTCCGTAATCCGAAAATATATCGTATTGCACTATTAAATGCCACATTTAATTTTCGTTTGCTTTCGTAGCTACAAGAGCAGAGAATCTCACAACCATAAGTGAGGATCGGTAAAATCAAGGTTTACACAAGCAAAGAACGGGTTTTTATTGGGGTGAAATATTGAGCCGCTTGCAATGAGCGCAGAGCTCCGTAGGTCTTACCAACAATATAATTAATGTGGTTTTCCCATGTAAGACTGCGGTTAAAGAGTATACCTAGGTTTGTTGCCTTCTCTACAAACCCTATGGGGTCGTTGCTCATAACAATTGGAGGAAAGTAGGATAGTTCTAGAGGTGTTCTTGATGTCACTAAACACTTGGTTTTAGATGGGCTTAGCTGAAGCCCATTTGTGCCAGACCAATTCAGGATTCCTTCTAGGTCTTCATTTAAACATGTTATGTAGTTTTCTATAAGACCGAGTGGGCAGCTTAAATACAGCTGTACATCATCAGCGTACATTCCTAACAGGCAGTATTTTATGTGTGTAGGAAGAGAGTTTATGTACAGAGAGAACCACAAAGGACCCAATATGAACCCTTGCGGAACGCTTTTAAGATTTGGGAGAAAATTTGGCAAGGATCCATTGATTTCTGCCTGAAATATACGAAAACACTAACTTTACTGCTGTATTCGAGAAATTAAACTCATTGATTAGCTTTTTGCATAAAATTGTGTGATCCACCGAATCGAACGCTTTCGAGAATTCTAATAGAACGAGAAATGAAACATGATCCTTGTCAATTGATTGTCGTAAGTCTTCAATCACGTTTATTAAGGCAGTGACACAGCTATGTTTTTTCGGAAACCAGATTGCGAGAAAGTAGTTTATTTTGAATAAGTCTTTCGAAAACCTTAGATAAAAAAGATAGGATAGCGATCGGCCTAAACTCGACGCATTTCAAATTCTAAGGGATAGGGGAAATTTTCGCTAACTTCCACTGTTCAGGATAATCACCAGACATTATTATGAAGTTAAAAATATGTTTAATATAGGGCAGAAGAATTGGCAAAAGAATTTTAAGAAACAGAGGGTGTATTTCGTCGAGACACACTGCTTTCGATTTGATTGAAAGGATAGACTCAACCACTACTGCACTCTCGACAGGACTAAAGCTGAAGCTGGGGCCAGCTCTAGTTCTTGGAGGACCAGTCTCAACTCTGACAGAAATATTTGATTGCACAGACTGAAACGGTTATAAATTTTTCATTTAGCATGTTTTTATCAACATCGCAGCTCAAAGTAGATTTAGTTTTGCATATACCAATGTTTCGCAGGTTCGCCCAAAAATTTCGCCTTCCTAACGAGCTGTTTAAACGATTTGAAAAAACTTGGGTCTTGATTCTGCTTATCTCCCTAACAACCTTGTTTCGTAACAAGCAGTAACTTCGTCGAAGTACTGGAAGCTTATATCGTTTCCAAGTAGTATATGCAAGATCTCGCTGCAACATTAAATAACGGATATTGGTCGTGAACCATGGTGGATTTTTATGGTCTGCAAGTTTAGATCGTAACGGTACAAAATGATCATATAGAGACCTTACATTTTCGATAAGAAAGTCAACTTGTTTCCCAGAAGAAGGCATATAGTAGACAGCTGCCCAGTTTGTAAGTCTAGCATTTGTCTCTAGTGCTTGATAATCAATGTTTCTAAAGTCCCTGAATTGGAAACTAAAAGAAACACTCAGAACATCGAAGTCAAAGGCCAAGAATATAAAATCATGCCTTGAGAAGGCTGGAGCCGAGAGTTGATCATAAAGTAGAACTTTTCTTAAGTCACTAACCCAGAATAAGTCTAACAGCGTTGAACTTTCATTAGAGAAGTGCGTAGGTAGAGACATAACATAAATTGAATGTAGCTAACCCGTCTGATGAGAGATCATTTTGAATTAACAAGTTGTTATTGAAGTCACCGCACAAAATTAAATCTGGACATGCCAGGGACAACTCTTCCAATAGTGTTAACAAAAGCAAGACATTGATGGTACTATTCGGTCTATAAACAACACCTACAAGAAGTTTACTCCTTGATCCTACTATATCCACAAACAAATACTCGATATGAACTTTGCACTTTATATCTCCTCGGACGAACATTGCCACACCCCCACCACGACTAACTCTGTCATATCGAAACGGTTTGTGATATCCTTTTAATGAGCACAAGTTGTCATTGATGTTTTTTGATAACCAAGTTTCAGAGACACAAACTACCTCAATGCCAGAATCTTCAAAAATATCACAGAATTCATCAACCTTTGGTAATAAACTTTGGGCGTTTAGATTTCTTTCTTTTGCTTGATCAAAACCCTTACCATCGCACGCAATCCATTAAAGTTACTCATTGCAAGTAGTAATTTTGAGATAAGATAAAGCAGCAAAGATAGAAAACAAAACAAAAATACTGAAAAACAAACTCAATCTGAATAAAGCAAATATGCAGGTTAAGGCGATGTTAGCTATTTATTCAGAAAAGAAACAAACAGCGAAATCAAATTGAAAAAGAATAAAAAAAAGGAAACAAAAATATTAGGTATTTATAAAAGTTGTATAGAGAAAATTAAAACAATCAGTAAAAATAAAATAAAAGTTCTCGGTCTCGCATGATGAGACCGAGACAAGACGAGATGAGACTAGGGCTGGCCACGAGACGAGACTCGGCGAGACTTGTAAGTCTCGTCTCGGTCCCGTTAAAATCGAAAATTTTCAGTCTCGTCTCGGATGCTTAAAAGGCAGTCTCGTCTCGTCTTGTCACGGTCTCATCACGCGAGACCGAGAGCGAGACTTTTCTCGACTCGTGGCCAGACCTAGACGAGGCTGCCTTTTAAGCTTCCGAGACAAGACCGAGTCGAGAATGTATATTTGGACGGAAACTTACCGAGACTCTCGTCGCGAAAGTTTTGGTTGTCTCGGCAGAAAAAAAAAAACATTTTTAAAATTAAAAAATGTTAAAACTTATACTGAACGTATGTTTTTTCCCAAATTTCAACAAACTCCAAAATCCACGCCACCGTTGGAAGAAATACAAAATTGTTTGTAAGATAATAATTAAAGTCTTGTCATTTTCAGGCAAAGAAGGTAATTAATTAGGGATCATAAATTAATTTCATGGAAATATTTAAGTAAATACCCGACATAAGTAGATACTTTAAATTATGGACAGCATCTCCATCAGGTCTAAATCATTAAGCTTTGTGAAAAAACACCTTTCCATCGTTCCAAAAATACAATTATTTGTCAGTTGCCTTGCTAACAAATTCCAAAAAATAAAAACGGCAAATTTATTGCATTTGATTTGTAAATTCATCTCTGGATTGCGGCAATATAACAATAATATGCAACAACCAGGCAAATACAAATTGTTATAGCGTCTGCACGTTCACAGATGAGGCCAATGATTTAATACTTTCGGAGAAAGTTTTACAGCCCCAACACGCTCTGAGCAACTACAAAAAAAAAAAAACACCACACAACCAGTTAGAGTAGAGGTCGTACCGTTTGCATGGCATATACAACTCTGCGGCCAATTGGCCACAAAGCCCAACCGCCATTTCCCACTTCCCGTTGGTCTCAGGTTGCCCGCGGTGGATCATTGCCTTTTTGTGTGCGCGATCAAAGTCGAGATAAAAGCAAAGCTGCATCGCGCACAAATTTCCTAACAAAAAACCTGTTCGAGCGCAAAATAGCATTAGACGATCATTGCAATTTTTCAGTACCAATTTACCAAGTCGGCCGGCAGGCAGGCAGACCTACCACCACCACCAACATTATCCACTATTCGTATATGTATAGTTACTTCTTTCCTTCACTCTAATGCTGTATCTAATGTCAAAGCCATGGAATCTCATCTTTCATGTTTTCCAACTTCCTACCTACGCTAGCTACTACGCCACCAGAGTCTAGTGTGGTGTTTGATGATGGGGTTCCAATGAGATTTTCCAGTATTTTACACACATAAAAGTCTTAAATAAATAAATTTTCTATGCACATCTATGTCCTAGAGAGAGGTTCTGACAGTGTATATCTTGATTTCTGATTCGTTTGGTCAACGCAACAACAAAGGAGCAACGCAATCGACATAAACTTTGAATAAGAAAAATTTATTACAATTTAGTTTGTTATTGGCGCAGCGCAGATGGCATTGTGCCAATATCGATATGTAGCGAATGTTGCGTATACGACCGAGTGACTCATACACAATATCAACAGCAACATAATAGACTGATGACTTCCCATACTGAACAACCTGAACGATACAACAAAAGAGAACAGAGCTCTAAGTTGCTCTGTTTTGAATGCAAACTATTGCAATAGAAATATGTACATGCTTTAGAGCTGTGAGGGGCAAAATACGGTTGCCATCGATGATGGGCTGAATTATTTAGAGAAATTTCCTATACCTAAATAATAATTTACCAGAGAATTATATTAAGTTTTTCTTGGTGTGGAAAGGTAGTCCAGTTTGACTCGCTTTCTAATCAAAAATAGTCTAAGTTTAATTTACATCTAACATTTCGATGATGGTGAACTAGAAAAAAACTGGTTTGCCTTCTTTCGGTCTGTGCGTCTGTATCGTCAACTGCACATCCGGGTAGAGCTTAAACGGGTGGCTGACCAATTTGCTTAAAATTTTGGAAAATATAAAAGTTTTATGTCGTCCCATGTTTCGGTTTCTTACAAATCTCTTAAAAATGGCTTTAACGATTTTGATTAAACTTCGTGTCTGTAATGCTCACAGAAAATTCTAGAAAACTGCTTTTCCGGTTTTAGTAAACAAAATCACTAAACTGCAATAAGGCTTATAAATTATTTGAGAACATCACCTTATTTTGTTGGTTATTCAAGCATATTTCGCAAATGCCCATGCTCTTAGGGAGGGAAAAGCGCACTAGAGAAGCCGTTAGTTCGATAGAAGTTTAATACTTGGACTTCTTAGAATCAGCGTTGCCATCCAAATCAAATTATACGAAGTCAAAGAAACCGAAGAAACACTATTTATTTTAATTCTATTTTTGCCAGAAAAAAAATGTAAAACTGAAAACAAATTTTCACCAAAGTTGGCAACAGTGTTTCTAAGGTAGATAAAGGAAATAAATGTTCATGGTTTTCATTTTCAATTCAGAGACCATAAGCATAACCGTCCAACCAACCAACCAACCAACAACTATGTGCAAGTTTCTTAGCAAAGCCAATCGGTGATCGATCGGTCAATGGCATGGACACTGTTGATTGCTGTTTGCGTTTCCTCCGCACGCTTCTTACCACCTTGCTAACTCGCTGAGCTTGAGCGCTGATTGCTCTGGTGCGTGCACATACCAATACATAGACTGCGACTGTTAGCCGCCGCGCCGTTTTTTCAATGGTGGAAGCTAATTAAATATAGGCAACGCAACGACAATGTTGATGACGACACGGTCACAACGATATTATGTTGGCGATGTTGGTGCGATCATTTGCTTTAAACGATCATTTGCACTGCTACTTATAAACAGTCTTGTAATACACCAAAATCAAGTACATCTGTTGCAGTTGCAAAAAAAAAAATTAAAGATTTTCACTTTTATTTTCCATTTGTTTCCCACTCTGCATTTGCATTCAAACTTTTTAGGAAATATAATTAGACTACTTCTTATTTAGGCATTTCATAAGCGTGTGCCATCCCTTTTCGGGCGTTAATTACTCAAATATCTACAAAGTAAGTGTAAACAATTTGATCAGGAAACACGAAGTTGATCAAACAGTTCCTAATGTGGGTTTCGTTGTAAGCTAACAGTAAAAAACTGATATTAAATAAGGTTGTAAAACTCACAAAGTAAAGATTAATAGATTTTGTATTTCTTTTTTTTTTAAATAATAGTATAGGAAGTCAACAATGTTGCAGTTTTTTGTTGTTTTCTCCTTTGCTTATTTTAAAAACAACCATTTAATTAAATTAAATCAGTGTTATGATCTCAAAAAGATATAGGTAAGTTTTAAAAATACATTTCCAGGGGCTCTAACGCAAATTTGCATGTTTGCTATCTATCTTTAGCGAAATTCTTGCAAAACGTATACATACCATTTAAGAACTCTAAGAAAAAAGAATAACCATAACTCAATTTTCCTTTGCAAATTTCATTTCAACAAAAGTAAATTTTCAAGGACAAAATTGCAAAATTTGTTTTACAAATTTGGAAAATTTAAAAAGTATGATTTTTCAAACTATCATCAGTTTGCAAGCATTTTTTCGGTTTCATTTCACAAATGAAAATTATCTAAAGTTTTTAACGTGGACTGAAAGTTTTTCATTGACAGGTTTAGCACCTGGGTCTTTAAGGTAAGGTAAGGGTCTATAGGTATTCTATTGCATTTTCAATAATCCCTTTTGAGTAATATAACTTTTCGATAAACCTTTTAAAAACGCGGTACTAGTAATTGAAATAATTGAAAACAAATTGTAAATTTGCAAATTAAATGAAAATTCTTAAGGGAACGATAACTTTGGAGCTGCAAAAAAATATTATAACTGATTTTTGTAGAGGGACATAATATAAGGACTTTTAACTTGCGATTTCGGATTATTTAAGCATCAACTCATAGGGCATGCTTTGGATTCGTAAAAAAATCAAATTCGAGATAATAATTTAACCGAACACTGAAAACAGGAAGAAAGTGGATCCCGCAGGTGTATCTGTTCGTCAATCTGTTCGTCTTACTGTCTGCCTATATCCCGACCTACAACTTAAACCACTGCCGTTAGCTGAAACGATTTTTTTTACAAACTTTTGATTCCATGGAGGGAAAATTTAATATGTTACTTTATCTGCTATACAACTTATATCCATACAACCAATTTATAATCTCAAAAACGGCTTTAAAGATTTGGATACAAAGAAAAATTATCAATTCCAGTTAAGATTTGTTAATTTCTTGGTGAAAAAAATTTTCAAATAACAGTTATATAACCGGAACCGATTTTTTTATTTTCAAATTTCTTTTTAACAGCTTCACCGATTTCGACCAATTTTGTATTGTATTTTTAAGAAAATATTATTTTTGTTTTGGAAATTCAATATCTTGAAAATAGGTTAACGAGTTCTATTTCAATTTTGTGTGAAATTGTACTTTATTAATAGTCCAATACCTCATCACGTAAAACGAAAACGATCGGATGATATCGTTTTCGATATTGCTCTCCCTATCACTTCTGTAGAGAAAAATAAAGACAGCTGTATTCAAAACGATATCGTTCAATCGTTTTTGTTTTGCGTGACTTCACGTGAGAAAAATTGCAACAGAAGTTTTTTACATAATTGATTTTTGATCAGTAATTACCCTGAAAACGGGTTTCAAAATGGAGGATTTATTGTTTTCGGTTGTTATTTTTATTACGATGCGATTTTTCCTTTTTACTATGTTATCACTGGTGTATCCTAGGGGTGACCACATTAGTTTTAAATTCATGCATTATATATTTTGGTTGCTATCTAACGAACAAACTAAAAAAAATTATGAAAAACTAAGTAATGTTTTAAAGCACTAAAACACACAGATACAAAATAGTCCAATTCTACTACAAATTTGGAATCAAATAGTGAGTATTCCAAGACGAAATTCTTAAATCCGACCCAAATCTGTCTAATTGTTTTGGCAAGAAACATGATTTTTTTTACAATTTTTGCACTAAAAGTTATAATCATTAGAACACATACAAACATGGTTCAAAATTAGGGCTGGCCACGAGATGATACTCTGCGGACTTTTGTAAGGCTCATCTCGGTGTCGTTAAATCAAAAATTTTCTGTCTCGTCTCGGTCTCGTATAAAAATAAGTCTCGTCTCGGTCTCATTGTTAGACTGCACTGCAGCGGAACTGCGGTTCACAATAATTTGTATGAAATTTAATGAAGTACAGTTGCCGCTTAGTGCGATATACTTCATTCAATTTCATACAAATAATGTTTTGCCGCGTCGTGAAGTGTAGTTGTGCTCCAGTTGTGTGCTGTCTTACCTCCAGTCTCGCCTTTTTCACGAGAAAATTTGAATTTGCAGTCTCGTCCCGGTCTCGTCTCGGTCTCATGTCGGTCAGCTGACTTTTGGAACGAAATATTCTCGATATGCCAAAATATAATAATTTCTTCCCCATATGACGGTGCTCACATTCGTTTGACTCCTCCGAACTTTTTTGATTTAAGAAAAGAAATCGTCAACAAAAATCCACGAAAATTTTAATTTTTTTAAAAACTTGTGGATTTTTGTTGAAGTTTTCTTTTGTAAGTCAAAAAAGTCGGATGAGTCAGTCGAATGCGAACACCGTCTAAAGTTTGAATATGTGCCAGGCAAAAATAAATATTTAAATGAAATTAGATTTTCAATTTATTAGCATATTTAAACTGCCTTTTTCTTCCGCCGAGACAACGGAGACCGACGAGACTCTTGTTAAATTTCGGTCGAAAAACACAGTCTCGTCTCGGTCTCGTTTCGGATGCTTCAAAGACAGTCTCTTCTCATCTCGCATGACGAGACCGAGACTTTTATCGTCTCATGTATAAATAAAACATCTTTTCAAAAGCCAGAAATCTATTCTTTTACCTTATTTATAAAGCAGTGAAAAACTGTATTCAAAAATTAACTTCTCAATAAAAACAAGAAAAAACTAAGCTGATGCTTAGTATGACAATAAAGCCGGAATTCTTCTTATTCTTATTGTAACAGAACGTTGGTTCGTTTATTTGTTTAATATTTTGAATAGTTGAAGTTGTCAGTGTTTGACTTGAAATTTATAAGACCATTTAATATTAAAATTCAAAATAATACTAAATAACTTAAAATTTTCAATTAGACCTAAAAATAATTAATTTTTTTTTTGTCAAAATCTAGAGTTTGGAAAATAATAAATTATTCCAAGGGCCAGTTTATTCACGGTGGGTAAAATTACTGATGTGCCTTTAACAGGCTCTAATTAGATAACGCTTTATCAACCCAAATCGGCTGATTAGCAATTCTCTTGATTAATAACTCAAACTTTTGATATTTTTTGTTAGACAAAAATCTCAATAAAATACATTCTAAGATTTACCAGTTGTAATAATCATAGATTGAAGATGAATAGCTGTCAACAAACTAGCCCTAAGGCACAGTTTCTCATTTGGGAATAAATTTGTCTACAGTTAAGCCAAGAAGCTGTTTTTAAGTGGAAGGTGATTGCAGAAATACTTAAGAATCAGCATAAAATATCAAAATCATTTGTTGAGATATTCCAGAGTTTAACTCAAACCCAATACTGAAAAACTGATCTTAAGACTATTTATTAAGAACCGATTTTCTAATTATCAGTTAAAGCCGGTGGTATGCAGTTCAAGCTAAACTAAATTTTATCTCTACAATTTTTAGCTCTACAAAGAGCCTTGATAAATTTATAAATAAGCAGATAGCCGGGCGTTCTTCCACTAGTTGGGCTAGCTTTTTTTTCATCTGGTCTTTGGTGCGAAAAGCTATCTGCCTCAGCCTCGGTAATATTTTCTTCCAAATGAATTAAAAAAAAATGTTTTTTTTTTTGTTTTATTTCTTACGTTGAACTACTCAAAATGTCAAAATTTATCTATGAACAGTGTATTGAACATTCTTTCACGTGCTAAAAAAAAGTGGAGACTTTTTGAAAAAGAAGGTACTAGTTTACAATTTAAGTATAGCTCGTGAACACGCAGATCAGGCCGGCTTAAAATCCTTGCTAAAATTTATCTTCGGAGGAAATTTGTAGGAAGATAAATTTTAGGGTGATCTGCGTACTAAGGTTAAGCAGACCTGACACAGGAACACATACTATAGTAACTGTAACAAAATGTTTATCCGAAGAATAAGTATTGTATCTTATATAAGTACTAACTGACTATTGTAAAATTGACCCCGAATATAAATCACCTTAAGCCTAGTACGCTGCTAATGCGAAACGAAATTTTCTTGTGGTCTCCAAAAAGACAAAGAAATGCTAACGAAAACACAGCGGAAAAATATTCATGGAGAGTTTCACAAATTGCAAATAAATAAAACAAAATTTAACGAAAAAATCAAACAACTGCTATGCTGTAATGAAAGTCACACCAGATAAAAACACGAACAAACTCGAATGTAATTTTTCCGCACACGATTATTTGTCATTATTCTAGATAGAGTGGAGACTTGTCAAAGTGATCTGGTATAATCATCTGGAGCACCGTCAAAATGTTTCATGCCTTCCGTTATTTTAACAAACAATTCTCTAGTGAACTAGCCAGTTGCATTCCTCCCCTTAAACCGTTAATACTCGCGCGTCTAGGAATGCCCATCAGATTACCGTTGAGCCTAACTTCGGACGTACTTAAGTACACATTTTCTTTCTTCAGTCGCACTACACGAATGTGGAATGCTCTACCCAGCTCAATTTTCCCCTCCCATTGTGATCTACAGACATTCAAAACCAATATGCATCGGTTTCTCCTTTTAAATACCCTCTCACCTACCTAATCACTCGTGCTGTGTTTTTAACTTTAAGTGTAGTCACAACCCCTTTAGCGCGCGCTAAATATAAACAAAAAAAATTGTTGGTCGAGCAGCGTACCACAAAAGAAAAAGCAGAATGAAATTTATCGTTTATGTCGTTTCACATCAGCAGGAAACTAGTCTTTAAAATAAAGTGATTACATATTTAAGAAAAAAATGAATGTTTTGTTTTCGAATTATCGGGCTATTAAAAATTTGTTTGAATGGTGGCTATCGAGAATAAAATGTTCTTTGAATGAAACATTAATCCTTTGAAAATTAAGAACAGGAAAACATAATTAAAAAGGCCAAATTCGAGCTAACAAGGAATTAGGAGCTTCGGAAATGTATTGTCGTTATCAATTTTTGAAAGAGATAAACATCCCCAAGGAAATTTTATTCACGATAGCCCCCAATCCAGTTCATTTTAGTTCAAAAAAGTATTATGTAATGAACATGTATAAGCAAATTTTCTGGTATCTCGCACCCACAGATCCACAATAATACCTAATAACAACAAATAATTTCCATATTTTTATGAAGCACATTCCAATTATTTAATTCAAATCTGACATGTGTGTTATTATCCGTATCCATGTTATTTTTGTGCAGATACGATCCATTAATATGGCTGATCGCGGGTGTTGAATTGGATTCACAACAACAACAAACTTCATTGTCTTGTCTATGATGTCTGCCTTGAGAGACTGGAGAGATGATTTGTACTGTGTGCACCATGCGATGATGTAGCCATGTATGTAGCTATTGTAAATGCACCGAGCTTGCGGTTATTGCACCTGGATGTGCGAAGCAAAATGCGAGGAAGTAATGTAACAGCAGCATTGCCATTGTGGTACGTGATAGAGCTAAGGCTGATGATGATGGTATCAGAAGGTGATCACCGATTACACTCTCACTTGGTATTTGTTTGTAAGTGATAGGAACTACGTATAGTTGTAAAAGTTGTAATTAAATTAATAATTATTATTACAAGTATTATAGTCTCAAACTCTCATGTTACAATACAAAGTAAATTGTTTGTTAAACATATAGATACAATCGTTAATTCACTGTGTTGTACGACCGTGAATGCACTTTCGCTTTTTTTTTCATGTGGAAGTCGAAAGGAATGTACAGAGAGCAAGTCACACATATTAATTTTTATTAATTGTTAGTTGTGATTTGTGAAGTGTGGCGCTCTTTAGATTATTAGACAGCTAGATAGTTTTTTTTTTGTTATAAAGGTACTGCAAAAAGGGTGGGTGCCCCTTCCACGTATTTAAAAAGGTAAATAGCGGTGTTTTTTTTTGTAAGCATACTAAATTTTAGCGTCATGCAACCACACCTTTATTTCCGTATAACAACCTTACCACTTATTACTATTCCAAGACTTATCATTTGTACGTTCATTAATTGTTTCACTTTTTTAGCTATGGGCTAGCAAGTGAAGACCGGGTCATGCTGAAAAAAAGCCACTGTAAATAAGGATGGTGTAGAAACATGTTTTTATGTCACAGGAATACAAATTCATCTTATTACTATTTCTATGCTTCTGTCCAGTACTGTAAACAAAATTCAAAACATAATGGTGCACTCGGGCGTATGCGTACTTTTATTTCATTGAATTTATAATACTTTTTATTAAATTTGTTTACCACGGCCTTAAAAGTTTTTGAAAATTTTAAATCTATACAGTTTATTGCAAATAATAAGCACGGCACTTTGTTACTTAACAACTCTTTAATGGCTTCATCTATTAATTGGGGTTTTTTGATTCGCTTATACCAAAATTTAATATCAATAATTTTTGGATATCTATCTACTTTGTCACGCTTAAGGTTTAAGCAGTGGCGTAAACAGGTTTAAGCAGTGGCGTAAACAGGTTTAAGCAGTCGCGTAAACAGGTTTAAGCAGTTGCGTAAACAGGGGGGTGGCTATAGGCTATAATCCACAACGGATTACTGAAATTACTTGAAATATAGAAAGCAATATAGATGTCATACCGTGTACAGTTTTTTTATTGGTCTCAAATATTGTTAAGCTCTTAAATTTGATGGAAATCAGACAAAATAACGAGGTTGGGGCTAAAAAATTGACATAATATGTAATTTTTTTTCTAAGCCCCAAAATAATTTTATTGGGGATAAATTCCTAAAGGAATTGAAGATAAACCAATTCCCTAAAAATATTACTAATTTCAAAAAGTTGTTGGGGCTTAACTCTAGGGACTGTAAAAGTTCGAAGTTGGGGCTTGAGCTTGAAGAGATAATAAAAAAAAACGGGTCGGGGCTGAACAATTAACATGTCAAAAGCAACAACAATTTACCCTAAGAACTTAACTTATTTAACAAAGAAAAAAAATCAGAATTGGAAAAAAACAACGTGTCAATTTAAGTGTAATTGTTTCGTACAACAAGAATTGTTTCTTACGATCAGCCAGGGCGTAGAGAATCTTGGGGCTTATATATTTCCAAGGTCGAAGTCAATTAAACATAAGTACAAAACATTTTTGGACTAAGCAATTATAATGTGCTGTGTGCTCATGTTTATATATTTTTTCAGTTTATTTGAGATGTTACTTGTCAGTCAAACTTTATACTGTGTAGTCGTAAAATAAATTATTAATTTAACATACATAAATGTAACAACAATTATTGTAAGTGATTAATGTATTGTGAATATCTTTGTAAACATTTATTAACATACATATCAATGCTAATATAGAAACCATTTTGCACCTGATGATGTCCATATACATGGACGAAACGTTGTGACAAAAAGAAAATATTTGTTTCATTTGACCTAAAGCCCGTTTAGCAATAATCTATAATAACAAAAGGTCACCAACATCAAAATATCTAAGCAATTACATACAAGAAATCTAGTCAAGGAGCCAAATTCCACAAGCGTGAGTTTTCTCTGTGCACTCAGAAAATCATGCTCTAGACTCTAGAGTGACGGTCAAATTTATCGACATATTTTTTGAGCTGGAATATAAAGTGCTTACAGCTTATAAGAATTAAGACCGAATGTTTTTGTTTTGGAGAAGTTTTGCCTCATGCCCCACTAAAAGTTTTGAAGTTTTGACATTTTATTTTTCAATCGGCAAAATATTGTTTTCTGTACTTTTCAGTGACAGTTCGAACGAAACTGGTACCTACTCTACTATAGTTGATTTGGGTAGTTCACAAAAATGAGATCTCCAGAGGGTTCATACTGCCAAATTAAATACGAGCTTTTGCTGTGAGATTTCATTTGTGTCCCAAACTGGATTCGCAAGCCCCCCCCCACAGCTAAATCCTAGATCCGCTACTGGATGTAACTAATGCAGCTGATGTTGCTCGTATCGTATCAAACCGCTCAATTAAAAAAGAAATGCAAATTTGGCCCAAAATGTTGTCACAATTCAGTACAAGCATGTTTAGTATATAGAGGACAGTGGTCAATCTCTGTCCGTTGTGGTGACACTTTTTTAAACAATGGCAAAAATATCAATACAGTTATACCTAACCCTGTTTTGAAAGCGAAAAATCAGTTCTTTTATTTTACTTTTAAAAAAAACTGGTGGTACAACTCAATGTCCCTTAGTAATAAACGATTTTTTTTTTCGAATTTAGCCTAAAATCGAGTTTAGCCCATACAAAATAATCGAATCTAAGCTAGATTCAACTCAAAATTCGTTTATTAGTTAGGGCCAATAACAACAAAGCCAAACAAAACAAAAATCCTCCAGCCTGATTTTTTTGGAACTCATTGATTTTGATTTTTATTTAAATTCAGAAACTATAACCGCTATTTGCTTGACAAAGTTCTAAACCCTAAAACTCGGTTTATCGAACAAATTAGAACTTAATTGAGTTCTAACTCATTTCTTCACTAAGTTCTAAGGCGTAAGAGTTAGAACGTTGGGTTGAGTTAGAACATTGTTTTATTTATACATTATGTAGAACACAGTAAAGTGCATTCATTTGTAACAGTTTTCATTTTGAAATAAATATTTTGACGCCATTTCTTCTTTTATAAACTCAAAGCCATTTCAACTCAACTCGAAATGGGATAAGTAGATGTGTGGTTTGGTCGAACCTTATCAATAAAGAAAACTATGGAAAAAATATGTAAGGTAGGCAAGCAAGAGCCACAACAGAAGCAGATCGTAGATAGATAATTAGACTGGATTCAAATTCAAGCGACTCTGCTGCTAAAATCAAGACGAAGAGTGGAACTACAGCTAGTCTTAACACTTTTAGACGTGTTATTAGTTATTGCCTTATTGGTGGGTCACATAATTTAAAGCGTCTAAAATTGAATAAAAAACCACCGTTAAATCCACTATGAAGACACAATATAATAGATTTTTGCAGGAAGGATATGATGTGGAAGGAAACAAGGAACAAAAGTGGTATTTTCTCATGGAAAAAATTCAATTTAGATGGCCCGGACGGATATAAATACTATTTTCATGTTATGAGGAAGGAACGAAGGTTTCTGGAGCGCCACCATAGCCAAGACGGCCGGCACGCAGTGTTATGGTGAGGGGTGCGATTTAATGGTTTGGACTTGAACAATATTGATCTGGAGTTTCCCACATTGAAAATGACGGCAAACTCCTAAAAGGAAATATTGCAAGAAGCTTTCTCTAAGTTTACCTACTGATGTCTTTGGACCAATACCATGGATATTTCAATAAGACAGCGCGCCAAAGCAAGGATCATTAACAGTTGGGTATGCTATCGTACTTCAATGGCCACCGTATTCTCCGGACCTAAATATTATCGAAAACTAAAGGGATGGATGGTTCGTAAAGTGTACGATTCTGACCGACAATATGAGGACAAAGAATCACTTAGGCCGTGTGTCAATTGCGTTAAAAGTGCGTTTAATTTGATCCCATATCCCATGGCTAAATTTTGACATTACTTAGGTGAAAAATTTAACCTGCTCAGGAGCTCGTTTTTTGAAGTTTGTTTTAAGCTTCTTGCACATTACTAACACTATCGACATTATACCTGGACTGCTAGGAGCCAACATAACGATGGTTCCTTTTATTAAAAAAAATCGATACACTAGCGGCAATTTGAAAACGACTTAGGCCTAATATATTCACTCAAAGTTAAACATAACTTTGTTTTAATTGAAATAATAAAATAAAAATGTTTCGTGCTAATTACCTTCTTCTGAGAGAATTGGGCGTTATCTTCTCGGAGCAGCGAAGATGATGCAGAGGAAAAAAATGTATCCCTTGAAAGGCGGAAAAATAAAATGCTTCCCCGTGTTGGTATCGATAAATAGGACGCCATGATTTCGTTTATCTTTCTCGCCTCTCAAAAGCAACGACAATTATGTTTTTTTATTTCATAAAGGATTCATTGCCTTTTGAAGAAAGACATTACGGAAAATAGCGGTTTAAAAAAACAAAAACAGGTTCTCGTTCGGTCACCGAAATCAAGCGTCTTCGGGCGGTGTTAGTACTTAGAAAAATTCGACAATAATGGTTTATCACGAGTTGTTTATTGAATAAGGAAAGACAAAATTCTTATTCAAAATATTTTGAAAATCTAAAATGAATAAGGAAACATATTCACACTCAAATGCAAAACTATTCTAATGCAAACCAAAAGTTGAAAATGACGTCTTGTGTGTCATGCTTAACAAATAAGAATGATGTTCGACTAGCAGTCCGCAGGTATACTAGGTTCATGACTGCCACTATCAAAATGCAATTTCCGCGTTCAAGATCTAATCCAAAGCGATTTGGATAGATTTGTGTGAATTATTCCTTCTGAAAAAAGCTATTGCAACAACAAATCAAGGTATCCATCGTCTCGGATAGGTTCCTTAACGCAACGAACGTCGATGGGAAATGTATGTTTTAAAAAAATCTATTTAATGCAATTGACACAGCAAAACCCTTCAATTTTATTCACCCCTATTAAATCGGATCAAATTCAACTGGGAACAAATTTAACCAAAATTTTAACGCAATTGAAACACTGCCTTAGTGCTGCAATCAAAGAAGCATGAAGTGCAATTTCTTTAAATTATATAAAATAACTGCATGATTCACTTTCCAACAGGGTTTTGGAAGTTATTTCAAATAAAGGTGGACGCACACATTAGGATTGCTCAGTGAGGTTTTTTTCAGATCAGAACAGAAAAGGAAAGAACAGAAACGTCAGACAAGATAGAACGGCAGCTGTCTGACAGATGTAATTGTCAAAAAAAATTGTAATTTACTTTTTGAGTTTGGTAGATAATCAAGAAATACTTTCTATTAAAACAAATAGATATAGTCATTCATATTCTGAAACTCGTATTTATGACTCGTATTCGACTACAGTCGTATGTTGGTATTCCAAAAATCGTATGTCCGACTTCACATCTACAAATAATGAGAAACGGACAACATCGCATACGACTGTTCATATTTTATTTATATCATAACATATTTTATCATTATATTCCGAGACTAGAATTAATTCGAATTAAAGTCGTATTTGTGTTATTTATTCGTCGTGTGAAATCTTTTAAACGAGTTATATATTTTTTCGGATAAAATAGGACAAAAATACAGTGCAAGCAATTTGCATATAATGTAGATATGTTTGTTCAATATTCCTGCTATTTGTTTTATTAACCTGCGAGGGTCACCGCAGCTCTAAGACCATCGAAATGCACTTTTAAAATGCAAATACAAAATTAAAGATGTAAAAGATCTCTGTGGAAACTATATGCAATATGCAACCTGGAAGTGATAGCTCCACGCTATCGCTCTCAGATTAATATCATGTGTTTTGTTCAGTTATGTGTTATATCTCACAAATACATAAAATACAATAACATACATCAATTTTTGCATTGCATTTTGACAGTGCATTTTAGTGGTCTTATAGACATGATATTGCTTTAAATGGAGCTGTATAAAACACTTATTTGTTTCCTAATTTTTTTTTTGCATACGAAAATGCATTTTGGTGGTCCTAGGTCCGCGTAATCGCTGCCAGATTTATGCAATCCTGTTTGCATTGATACAAATAGCATATCCACCTAATATGAAGCGGTATTAAACACTTTTAGAAAATCGTTGAACAAATCTCGTACTAAAAGAATTTGTTTTATGACATTTCAATGATTTTTGACAAATTATACAGGCAACGATATATACGTTGTTTTTTTAAGCTTCTCGTATACAACGTTTACGACTTGAAGAATAACGATTTTCATACGATACGAGTTCAAGTTCGAATACGAGTACGAGACCAATACGACTTGCGGAATATTGGTGAGTGTTTATTTAACTTAACACAATTTAATTTAATTTAATTTGTATTGTTTTTTTAAATATTTATTTGTTTGTTTCCAAAGTAAAAGTACAAAGAGCCACGATATGTTTGTTAAAAAAATATCAACTTGCAAGTGACAGCATAGTACTATTAATGAGTCGATTTTCGGGACGATAGTCTACGCCTATAGGTGGTGTATTATCGCTAGAGAGATTTAATGAGATTTTCAATGTATTTCTAACTCTACATTATCTACAGAGCAAATGCCCTCCCAGGCCAGTGGCACCGCCACCGTCGTTTTAGTTTTTTGATAGTACTATAGATATTTATATATAATGACAGCAGCTGATTTTGACAGTTGTTGTCACAAACCTATTCTAAGTTGTTCTACCTAAAAAGTAAGAACAGAAAATCCTTCTATTCGGAACAGACTCAATGAACAGCAAATCAAAACAGTTTGGAACAGAAAATTGTAATTGAACAGCAAAAACTTGTACTTTTCTATTCTAATAACTGTTTCAAACTGTTGGGAACAACATCGCTGAACCAAACTATTATTCAACTATTAACGCTTTCACACAAGGAAACTGAGTTGCCAGAAACTAGCTAGTTTGTAGGCGAGAAGGGTGTGAGGAGAGATTTTTGTCTTCCTTTTAAGCCCTTCTCACCTACAAACTGAAAAACGCCGGCAACTCAGTTTCCTTGTGTGAAAGGGGTCTATGATTATAAATAAAAAAACTGCCCTCTTTTACTGCGTTTTTTCAATTTGTTTCCTTATAGCCCTTCCACACTACCCCACTGTGTATTAATACAATATGTCAAATTGAAAGTGGGAAAGAATTCCACGCGACTGCCAAATTTGTGTGAAAGAAATGACTTTTCATATTTTGCTTCCACACTTGCTTGTATTAATACATAACCTTAACCTAAAAAAAAGTGTGATAGAATGTGGGATAGAATTGGAACCATTCCTAAAATTATTCATGTATTAACACATGTCAAATCGTGTGGGATAGAATGTCGGGTTGTGTAGGCTGGACTTTCATATTTTGTTTCCACACTATTCTACATTACTTTTTTGACATGTATTAATACACAGTGGGCTAGTGTGGAAGGCCTTTTAGTTAAGAGAATGCTTCTATTGAAGTGGTGCAAAAAAAACAGTGTATTTAATGAAGTAATTAGAAAAGTGGTAAAAAATAACCTAATGGTATTTTCCTGAATTATTCTGTCCTTGCAGTTTTATTCGCTATAGATCTCTCTTATGGTGGATTTACATGTTTCATCGTCCGACTTCTGCAAAAAAAAAATGGGATGCAAAATTAAAATGTACATTTGTTGGATAGAGAGGGAACACCAAAATGCAGAAGATCTTCGTGCATGGAGATTATAGGAAGTGTCATAGTGCAGATATGAAGACGAACATGTTTTCACACGCTCGGAGTTTTGGCATACATCTGTCCCGCTCTACTTTTCTTCATATTTTCAGACGAAGATACATGTAAATCCAGCATTAGGAACTAAAACCAAAAGGTGAATTCATCAATTTAGTAGAGCGCTACACGCTCTATAAGTAAAAAAAAAATTATTTCTATTCAAGTGGAGCGGAGTGTACATCACATACACATACAAAATACAATAATTTCTCGATCATACATCACATACAATTTTCTGTTCCACAGATTCCATTGGAAGAATTGTATGATGTTTATAATAAATTGTTGTATGTGATGTATGATTTGACTTTTCATTGAAATTAGTTATAGCCCTTCCACACTAGCCCACTGTGTATTAATACATGTCAAATTAAAAGTGTGAAAGAATTCCACGCGACTGCCAAATTTGTGGGAAAGAAATCACTTTTCATATTTTGCTTCCACACTTGCTTGTTTTAATTCATTACCTTAAGGCGCCAGTTATAGCTTTCATTGAAAACCATAATTGAAAACTTTGTCTTTCAATTTTGATGCACTTAAACAAATAAAACTGATGGCGACTTGGTACCAAAACGAAGGCTATTAGTTATATATTTTTTGTAGTCAAAAAAATGTTTAGTTTGCTTTAACACTTTCTAATAAAATCACTTTTAGTTTTTCAGTGATGAAAATCGTTTTCAATGAACAGCTGATATTTTGTTCCCAAAAGTGGAACACATTCGTTCCAATGAAATGTGTTTCTTTCTCTTCCTGTTCTCGTCTGTCAGTTTTTCGTTCAATGATCGACTCTAACCTCAAAGTTGTTTTTTGTATGGGGAATGGAATTTTCAATGAAAGAAAAATTTCATGATAGCTATAACCGACTTGTCAGAAAATATTTCACCATTTCACTGATTTGTGTTTCAATGATGGATTTCAATGAAAGCTATAACTGGCGCCTAACCTAAAAAAAGTGTGATAGAATGTGGGACAGAATTAGAACCGTTCCTAAAATTATTCATGTATTAACACATATCAAATCGTGTGGGATAGAACATCGGGTTGTGTAGGCTGGGCTTTCATATTTTGTTTCCACACTATTCTACATGATTTGTTCCATCAAGTTGGTTCATTTTTGTGACTTATTTTACGTTTTCGTTTTTAATTTAATTTGTAATTTGTTTGTATTGTTCGTAAGTTATTTCTGTTTCGAGTTTAGTAGTTTTTTTTAATGAGTTTCTTTATTTTGTCCGCTTTTATTCGCGTCCTATTAATCTTGCAATGGAGTCTCTTATTCGACTGCCTTCAGCAAAAGTTGGGTTTGGAGAATCAGTTTCCACATCACGGTTTAGAAGAATGTTATCGTTTTCCTCATGCAAAGGTTGAGGGTTTTCCAATCCATCCATACCTTATTCAAACATTATTTTGCGGTGTAAGGCTGTTGTCTTGCCTGCAATAGGCATCGAAACCTGCTTTTTAAAACTCCTATAGTCCGCTCAACTATATTTCGACCTGTGCATTTTTTTTATTAAAGGTAGCTTGAAGCATGTTATCTTCAGTGTATCTGTATGGCGCATTCAAGTACGGTGAAAGAGGATATCCTCCATCACCAAGAATTCGAAAATCAGTTCTTCCATTACGATATAGTCACTATCTAACTTGAGTTTTAATTGTGACAGATTCCAAATGCTTGCATCATGCGCCGCTCCTGGATATTTTGCATTGATGAAATTGATTCTCATTTGATGATCACAAACCTATTATTTTTTTTTTGTAAATTGAGCTGTTAAGTTGAAATGAATCTTACCAGCATGGCATTTATACTATAATAACCCCTTCTATTGTAATAAACATGCCGAAGTTCCTTTTTGGGTCCGATCATTTTCAAAAAAGTATATTTTTGCCCTACGTTCTTCTTCCTGGGTGTATTGAAATTTAATCCATTTCGGGCAAATATATCTTTCCAAAACACTAAGCAATTCACTGAGAACGACCGATACCGTTGGTTGCGCCATACCAATGTTGAAGTCATTCCCAACGCTCAGTTGGTAGCTTCCTTGAGCAAAGAATTTTAAGGCGGCAGCTCGTTTAAGCACATTTGGTATAGATTGCTGGATTTTGATCGGTTTCAGCTTATCCTCGATATCAGGTAAAACTTCTATGAAGGCTTGTTTGGAAAGGCTAAAATTTTGAATGAATCTGCAACAAAATGTCACCAACTGCTGAGGTCAAAATTAAAAACATCACTTCTTACATATTTTCGTGCAAATTCAATGGATTTGAAGAATCACGTAAAGCCCTCCGAATCTTGATTTGCTCAGTTACGCGTTCTTCATCATCATATTCTGTAAAAAACAGTTCCACGGATGACATTTTTCTCTCATTTGTTAAATATGTATATCAGTTTTGCTTTAATTATTTGATACGCTTCAACGAAGATTTTTTAAGTGATAGAAAATTTGATACATGTCATTTTTTTAAAGCTGTAATACCAAGTTTGTCAACAGAAATATTCACAATAGATTAAATACCTTCACGAAATTCACAATTCATCAAAAATATTGATATAGTTGACAACAATAATACCATTGAATTGCTTTTGTTGAAAGATATCAAATATCAAGTTGATATTTGATAGCCATAATAGGGCTGTTAGAAAATTAAGAAATCAAAAAAAGAGTGGGGGTAGCAACTGTTTTTTTTTTTAAAGAAGGAAAATAACGAAACTCTTTTTTGACAATTTATCAGAAGATTAGAGAATATCAGACCCGGCATCTTAATTCAAAGTCAATGTTTACTATTGCTGCTAAGATATATTGATTTCTCAAACTGAACAAAGATTTCAGAGCCTCTATGATCTAAGAAATTTATTTGAAGTCTTACAACCAGAAAAACTTTTAACCTTTTCAAATCAAAAAATTAAAAAGCAAGCAGGAAAACCGGTTGCTAAGAAAAGTTTTTATTTGATTTTTTTTACTATTAGTTTAAGTTTTATAGCACCTACATTTATGTATGTACCTATTTAAAGACCATGTATGTACCATTAAATGTTCTGGATTTGTTATATATACTGTATATACACTGTGTTTTTGTTTGTTTTGTAAAAATAGTTTTTTGTTCGATTTGTAATTTTTGAAAGGGGCCCCCTACTAATTCTTGATACGGGGCCCCTCGAGGGCTATCTACGCCACTGATTTTATTTATAAATTTCTATATATTTTACGCTTGATTTACAAACTCGCATACTTAATTATTCTATTGCAATTGTAATATGAATACCCTTTCATATAAAGGCTCTCCCAAACCAATGCGAAAGATTCGGTGCGGCGAAGAAACATTCGTCAGTCAAAATTAATTTACATGGTGATATATGAGAGTGCCCACACCAATGCGGCTGAGAAACATTCGTCTTTCAAAATTTATTTACAGGATGATAAATGTGAGTGCCTGCGAGTGACTGCGAATGTTTCCTTGCCGCACCGAATGTTTCGAATTGGTATTGAAGAGCCTTAAAAGTAATTAGAGAAAGAAATGTTGTGAGCACCCTTTTCCGTTTTCTCTTATGGGAAATACATTGAATGCGAAATCGAAAAGAACAAAATGATATAACGTACAGGGTTCACGCTTTGACTGCTAGGTGCCGTGGTACCAAGTGTTAAAGCTTTTCAGAGCTTTTAAAACTGATTCCCGCTGGATGCATTCACTTAATTTCCAAATTATGAAATAATTCTTTTTTGACATTTTTGTTGACAAACACAACAAAAATATATTTTTCAAGTGCGGTTTGCTTTATTAAATAGTGAATTAAAAAAATTGAAATGAACATAATTTTAAATGATGAAGACTTAATTTTTGAGGACGGTTATATCCTTGATCTTCGGGTTTGCATAACAAGACGCCACAAAACACTTGCAAAGAATCAATTTCAACATGGAAGACCCATATTGTGTCGAGAAATTCAGAATGCCTCGCGAATGTGTTCAATTTCTGCTGGAGCGATTGGGTGCACATATTGCACATCCAAAAAAAAGTAATGAAGCCTTATCGCCACTGCAACAGATATTGGAGACCCTCCATTGTCTTGGCAGTGTAAGTCCCCACCATGGAATTGCAGACATCCATGGGATTGCGAAGGTTTCGGTATGTCGTTGGGTTAACAAGGTTTGCTCCTTAATTTCGCAACATTTATTAAGTAACTAAATTGTATATAAATACATATATATCAAAATATTAAGACAGTCATTTCTGTTTTGTTCAAGAGGAGGAAGTTGCTTGGCCAGAAGACAATCGCTGTATCTGCAGATTTTTATCGCATAGCAGGAATGCCTCGTGTTGCTGCTATTGATGGCACATTGATTCCAATTGATGCACCAACTACTAACGCACAATCATCTGTTGGCAGAATAGGTAATCCTTCCATTAACGTGATGTTAGTAGCTGGACCTGATTATCTTGTTTATGCCATCAGCAGTAGCTATCCCGGTTCGGTGCCCGATAGCCGTGTATTACAATGCAGCAGTTTATACCAAAAATGGAACAACGAGGACTGGCGTCCATTTCCAGCTGCCATCATTCTTGGTGATTGGGCTTATCCTTTGAGGAAATGACTTTTCAATCCAAACGTTCCAGTTGCCATTGGGGGAAGCAGAGCTAAAAACCGTTTCGTAGCAAAGCTAATGAAAACCAGACAAGTTGTTGAATGTAGTATTGGTCAATAAAAGGACATTTGTCCATGCTTGAACCAGTTACGTTTGAAATCGGCACTTAGCTGTGGAAATGCTGTGAATGCTTGCGTTGTACAACATCCGCAAAAGAATGACTCATAATAATGATATTGTCCTAGTTGATGGTGACGATGATGCTGAAAATGAAGACACAAATGAAGACGATGCGGATGCAATGGAGGAGTTTTTCAACTACATAAACTTTTTGATTAAATGACTCAGTGGAAAAAAAAATTGTTTCTTATTTTTCCATGTTATAGTGTTTTAAAATCTCAAACCTTGAACATGTTGACATTTGTATTATTTGTTTTTTACCTACATACTCTCCAATTCACTCGTTTAAATACAGATTTGTTGTCAATAAACTTTTAACGATTTCTCTATAACCTTTTGTAATTATGACAAATCTAATAATGAAATTTATTAAGTGTAATATGGGGAATAAGATTCAAGAAGAATTTTGAATCCTCCTAAAAAATTGTTAGTCGTATGGCTCTTTGAACAATTTTAATCAAAAAATCGACCTTATTTTTTGTGTCATTCGTTTAAGTACACCTTGAAAAACAACAAAATAGCTCAGAAAATCATTAAAAATAGTATGCAACAAATCAAATAATCAACAGTTAAAGACATTTTCTCATGAATTTAACAATTTTGCCAAAAGGAAGTGTTCTAACCGAAGAGAAGAATGCTCAAATTCGAGAATATCAGGACAATGGTCATAGCAGTCGATGTGAAGGTCACAACATTGGACTTGTATATATTGGACTAGTATGCAGCTACCTTCGATACAGGGAAAACGATGAAAAAAAAAACAACAAACCGCTAGTGAACATGGCCACATCACCTCAAGAAAGACAATGCATACTCCGAAAAGTCTCAAATTCAACATTATCAGTTAGCAAAATCAATGGTAAAACCGTAGTTAAAGCCACCGAAAATGCTTTTTATCAGATTGTCCGGGAAGCCACACATTTCAACTATCTAAAAATTTAAAAAGATCCACGGAAATCAGGCCGGAACACCTGATGCCATTATCTTTCACACCGCATTTTGTATCAATACCAAGTTAAAATCACCTTTAAAAGTTCACGTATGAGATCTGTACCAGTCTGATTTCGGTGGATCTTTTTTAGTTTTCAGATGATTAATATATGTGGCTTCCCGGACAATCTGATAAAAAGCATTTTTGGTGGCTTTAACTACGGTTTTACCATTGATTTTCCTAACTGATAATGTTAAATTTGAGGCTTTTCGGAGTATGCGTTGTCTTTCTTGAGGTGCTGTAGCCATGTTCGCTAGCAGTTTGTTGTTTTTTCAATGTTTTCCTTATATCAAAGGTAGCTGCATAATTATTCCAATGTTGTGACTTAACAATTTTTTAGGAGGATTCAAAATTCTTCCTGAATCTTAATGTTACATATTTTCTATAATTAGATTTGTCATTATTATAAAAGGTTATAGAGAAATCGTTAAAAGTTTATTGAAAAAAAATCTGTATTTAAACGAGTGAAATTGGAGTGTATAAACATTTTTGCCCTAATTTATTTATATTTATGGTTTGCATGTACACTTACAAGAATTTCGTATGATTTGCTTCGAAATTGTTGTAAGTGTTACATACAAACCACCTTCATATCAAAACTACGTGCTTCATTAGGCTCGTTTCACACACATTCGGTTTCATTCGGTTCGGTCTCTATTCGGTTTGTATTCGGCTGTTCCTGATATGTGTGAAACGATAAATCGTAGCTCTACGGTTTCTATTTGGTTTTTATTTTTTTGACGTTTTATCGTTTCACACATATTAGGCACAGCCGAATACAAACCGAATAGAGACCAAACCGAATGTGTGTAAAACGAGCCTAACGCTTGTTTCACACAAATTCGGTTTCATTCTGTTCGGTCTCTATTCGGTTTGTATTCGGCTGTGCCTGATATGTGTGAAACGATAAAACGGCAAAAATAAAAACCTAATAGAAACCGTAGAGCACTGTTCTATCGTTTCACACATATCAGGCACTGCCGAATACAAACCGAATAGAGACCGAACCGAATGTGTGTGAAACGAGCCTAAGGATGATTGAAACCATTATAAATTTGAGGAATGATTTAAAAAGAATGTGAAAGTATTTCAATTTTTTTCAATTTTCAAAAAAAAAAAAGTTGCAACGGTTTTATATGGAAATTGTTTGAAATAATTTTTTGAATTAGTTATGGTTCCCGGAATTAGTTAGGAAACATAAATTAGAATGAAGAGGGTAGTTTTCGAAATACAGGATGGTTAATCTTGCAGTTCCTTTGAATTTCTTAAAATTGGTAGAAATTTAATGGAATTGGCAGATAAACCACTTTGTAATTCCAAAACTATCTCCACTTTATTGGGACGATTGTAATGGTTCTGAGTTTCAAATTAAGCCTACTATAACTTCATATTATTTTTTGTAGGTTCCGGTCGGGTGTCGAAATGGGAAAATCTGAGGGCGCCAATCGATTTAGAAGTGTGGTATAACCTATTTCGGCCAGCGCATTAGCACCAACATTTACTGAGAAATTTCAATTTGACAGGTGTCGAAATGTCAAAATCTGAGGGCGCCAATCGATATAGGGTGGTATTACCTACTGTCTCGGCCAACTCTTAAGTCCATTGGAAACAGTTGACAATGGTGGCGAAATGTCAAAAGTCCGAAGACTCGCACCTTTTTAGCTGGCCTTAGATTTTCGGTGTTATCATCGGTGTACGTTGTTCGTTGTTTTTCGTTCGCGAAGCAACGAAAATGCAAATGGGAAAACCGAACAACGAACTGAACGAATAAAGAACGTGCTAATTCAAATCAGGTCAGAAAATTCGGTTTTCGTTGTTCGTCCCGAACAACTTGTGTTTAAATGAACATTTTTTTGGAGTGTCGTGCAACTTGTAGGGACATTTTCGAAGGTTTTTAAATTACTGAATGGGACAAGAAGCCTAGTTATATAAATAAACCATTTCGTAAATAGAGTTCAACTTTCTAGTGTAATGCTTTTTTCGTTGTTCGTTGTTGGGAGAAGAATGAACAACGGACACCGAATGAAGAACGAAAGTCTAAATCCAGCTTTTCACTTTGACAGTTGATAGTTGGGGGCAAGATGTCAAAAATCCGAAAAAAAACCTGACAGTTTACAGATGATGGCGAATAGTCAAAAAACCGATGTCCCGGTCCGCGCTCTAACTCCAAAAGAAAATGAGAAAATTCGCACTTAGAGTCTTCGTCTTGACTATCTTTAATGTAGAAATGTAAAAATCTACGCCAACTTGACATGAACAAAATTAAATTATACATTTATTTCGTTTTCATCTGGTAGTCCGGTAGTTACTCCTTTTTTATTGTTTCTGTTCCATTCCTATCGAATATGGAAAATCTGGAGTAGAAGGAGCAATTCTTCTGAAACAAACTTTTCATTTAAATTATTAATAATCCTAGCTTCGCCTCTGTCTTGATTTTTTTTTCTAACCAAGTATTAAGGCTCTCCCAAACCAATGTGGAACATTCGTTGCGGCGAAGAAACATTCGCATGTCAAAATTTATTTACATGGTGATATATAAGAGTGCCCACACCAACGTGGCGGAGAAATATATGAATTAATTTTGACTGACGAATGTTTCTTCGCCGCAACGAGTGTTTCGCATTGGTTTGGGAGAGCCTTTATTGTTGTTGTTTCTCGTTGTAAAGGTAGCTTGTTTACTTTGTTCACCTAAGAAGTAAAGCAGTTTATTTATAAGTTTCAATAAATTTTACGCTTGATTTTCAAACTCGCATACTTAATTATTCTATTGCATTTGTAATATGAATACCCCTTCATATAAAAGTAAAGTATTGTTATTGAGAACCCTTTTCCGTTTTCTCTTATGGGAAATACATTGAATGCGAAATCGAAACAAAATTTATACCACATACAGGGTTCACGCTTTGACTGCTAGGTGCCGTGGTACCAATTGACAAAGCTTTTCAGAGCTTTTGAAACTGATTTCCGCTGGATGCATTCACCTAATTTCCAAATTATGAAATAAAGTTCTTTGCATTGAACGCACCCATTCCTTTTTGACATTTTTGTTGACAAACAAAATATTGAGGAATGAGGATTGAGCGCAAACAAAATTGTATTTTTCAAGTGCGGTTTGCTTTTGCTTTATTAAATAGTGAATATAAATATTAGAAATGAACAACATTTTAAATGATGCAGACTTAATTTTTGACGACGGTGACGGTTATTTGCATACTGTTAACGGTTGGGTTTGCATAACAAGACGACCCAAAACACTCTTTCAAAGCATCAATTTCAACATGGAAGACCCATATTTCGTCGAGAAATTCAGAATGCCTCGCGAATGTGTACAATTTCTGCTGGAGCGATTGGGTGCACATATTGCACATCCAAAGAAAATTAATGAAGCCTTACCACCACTGCAACAGATACTGGTGACCCTCCATTGGCTTGGCAATGAAAGTCCACACCATGGAATTGCAAAAATCCATGGGAATTCGAAGGATTCGGTATTTCGTTGGGTTAACAAAGTTTGCTCCTTAATTTCGCAACATTTATTAAGTAACTAAATTGTATATAAATACATATATATCAAAATATTAATGCAGTCATTTCTGTTTTGTTCAAGAGGAGGAAGTTGCTTGGCCACAAGACAGAATCGCTGTATCTGCAGATTTTTATCGCATAGCAGGAATGCCTCGTATTGCTGGGGCTATTGATGGCACATTGATTCCAACTAATGCACCACCTACTAACGCACAATCTTTTGTTGACCAAAAAGGTAATCTTTCCATGAACGTGATGTTAGTAGCTGGACCTGATTATCGTTTTTATGCCATCAACAGTAACTACCACGGTTCGGTGCCCGATAGCCGTGTATTAAGAAGCAGCAGTTTCTACCAAAAATGGAACAATGAGGACTGGCGTCCATTTCCAGGTGCCATCATTCTTGGTGATTCGGCTTATCCTTGGAAGAAATGGCTTTTCACTCCCAACGTTCCAGTTGCCATTGGAGGAAGCAGAGCTAAAAGTCGTTTTGTAGCAAAGCTAATGAAAACCAGACAAGTTGTTGAATGTAGTATTGCTCAATTAAAGGAAATTTTTCCATGCTTGAACCTTTTACGTTTGAAATCGGCACTTAGCCGTGCAAATGCTGTGAAGGCCTGCGTTGTATTATACAACATCCGAAAAAGGATGACTCATAATAATGATATTGTCCTAGTTGATGGTGACGATGATGCTGAAAATGAAGACACAAATGAAGACGATGCAGATGCAATGGAGGAGTTATTCAACTACATAAACTTTTTGATTAAATGACTCAGTGAAAAAAAAAATTGTTTCTTATTTTTCCATGTTATAATAATAGTGTTTTAAGATCTTAAACATGTTGACATTTGTATTATTTGTTTTATACCTACATATATACATTTTTGCCCTAATTTATTTCAATTAAATGGAAAATTTGAAATGACGGTGGTTTGCATGTAGCACTTACAAGAATTTCGTATGATTTTCTTTGGAAATTGTTGTAAGTGTTGCATACAAACCACCATCATATCAAAACTACGTGAAATATAAATTAGAACTCAGAACCGTTCGAACCATCCCAATGAAGAGAGTAGTTTTCGAAATGCATTTCTTAAAATTGGTAGAAATTTAATGGAATTGGCAGATAAACCACTTTGTAATCACAGGTCACAATTTTGTTTGAGTTTGTTTTTGTATAAGACGGTCACAATTTCGTACTCGGTGGAATCCCTCATATGAAACCTCACAAGAACAACGTGAGTTGTGATCTGCCAAGGAGCAGATCATAATTTTCAAGTTTTTATGAGGTAAGTTCATCTCGAGTTATGAGGTGATTGTCCCGGTCTACATTGAACGATTTTTCCAGTGCCGATCTTTTGTTCGTAGGTGAAGGGAGTGAAAAGTGAGGGGTAGGGATCAAATCGTTTGTACCAAAAAACTCAGACGATTTTTCCAGTCTGTTTATGTTCTCTTTCGCCCTCTTTCCAGTTTTTTGTGTGTGTTCGGTGTCAGTGTGCCATTGGGTTGATGGTGTGAGTAAATATCAATGCAAAATGAAGAGCACAGAAATAAAAAAATGAAGAAGACAAAGAAAAAATCTCATGGAAAAAATCGTTCTGTGTGTACATTTCACACGATTTCTGGAAAAATCTTCGTGGAAATATCGGGCAATGTAGATCGGGACATTGTGACTTGTGAGGAATCAGTGAGGTTGCCAGAATAACGCTGTTAGTTGAAAGACTTCTGCTTCAACTGTCAAAACATCTTTTTTCTCATAAGAATTATAGTTAATCGAAACAAGATGTGTGAAAAAAGAAAAGTATTGACATTAATTATTATTGCCGAGTGCCTAGATGACAAGGAACAAGCACAAAGAAAAAGAATGTCGATGAAAGAATGGCTAATGGATACAAAAAAAATCCAATGAAAAAAAATTGAAAATTAATTGAGATTATTCACGTCTCTGTTTTCTTCTCACTTTTATTTCTTGGTAAGACCCCTTTCACACAAGGAAATTAAGTTGCCTGCGATTTTTAGTTTCTAGGCGAGAAGGGCGTAAAAGGAAGACAACAAATTTCTCCTCACACCCTTCTCACCAACAAACTAGCCAGTTTCTGGCAACTCAGTTTCCTCGTGTGAAAGCCGTCTAAGAAAGAGATGGCTTGACAGTAAATCAAATGAATTGCCTACACACACCTTAACTAAGTTGAAAACATTCACATCAACTTGAAAAAATTCAAAATCTTTTGATTTTCTTCAAAAAACCTTCACAAAAAAATCAAATTCAAGCCCACACACGAGTTGATTTGATGAACTTGACATTAAATTGAAAGACAAGTTGAACTGTGTATGGAGTGCTTTATGGGAAATATGCAAAATAGGAAAAAATTTATATCACATACAGCGTTCTGGCTTTGACTGCTAGGTGCCGTGGTACCTAATTGCATTCACCTAATTTTCTTCTTTGCGTTGGATGCACCCATTCTTTTTTGACATTTTTGTTGACAAACAAAATATTGATGAGGACTGCGACTGAGCGCAAACAAAATTGTATTTTTCAAGTGCGGTTTGCTTTATTATAGTGAATATAAATATTAGAAATGAAGAAAATTTTAAATGGTGATATCCTTGATCTTCGGGTTTGCGAAACAAGACGCCCTAGCCCTAGAATCAATTTCAACATAGAAGACCCATATTTTGTCGAGGAATTCAGAATGCCTTCCGCATGTGTTCAATTTCTGCTGGAGCGATTGGGTGCACATATTGCACATCCAAAAAAAAGTAATGAAGCCTTATCGCCACTGCACCAGATATTGTTGACCCTCCATTGGCTTGGCAATGGAAGTAAACTCCATGGAATTGCAAACATCCATGGGATTTCAAATAATTCCGTATGTCGTTACGTTAACAAAGTTTGCTCCTTAATTTCGCAACATTTATTAAGTAACTAAATTGTATATAAATACATATATATCAAAATATTAATGCAGTCATTTCTGTTTTGTTCAAGTGGAGGAAGTTGCTTGGCCAGAAGATAGAATTGCTGTATCGGCAGATTTTTATCGCATAGCAGGATTGCCTCGTATTGCTGGGGTTATTGATAGCACATTGATTCCAATTTATGAACCACCTACTAACGCACAATCTTTTGTTGACCGAACAGGTACTCATTCCATCAACGTGATGTTAGTAGCTGGACCTGATTATCGTTTTTATGCCATCAACAGTAACTGCCCCGGTTCGGTGCCCGATAGCCGTGTATTACAATGCAGCAGTTTCTATCAAAAATGGAACAATGAGGACTGGCGTCCATTTCCAGGTGCCATCATTCTTGGTGATGCAGCTTATCCCTTGAAGAAATGGCTTTTTACTCCAATGGTTCCAATTGCCATTGGAGGAAGCAGAGCTAAAAATCGTTTCATAGGAAAGCTAATGAAAACCAGACAAGTTGTTGAATGTAGTATTGGTCAATTAAAAGAAATTTTTCCATGCTTGAACAAGTTACGTTTGAAAACGGCACTTAGCTGTGTAAATGCTGTGAATGCCTGCGTTGTATTATACAACATCCGAAAAAGGATGTCTCATAATAATGATATTGGCCTAGTCGATGGTGACAATGATGCTGAAAATGAAGTCACAAATGTAGACGATGCAGATGCAATGGAGGAGTTATTCAACTACATAAACTTTTTGATTAAATGACTCAGTGAAAAAAAAAATTGTTTCTTATTTTTCCATGTTATGTTGACATTTGTATTATTTGTTTTATACCTACATATATACATTTTTGCCCTAATTTGTTTCACCCGGGGTTTAGACAAGCGAGTAGAACTAGTAGCATTTGTATCATAGTGTTAGTTTTATGGATGTATGTGTGACTAGTAGCTCTCTGCGCGTTTTGTCAACTAGTATGATTTTTCAAAAATATTTCATACGGAAAAATATACAAATTATGGAAACTATGGAAACAAAACAAATAAATGAAAACAATACACTACACTAGTAGGATAACTGGCAG
Source organism: Melangyna quadrimaculata (assembly GCA_949320155.1). Classification (NCBI taxonomy): domain Eukaryota; kingdom Metazoa; phylum Arthropoda; class Insecta; order Diptera; family Syrphidae; genus Melangyna; species Melangyna quadrimaculata. The sequence continues at coordinate 157,409,205 of OX439484.1, read as the reverse complement.
GCTACTCGCAGGCAAAAATATTAAACCATTTGGGCTACTAGTTGGCTCTCGTGTTCTGATACACTAACACACATAAACGCTACTAGTTCTACTCGCTTGTCTAAACCCCGAGTTAGGTGCCAGTTATAGCTATCATTGAAAACCATCATTGAAAAAGTTAACTGTTGATTTTGAGACCTTTCGAAAGTTTAATCATTGAATATTTGAATGCAGAAATATAGCTTACGACTTCAAAATTATTTCTCCTCCAAAATTCATTTTGACCCATATCTTCCCCATAACGTAACTTTTAATTTGTTCAATGATAATTGGTAAGGTAGTTCATCATTTAAAAATTAAAAGTTACGTTATGGGGGAAGATATGAGTCAAAATGAATTTTTTTTAGAGGTCAAATAATTTTTAAGTCGTAAGCTATATTTCTGCATTAAAATATTCAATGATTAAATATTCGAAAGGTCTCAAAATCCACAGTTAACTTTTTCAATGATGGTTTTCAATGATAGCTATAACTGGCCCCTTATATGGAAAATTTGAAATGACGGTGGTTTGCATGTAGCACTTCCAAGAATTTCGTATGATTTTCTTTCGAAATTGTTATAAGTGTTACATACAAACCACCGTCATATCAAAACTACGTGCTTCATTAGGATGATTGAAACGGTTCTGAGTTCCAATTCGTGTTACCTAAGTGCTCCTAACAACCATTATAAATTTGAGGAATGATTACAAAAAAATGTGAAAGTATTTTAAAATTTTGAAAAAAAAAATGTTGAAACGTTTTTATATGGAAATTGTTTGAAATAATTGAATTAATCCATGCATCCCAATGAAGAGAGTTGTTTTCGAAATACAGGATGATTTATCTTGCAATTCCATTAAATTTCTTAAAATTAGTAGAAAAAAACCGCTTTGTAATCCCAAAACTGTTCACTTCATTGGGACGATTGAAATGGTTCTGAATTTTAAAATTAAGTCTACTAACAGCCAGATTTTCAGTGCGGGATTAAAATTGAACCCAAGTTTACCCATCAAATATGTGTAGTGAACTTTGGATTAACTAAAAAGATCTTAATAATATTTTATCGTCCGTGTTTTTAAGGTATTCTGGATTCATCATTTTAGAACTCCGATTTAAATCTAAGTTTGTGATAGATTTTAATATTTGGACATTCGAATTTGCGGGGCTTCGAATTTAGAATTCGGTTTAAAAATATTTTCATATATTCAAAAGTGCATCCTCAAAACTACACTTTTCCGAGTAGGTGCTCCATTTGGTATGCAAAAAATCTAAAATACTCATGGATATTCGATATTCCTACATGTCTAATTTGATTTATTATGGACCACCTGCTCTGGAACCTTCTCCGTTTTATTCATACCACACATTGTATCAAAAAAATCGCATCGCGATAGGGACTCGATAAAATATTCGCTCAATATTCGTGTCAAAATCAGTCACAAAAAAAAGTTTGAATCCAGTCAAACATTGAATTTGCTACTCATTAAAACAGGGCCTAACAATTTTTAAAACTACTTTTCCAACAACCTATGTATAAGTTTTGTCATTATTAGTATTGTATACTGAAGGATCTTGTGATGACGACATAAAACATCGCGTAAGCGTAGGGTGGATGAAGTGGCGGGAAAACTCTGTTATCTACTGTGATAGAAAAATGCGCTTACATCCAATTCACAGTGTTGGACATTGTACAAGAAGTATGAGAGTAAATTCATGGCAGCTGAAATGAAAATGCTTCGCATGACAGCAGGAGTGACAAAGCGCGATCGAATAAGAAGCAAGAGAATTCGAGGCAGCCTAAACGTCAAAAATACCATCTTGAACAAAATACAGCATGACCAACTTAGCTGGTACCGTCATTTACAAAGAAGATGGCATGAGAACCCAGTTCAAAAGGAAATAGCACAAGACGTTCCAACACTATCACGGAAGAAAGGCAGGCGCAAAAACTCCTGGATGAAACAAATGCAACGACACCTGCATTTAATTGGCCTCAGACATGGAACAAAGCAAAACCGGGAGGCCTGTGGACATTTTCTGAGGTCAACCCGGCGAAACCCACAAGTGGAACCTTGAATTGTGATCCCCTCGAGATCATGACAATCGCCGGTTAAATGTATCGCCGGTTTAATATACTGATTTGCCTAACCTCATTTGTAGACAGTCGGATAAAATACTTTTTATTTTTAAGTAATTGGTAAGCAAAGTAGGATCTGCTCAGATCCAACTCTTGTTGAATATTTCTCATTATAAAAATCTCATTACCTAGCGTGTACCTGAAAGGACTCAAACTATTTTTTTTCGTTAAATATGGTGTAAGAACTTGAACATAAACGGTAGTAATTCTGAGACTAACAATAATTGTTCCGAGAACTCTTTTGATAAAACCATCTTTTTTCCCTCACTCCAGTAAAATGTCAAATGCTTAACGTGAATTTCCAAACGTTGGGCTTTTAAAATAAAAAAAAACAACCCACGAGTTTTTCTGGATTTTATCTTTTAAAAAAATAAAGTAAATAACAAAACTTAAGTAACTCATCATTTCGGCTCAGGTTTCTTTTCATCTACTTCCCCAACAACAATAACAAGAACAATCTGCTCTCCACGAACCAAAAGTATCGGCATACTCCTACTCAATTCCACATTCTTTCTATTTAAACTTTTCACTTTGGCCACAGGTAATTTTATTCCTAGGCTCTTCAGTCGTTCACTGCAATCCGATGGTGTTCCTGAAATAAAAAGTACACGCCACCATTAGATCGCGAGACTCCTACAGCAAATCTCCAATTATTGTTATTCTCACCACAGAACTTATTCTCGTCATACTTATACTTTCTTCTCTTCCAAGTTTCATTAACATCTCTCAGCAAGATATTCCAATGTTTGTCAAAACTTATCACAAAGCCTGTTATTGTGCCTCGAACTCCGTGCTCAGATCTTGTGTGAAGTTTTACCTGTCGGCCGTCCTGCATGCAGTCGCGTAGTACAGCCATCGGTCCCTCCATTGTTTCGATTAGCCTTAGTAGACTTCTAGTATTCTTCATTCTTGGTCCACTAGATTGAATTGCCACTGCAAAGAAAAGTTGTTAGTTTGTCGGGTGGGAGATTGCAAAAACCAATAAAAATGTCTCACTCTGATGCGGCAAGAAACGTCTGCCGCTAGTAGAAGGTTGTGTCTCCACTGCAGCATCATCCTTGCTCGGCAGCTCAACTTTGTCATCTTTCGATTTTATACACAAGCCATAAAGACCTTTCTTGGTGTATTCTATGTCCAGAGCTGCAAAGTTCTGGTAAATAATCTTGGATTTCCTGGTGGTTAATTTGATTTCGGTATTTGCATAGAGAGCTTGGATTGGATCAAATTCATCACTAGTAATATCTAATTCGGGTGGCAATGGTGGATGGTCTGAATCATCTTTGTGGAATTTAGAAGTTGATGGTTTATCACTCATAGCTTTGGTTTTAACTTAAATAATAATAAGTTATCGGTAAAAATGTATACAAACTCTTCTGTTTTTTGTTGCTGAGAAATAAACAAAATTGTTGAAATTGAATGAACTGTCAATCAAAAGTCAAATATGACAGTACAAGTACTACCCATTTGACAGTTGGCGGTATTTTTCGTTGCTGTCATTTCAAATGAAGAAGTTCAGCAATGTAATAAGTTCGAACACCAAAAAGTACGCAATGCTTTTTAAATAAACGCTTTTTCGAACTGAATTCGAATTTGAATACACCCAATCGGAATGCAGTTTGAAAAGCTTTAAAAATGTGTTCAATAAACATTTAAAAAAAGAACGGTTTAACGGCCAAACCAAATTCGAAATAAAATAATCTGTCAATTTAGTATGTTTGGATGAATATACCTACTTTTTTTTGTAACTGGCGAAATAACCTTAACGAGCGTAAAATATAAATACAACATTTCTCTTTTGTTGTGTCAATTTAAATAATTTTAATGCACTTTAACAAATCTTTGGGGAGTAAACTAACAGAGTTAAAATTTGTAAAACAATATAACTATTTGTATACAAAATTCAAATTTCCGTTGCATTTCAATATAAATATCATTTTTTATTTTTTTATGTATTTTCAGACTTAAAAGAAGAAAAAATCAAAATAACACCAATAATTTACAAATAAAAATCAAGAAAAACAACAAACAACTTTATACCTATGTGTTCAATGAAATTTATTGTGTCTGATTTTTATTTAAAACTCTAAGCCAAATTCACTCTTAGAAAGAATATTTATCTCTATTTTTAGCCAGATAGTTTAATGCTGGCTAAAAAAAGATGTCACCATTTTGTACCTATTCGAAACACATACGTCCTTTTTGTATAAAAAATTTTAATCTAAGAATATTTACTAGTGAATCTTAAAAACTAAAAATAACAAACTAAACCAGTTTAACGGAAATTCAAAATTCGAAAAGAATATAAACAAGTGCAGCAGAAGCTTTTTTATTTTACTTCTACTTGCCATACAAAAACATATAATCACCAACAAAAGCTTTTCTTGGAGAGTTCGAAAAGTGCCTACGAAAAAACGTTTAGTGCGTACAGAAACCATTATACACAAAACGGAAGTGCCTTTGTCTACAAAGCAACAGAATTTATCAAATTTAAGAAGAGAAGACTGAGAAATAACAAAAAAAAAAAAAAAACAGCAAGAAACTTTCAAAAACGATATTATTTAAATTAATATTGAGAAAAAATTATAAAAAAACAAAGCATCATCACGTTACCAACAATAAACACCACTGTCGGAAGTGGAAGTGGAGAGTTGTCTTCGCAACCGGGTAGGCAAATCAATACGCTGGCACTGGCGACAGGCATTCGGAGTGGCTCTGCCTTATCGGCGATGCCATTTATCGATGACGCATTATTGTGGTGTCCCGATAATGATGGTCGAATGGTTGGAGGCTTAGATATTGCCAATTGTCTTCAGGTTTGTGCATAAACACAACTTTTTTGTTCGATGTTATAATTCTATCTTTCTGTTTTAATTTTATAGGATGCATCAACCGGAAATGGAAATTCAAATCAAAATACAGATTTAAACGATGGAAGCTGTGAATTAAATTCCTTAGATCCGCTGTGTAATGATTCTTCAGAAGAATTATTTCGACAATTGTCTGAGAGTAATTTTGAAATCGAAAGTTTACTCTCAGACTTAGCGACAGTGGAAGTGAAGGTTTGATTTTTGACATTTTCATACATTTCATATTTATTCAACATTATTTTTTGTTGTTTTTTTTAGCAGGAGGAAAATAACAATAATTTGACAGTTCAACAACAAGGCATCAGCAATAATGGGTCAACAAATAATTTTATGCCCGGTGATAATTCAATGCAATCTAATATTAGTAATAATTTCATGCAACAACAAAGTGTTGCTTTAGCAAATAGTATAGCTGTGACAGCAGCTGAAACTGCTCTGTTAGCTTTGGCTGCATCAGTGACAGCGTGTTCATCGTCTAATATTTCCGCACAGCATCAGCAACATCAGAATCACCGGAATTTCAATGGGCCAGGTAGCAATAATAGCAGTCGATTTTCCATTGCTGCGAATCCACTTTTGGCGGAGAAACTTCTATCGCCAAATACGAATAGTTTAAATGATTTGGATAGTCTGACGATTGGAAGCAGAATTGGACGACCGCCGGAACTAAAAGGTAAGTCATTTTTAATAAGAATACAGACACATGATTTGTTTTTCTATTTGAAAATTGATGCGTTATCTAGATCTAGAGGGTAGTTTTAATCAAATAATATATTTTTTTGAAGTCATTCTATTCAGTGTGCTAATTATTTCAGTAGGTTTCTCCTCATTTGATTTACATCTTTAGGGCAGCAATGAATTTTTCGGGGCTTATCGCAACATTTTAACTCAAATCAACAACCTTCGAAGGAAATCTATAATTTTCTAAATGTTGTGGAGCAGTAAACGCATCATTTCGTTTTATAAATGTTTTTCTTTGAAGACAGTGCTGTTCTATCTGAAGCTAATATTACTGCATATATGTACCTACAATAATAGCCACAGAACTGCTACCTACAAAATCTACTATTAATGTTCTTCAATTCTTAAGATTTACCAAACCTTAATAATTAAAATAAATTTGGTTGTGGCTACAAGTTGTGCAAACTAGGGCCTGATTAAGAATCTATTACATACTTCCTCGTGAAGTGAATATTTGTCTCAGGAGAAAGTGATCTTTTGACATTTCTCGACGATACACAATTGTTAATGCGTTGTGGATGTTTCAAACAACAATGAGTCTGATAGAACTCTTTACGAACCTCTCAAATGTGCCAACTAGACAGAGACAGCTAGTGGCTATTGTCAATTGCATATAGGAATATCCCATCAAAGTGTTCGTTTGTTGTTTGTTTCGTCTTTTTGACAGACACGTATGTACGTTCATGATTACAGGGTTCGCTTTTTGGCGTTCATAATCAGTAGTAATAGTTAAAAATGTTTTTTAACCACTTAATTCTCAAATATACTCGAACACTACTCGTACCCGTATCCACAATTCCTAAAAATTTTTAAAATTTACTACTTTCCCTCTCCTTCTAACCATGAAGTGGGAGTGAGGTTAAATACAGAGAAGTCAAAAGAAGTCGGAAGAGTCAGTCCAATGTGACCACCGTCATTAAATAATGTTTGTTTACATCGTTTTTTGCTAACATCGAGGTTGTCAAATCAGAAATGTCAAAGTTAAACCAGAAAAAAGTCTTGAAATGTTCGTGCTTTCGTGTCTTCCTTCCCGTTACATTTCTACGATGGAAGTCAAGATGAAAAATATCAGAGTTCCGAGAACTATGACTTCTAACAATCAAATGAATTTCGTCTAAAAGAACCGGTGAATCAATTCGGCCAACCAGGAGTTGGTGTAAAAATATAAAATCGGTTAGACCCCTTTCACACAAGGAAACTGAGTTGCCGGCGATTTTTAGTTTCTAGGCGAGAAGGGCGTAAAAGGAAGACAACAAATTTCCCCTCACACCCTTCTCACCGACAAACTAGCCAGTTTCTGGCAAATCAGTTTCCTTGTGGGAAAGCCGTCTTAAGGTTAGACCGCACACAACTGCAGCGGAACTACACTTCACGACGCGGCAAAACATTATTTGTATGAAACTGTATGAGCTATATCGCACTAAGCGGCAACTCAACTTCATTAAATTTCATACAAATTATTTTGAATCGCAGTTCCGCTGCAGTGCAGTTCCGCCTAGTGCGGTCTTACCTTTACTCTGCGACGTTTTTCCAGGGATGTCATATTTAAAAGAAGAAGCCGATTGCTAGGAGGAAGGTGATTCGTATCATTCCAATTCAAATGTCTAAATGCAAAACGCACAAATTTACGCTCGACAGATTCGATGCGATTAATGTGTACAGAGTAGTGGGGTGACCATACAGTATACTCGCAAATTATAAGTGGGGACGAACAAAAGAGTTGTGCAGGGAAGATGTAACCCCTTGAACACAATGGGATGCAGCTGTAGCTAACATAATCGCTGTAGTATAAACTATCATTAAAAACGCTCACTTATGTAGCAAAGGACGTCTACAATGATGTAGCGCATCATCACATCTGTTTTGAATTGTAAATTTATTCGAGACGTGTTCAAAGCATATGAAATTTATATTTGAACTGAATTTGTGTGATAGCTGACTATACAAAAGTTAAAAAAACAGAAAAAACTTCTCAAATGCATTGAACATTCTCAAAAAAAAGTGAAAAGTCAAAAAAATGACATGGAAAAACCATATGTCATCTCAAATGCAGCTTGTAGCGCCGCCAAAAGTTAAAGTTGAGTCAACTTTCGCGGCAGACAATTTTCTTACTACAGCTACAGCTTCCCAATGTATAGATGTATACCATTTTCGTATATTTCAACTTTGACAGTGCTACATGCAACAGCTACAGCTACACCATTGTGTTCGGCCAGTTACGCGGCTAGAATGGAAGGGACCTACAATTTTATGCAGAATCCGAACGGCTAGACGGGAAGCATTATTCATAACAAGTGACACTCTTGGAGGATTTGTCATAATTCCTTGCAAGTGGCAGTAGCCCTGAAAAAAGCTTTTTAGTTTTAAGGTGAACGAGTCTGGGAAGTGAACCCAGATTGCCAGCATGACAGTCCAACGCATTCACCATTACAGCTACATTTCGTTGGTTTTTGACATTGGCTTAAGTGCCCAGTCAACAATGACAGTTCTACCTTTAAATCTGCCTAGTACCATAATCAATTTACAAATCGAACTAATCTAGTTCGCTTGTCACAAATGCAAGCATAATTATCGTTTTTCTTCCTTTGAGAATTTCCCAAAATCGAATTATTGAAATCGAATATTAGCTCAGTGTTATGATATGATGCTACTTAATAACAATACAACAATCACCCATATTCTGAAATTCGTATTTATGGCTCGTATTTGACTACAGTCGTGTGTTGTATTCCAAAAGTCGTATATCATATCCGACTTCAGTTCTACAAATATTGAGAAACGGACAACATCGCATACGACTGTTCATATTTTATCATTATTCCGAGACTAGTATTAATTCGAATTAAAGTCGTATTTGTGTGAAATCTTTTAAACGAGATATATATTTTTTCGGATAAAAAAGGACAAAAACTTAGTGCAAAAACTTAGTATTCCTGCTATTTGTTTTATCAACCTGCGAGGGTCACCGCAGCTCTTATACCATCGAAATGCACTTTTAAAATGCACATACAAAATTAATGATGTAAAAGATATCTTCTCTGTGGAAACTATATGCAATCAACCTGGCAGTGATAGCGCGACTCTAAGAACACTAAAATGCAATATTAAAATGCAACACAAAACTGATAGATGCAAAACAGCTTTATACCGCTCCAAATTTCGTTTACTGATACTTTTATGTATCCGTGTTATTTAAAGGCCTTCCACACTAGCCCACTGTGTATTAATACATGTCAAAAAAGTGGGAAACAAATCATGAAGAATAGTGTGGAAACAAAATATGGCAGCCTAGCCTACACAACCCGACATTCTATCCCACACGAAGAATTTTTACATGAAGAATTTTAGGAATGGTTCTAATTGTATCCCACATTCTATCAAACTTTTTTTTAGGTTAAGGTAATGTATTAATACAAGTAAGTGTGGAAGCAAAATATGAAAAGCCATTTCTTTCCCACAAATTTGGCAGTCGTGTAGAATTCTTTCCCACTTTCAATTTGACATCTATTAATACAAAGTGAGGTAGTGTGGAAGGGCTATTACAGGAGCTTTGGATCGGTATAAAGGCTCTTTTACATCTATCATTTTTGTATTGCATTTAAGTAGTCTTATTTCCACGTTGTCACTTTCAGATTAATAGCATGTCCTTTTTTCAGGTATGTGTTATATCTAATAAATACAATAAAAATAAAATAAATACATACAATACAATAACATACATAATTTTTACTATTGCATTTTGACAGTGCATTTTAGTTGTCTTATACGACATGGTATTGCTTAAATTTGGAGCTGTATAAAACACTTATTTCTTTCCTCCTTTTTTTGCATTTCGAAAATGCATTTTGGTGGTCTTAGGTCCGCAGTATCGCTGCCAGGTTTATGCAATCCTGTTTGCATTGATACAAATAGCATATCCACTTTTAGAAAATCGTTGAACAAATCTCGTGCTAAAATAATTTGTTTTATGACATTTCAATGATTTTGACAAATATTATACAGGCAACGATATACGTTGGTTTTTAAGCTTCTCGCATACAACGTATAAGACTTAGACAAAATACGACTTGCGGAATATGGGTGAATATTTGTGAATTAATTCAAATTATTACAAAGAGGCCACATAGTGCATTAACATTATGCACTTATCATAAAGGTGTCTGTCCGTATTCACCTACCGTGGTCATTAGAAATACAAGTATTACATTTCACAAACTATACTAATTTGTGAATGGTTTTGTCAAAAATTCGATAGTCCAAAAAATGACGCATCTCACTTTCTCGGAAAATATCAACTCACTATAAAGTGAATCGTTGACAAAGATATACCTACAACAAAGTTCCAAGGCACTGCTTTGTTCATGTTCATTAATTTGTTTGAAGTTTCCGACTATCACGACCTTAACTGCAAAATGCATATACATAATTATGAGAGCTTGAAATTAGAGCTTGAATTTCCGTTTTTCTCGTATTTAATTTTTCACTGTAAAAAAGGGAAAACAAAAGAAAAGATCAAAGAACTTTTAGTGAACTTAGAAATAAATAAAATTAAATAAAAACAAATTTAATGCAAGAGTGATGGTCGCAAAACTTTTCACACAGAAGTATTAATTTATCGAATTCTTATAGGCTAAAATTGAATATAGCTTTTGGTGTAACAATATTGCGTTCAAGGGTTTTTATTATTAAATATGCTTGTCTCGAACTTAAGCTTGCTTAAACACACAAAATGCGCCCAAATTCATCCATGAATTTCTTTGAGAATAGTCACGCTGGTCATTTTTTAATATTATTCGTATAGATCGAAAACTAAGCCGAATTTGAGAATTTTACTTAAATGACGTTTTGTTGGAAACTAGATTTAATTTATAAAAGTGAATGATATGAAAAAATTTATAAAAAATGTAAGCAAGAAAAAACAATAAAAACTGACCTTATACTACGTTTTCATTGGAGCCGAAATGAGGTAGGTAGTTTCGAAATTAGCTAATTTTAGAACGTCAAATTTGTATAGGATATGACGTTCCAAATGAGCTAATTTCGAAATTACCTCATTTCGGCTCCAATGAAAACGTAGTATAAGATGAGCAAGACGTTAAATCATTTTTAGTTCTTAAAAATTGTATTTTACTAATTTTAAACGTACTAAATCCATGACACTTTGACATTTAAAAAATTCATAATGAGGTATGTTTGTGAATTTTTGGCAAGAGCTGTCACTTTTTTGGGCGTGTTCAACTGAAGTTTATGAAGGAAACTGGTTAAGTATGATAGTATTTAATGATTGTTTAAAATTTAGAAAATTAAAGTAAGCTTATTTAAAATAGCCCGTAGCGTAATGGTTTGTGTGTTCGACGGTCACGCTGGAGGTCTGGGATTGCTTCCCAGCCTCGTCCACCTAAAAACTAAAAAGTTTTTTTCAGGGCTACTGCCTCTTGCGAGGAATTGGCAAATCCTCCAAGAGTATCACTTGTCACGAATAAGTGCTTCTCGTCTAGCCGTTCGGATTCGGCATAAAATTGTAGGTCCCTTCCATTCCTGTCGAAAGGCGCACACAGGAATGGTTGCGAGTTGTTAGTCAATAAGCCCTGGTTCTTCATGAGCCGTTGTGCTACCCAATTTATTTATTTTTTCTTATTTAAAATTAGAAAAAATGTTAATTAGTTTCATACTGATACCTTAATATTGAGATGTTAAAGGCCTTCCACACTAGCCCACTGTGTGTTAATACATGTCAAACAATTGGGAAACAAATTATGTAGAATAGTGTGGAAACAAATTATGAAAGCCCAGCCTACACAACCCTACATTCTATCCCACACGATTTGACATGTTAAAATACATGAAGAATTTTAGAAATGGTTCTAATTCTATCCCACATTCTATTCTTTTTTGTAGGTTAAGGTAATGTATTAATACAAGCAAGTGTGGAAGCAAAATATGAAAAGTATGGAAGTCGCGTGGAATTCTTTCCCACTTTCAATTTGACATGTACCAATACATAGTAGGCTAGTGTGGAAGGGCTATTAGAGGTCGGTTTTTATTATTTTTTCTTGCTTACAATTTTTTTTTAACTTTGTAAACCACCAATTTCAATAGAAAACCTATTTCCAACAAAAAGTCGTTCAAGTGAAATTCTCAAATTTGACTTAGTTTTCGAGTTGTACTAAAAATATTGAAAAATGACCAGTGTGCTCATTCTCTAAGAAAAACATGGATGAATTTGGGCGAATTTTGTGTGTTTTAGCAAGCTTAAGTTCGAGACAATTATACTCAATAATAAAAACTCTTAAACGCAATTGTTTCTTTCTTCCTTTCATATTCCAGTATATTCAATAGCCTATAAAATGCTTTTAATGCGAATTGTTCTAAGCTCTGATCATTGTGGTTCCTTGTATTCAAAGTAAAATAAAACAAATAAAAAAGTTAAAAATAATATAAAAAATAAAAAAGTATTTAAAGCTTGTATTTTTAAATTTGACAGCAACAACCTATTCTATACTGACTCATACTTAAATGTACATAGTTTTTGGCAATTTTACCCCTTTTCATCTTAACCAACCAAACAATTAAAAAAATAGATAAATTAGATCAATAATAGGACATTCGACCAAATAACAAATAACTCTCTCTCTTTTACAAACGTCAAAGTCTATGTTGTCACTGACATTTAATTATTATTTATTTTTTGAAAGCAAATACTGGCCTTAGGTGTGCTCGGGAAAAAGACATCTCATAGAGCTCAGCAATGTCAGTTGCCTGAACAAGATTCCTCACCGGAAAAACGCAGTTTAGCTGTCAAAAAAAATTGGATTCGCTCAGCTTTTGACAAAGCAAAATCTAATATTTCATTTTCTTGAACTCACCAAAAAGTGTGCGATAAATAGCATGATTATTGTAATTAATTAGCCTGAAATTCATTCCTTCGGTATTTTGACAGCCAAACTAAGATTTTTTGCCGAGGAATCCTGTTAAGGCAACTGAGATTTCTAAGATCCTCTAAATACAGTTTTCCTGAACACGCCTTATTATAATTAAAAATATAAAAAATGAGCTCATGAGTGCGGTTTTTTGACGTTGACATCAGATTTGTAAAGTTCCCTATTCCTATTGGCACAATTCTATCTACATGTATTCTGTATGCCAAGTCCAAATTGTTATAAGGTGATTCAGGTTAGATTGGTCACATAACGGGAATTTGTAAATCATATAACAACAATAAATATTATTAGAGCAAACAGTACTTAACACCCGATCACTTAGGTATTATACCCACCGGTTGCTGACCCTTTAAGTAGGTATCTAGTGTAAAGTGTATTTTTTGTTGTTGTACCTTTATTATTTTGACGCAGCGGGCATTGTTTTGGTGCGATCATGGCACCAGTTAATGGCAACGGCATGTTGGGGTTGGCTGACAGTTCGAAATTCGATGAGTAAAAACGTTGGTTTCGAATTTCTTCATTTCAATTGAACGCGCGGGAACACATCACATACATTTGATTTTGTTTTCATGTTCTAAATATCGGAGACGGGAAGTTTATATTTTTTTTGTTTGTTGTTTTGTTAACTCAAACGTTTTTACTTTCCAACCTAGTCATATATAGTTTATGGTTGACAAAATTATACAAATGCACTCGTGTATGTGTATAGTGCACTTTTAAATACTAAGTGACATTGCGATGTCTCACCGTGATAATGATAGTTTGAGAAGAACACATGTGTCAAAGTAAAAGGCGGCGGCGGCAATTGTTAAGGATCTTAGGTCAACGCCCACCAACATTGATTTAGAAAATATAAGAAACAAGAATACGAATTTGTCGAAGTAAAATAATTATTATAGGAATGAAATTTGAAACATTGGGCACTGTGGTCATCAACAGTGTTGGTTCATTAAACACGTATTGTTTGATGTCAATTAGGAGTAGATAAAGGATAAAAAAGATTTATTAGTTTATTTTTGTACATAAGAAACATAGATTAATCATCTTAAGAAAAAGATCTGTTTAATTTTGAGTGCGATATTTAAACAACAAAAATGTGTCAAAAGGGTATTTTTCTTAAGCCAAAAATTAGGTAGGTAATTAATCAAAAATTAAAAATCTGTTAAAAGGGGGTGGTCATGATTATGCTTGACATTGAAATTATTTTTGTATTTCTATTTTGTAATTAAATTAAATCTGCTAGGTCAACAGTATTTTTAAATCTTCTGAAAGTGATGAAAGAGTTGATTTTCTTCAAAAAAGACTACAATGATGTACCTAACTATAACATTTCTATTATCCAACTGGACTCAAGAGATCTTTCCAATAGTTTATAGAACTGCCTAAGTAGATAAAGGTAAGGAGGTGATGATTTATCAACTAGCTGTTATTAAAAGCAGAAGCGACATTCTGTTCTGTTCTCTGATCTCTCTGACACTATATGACAGACCGACTAAAAATAAAAAAATTTGAGTGCTGGGACTCAAGGGGAGGATGACAAGACATACCAAACCTGTGATACCAAACTACCAGTTGGTTGTTTGGTTAAAAAAAAAAAAAAAACTGCCTATACCAAATTACCGACCTGTACCACATTACCTCAAATGTTCTGTAAACAAAATGATGCGAACCGGATATGTAATTCTGTATCCGTGAATATCCTACTTTCAATTTTACCTATACTGAGAGCTAAGGTGTTTACACACCAAAAAACAAAAAACCACCCAACAAATATGACAAATCTCTGTTGATCATCGGCGCTCAAAACCAAAACGCCACAAACCTGTTGCAAAAATAGACACAAATTTAAAACTACCAAAAGTAAAATTGGATGATGTAACGTTTTTAATTTTTGCTTGGTAATTTAATGTAAAAAATACCAACACCTAAAATATACAAATTATGTTACCTTAAAATTACAGGAACATCATGTTTGATTTTTCTTTCTCTAAACATAATTTACTTTTCACAGTACAGTGGTGGTGAAAAATTATAACACATAACAAAAATAATTTTCAATTGGTCTACAAAATAATAGGGCAAGTAGGTAGGGATTGGTTTTGTCAAAAAATCGAGAATTTAATCAAAATATTACGATGACGGAGAAGTCTAAGAAGGTGATTTTCGGCATGAACGACAGTTTGTTTGTAAACGGATTTGCTTCACATTTATTGTGAAGTATTTTATGTGATTTTGTAGAGGATGAATTCTTATTTTTGTTTTAGCTTATCTAAAACGGGTAGCTACCATATACAATGATTTCGGTTTTATCAAGTTTTCACAAAAAACGGCTGCAATGATTTGTATTAAACTTCGTATATGTAATCTCTGGAACAATTTTTATACTAGCTGTGTTTTTTTAATACTCATTAATTACTCACTTTTTTTATTTTAAACGCAAAGCAAAAACAAATAAGACTACTCAGTGTTTGTTTTGTTTTTGTTTTGCTTATAAAATTTAAAAGTAAGTAATTAATGAGTATTAAAAAAACTCGGCTACTACTGTATACCAGGTGTTTGCTAAAAAAATTAAATTTACTGGCCAACAAAGATTGTAAGTTGGTGCATATTATTTAAACATATAATATAAGTATAGTCGAAAATGTGCTGGCCTTACCAATAACAACAAGACATATGTTTCTGAAAAGGTCTTTTTATTTACTACAATAGATACTTTGACAGTTTACCTTAAATCCCTGTGTGAAATTAGCTATTAGCTAATTAAGATTGTGATGTTGTGAATTTCGGTAAAGAAAATGCATATTTTGTACGTATAGGCAAAAATGTGCTGGTGCATCCAATATTAACGAGACCGTACCTCGTTGGAAAGGTATTTGTATGTACTACAATAGTAACCTGAACAGCGCATTTCAAATCACTGTGTGAAAAAAGATATTCGCTAACAAAGTTTTTTATTTGGTGAATTTGAGTATGGCAATTTTTTAAATACTTATGGAATGATAAAAAGGTCGTGGTCTAACCATAATTCAACTTTTAATAGTTTTTAAAAGTTATTTTCAGCTGTTAGTTTATATTTTATTTTACAAATGAAAAATGACATTGTCTACGCCACGGTATAAATCACAATCTTAGTTAGCGAACTACTTTTTTCACACAGTGACTTGAAGTAAGGTTCTAAAGTAACTCTTGCAGTACATAGAGATAACTTTATAAAAACATACGTCTTTTTGTTATTAATTAGACCAAGAACTTTTGTCCATACCATAAGTATACAAAATAAAAGATATATATTCAAATTCACCAAATCAAAAACTTTGTTAGCGAATATCTTTTTTCAAAAATGGATTTTAACATCGACATAAAGGGACCTTTTCAGAATCATATGTCTCGTTGTAATTGGTGGCACGAGTACGATAACTTAGGCACCAAGAAATAATAACGGTTTTTTGTAGAAAAGCTCAATATAACCATTTTTTACTATGGGAGGGGGGTCTAACTCCCCCCGTTTGGGCGGGAGGGCAATTTTATAAAAAAGGTACCAAAAATGAAAAAAAAATATTAAAAAAATAACGGTAATACTTACAATTGAGTTTTATACCTTGTTTTAAAGCCAATACTTTGAACTATTAGTTTGTTTTTAAATCAAGTCAAATCTATGCATAGTTTCGAAAAAAACAGGCTTTAAACTCAAAATTTGGGACAAAAATTATAAAAAAAAGTTTTAAGTGTAATTTTTCGAAACAGTAAAATTATATATTATTTTTTTTTTCTGGAATTCGTTGCTCTAATTAATTCTTCATTAAAAAAATGAAAACTTCCATATTAAAAAATGCTTGTATTGAACTGTTCTACACAAAACAGTTATCAATTCTTGGCGCCTAAGTTATAGTACTCTCCCCTTATTGGTTCATAGCTTACATACAATTTTGTCGATTCTACTTTGTTTTAATTATTTTCTCGTTAACAATATACAAATATTATGGAACCATTACTGTCACCGTCAATGTCTAACTGCATTCTAGTTATTAGTTACAAAAACAAGTTAGTGCGATCCAGTCGTGCAATTTTTTAAAATTATTATTGTAACAACTTTAAAAGTAGGAAAAATCGTATGCAAAATGTTTATTTTATTCAATTTATTATTTTTATTTATTTATAAAAAAATTCATTATTGGTAATTGCTCTTAGTTTGAAGTAAATCCCTCCAACTGCTTATGCAGGTGATGTACATCAAGATACACAGAACGACCGACGGAAGTCTTGTCCAAAATCACTTTTTTTTAGACAAGTAATTTTTAGATTTAATTAAAACATCGAAATTTTTGTCATAGAGCAAGTAAAAAATCAAACATTTCAACTACCTCGTTCCTATAAAAAATGTTACTCATACGCCACTGTACACCTTTAATAAGATTAATAAAAAAATATGCACGACTGTATCGGACGAACTTGCTCTCGTAGCTAATAACTAAAATGTAGCTAGACATTGATGGCGAAGATATAGTAATGGTTAGCTAATATTTGTATACCGTTAATCAAAAAAAAAAAAAAAATAAAAACATATTAAAATAACAATTTTGAATTTTTTTATATAAATGAAGAAAAATAATTTCTTTTTTGATTATAATGTATTTTTCGTAAAAAAAAATTAAAAACTTATTCACACAAATTTTAAATGCAATATTTCTCTACAAACTTAGAAGTGCCAAATCGCAAAATAATGACAAAATGAACCAAGCCAATAGCGAGATATGAAGGAATTTACTTAATTAAGTATACAAAAGGCAATTTTTTCAAAAAAAAATAATCTGTTATTAGATTTTTTTTCGATAAAAACTAAAAAGTTTTTTTTCGGGGCTACTTCCTCTTGCAAGGAATTTTCAACAAAAAGTCATTAAAGTAACGTTCTCAAACTCGGTTTGGTGTTCGACTTACTCAAAATATTGAAAAATTACTAGTTCTCTCAGAAATACATTGATGAATTTGGGTGAATTTAGTGTTTTAAGCTAGCTTAAGTTCCAGACAAACATAATTCAATAATAAAACCAGTGAATACAATTATTCCTTTCATATTCCGGTATACTCAAATCCTACAAGTAAAATTATCACAACTTAAGTTTATTAAGGCCCAATTTTTCAAAAGTCTGTTAGTCTTCGAATAAAACAAACTAAATTTCCTGTTGCTATTTTCTTATTCCTCTGATAGATTAACTTCTGATGATTGAAAAATCGGCACTAAAAAATCTAACGAGTACGAATATTTTTAGTTAATGGGAATGTTTTATTGTACTTAATCGGTAACTGCAGAAATGGTTAACATAATATTTTTGACAAAAGTAAAAAGTTTCACAATTGTCAAAATCTGTATTTTGCTCAGTTTTTGGACAAATAATTTTTGGTCCCACTGACTGGACCTAACAATTCCTTAAAATATATCAACAAATCAGGCATGAACAAAAATGTAATCTTGTATTCTTACATTTGTAAGCAACTTTAACACTCGCTACGTTCTTACTAACTGTCTCCGAATTTAAGGTTCGTATAGTATCCAACTGTATTACCTGCCATATTTGTCACTGTAAAACACCAACATTATAAAATTCTAGAATCTTACGGCAACATTGGTGAAATGTTTTATTTTCATAATTAACTCCAGACTTTCATCACCAAAAATTTGGCAAGTTAGCCAAGTAGGCAAGTCACTGTTCGTCAAGAAAAGTGTTGACATTGGCGCCTGTCTGGCGACATAACATACCCTTAAGCTGGCCATAAACGACGAACATACTCGTTTGCTTTACCCCATAGACGACGAACATATTTGGCGAACATTCATTTCTTGTTGATTCTTCAAAGCGTAAACATGTGCGAAAAAAGAAAAACAAGTGTTTGCGCTCATGATAATTAATCTTTCCGCGATGTGAACCCGGTGATAAACGCAGACAAAAGGAGAATTGCTCGCGAACATGCCCATACACGACGAACATCGAAGGAAACTAACACGATAAAATCGAAATTTTTCGCCAACGGCGAGCGGTTTGCGAACCACCCCATAGACGACGAAAATATGGCGAGCACGAGCATGTTCGGCGAGCATGTTCGTCGTTTATGGCCAGCTTTAGCGGAGTTATGTAACCGTTAGATTCTAGAATTTCTTTATTTCGGAATTCGGACTCGGAAGAAATTTTCCTGTGGTCTCCAAAAAGACAACGAAATGCTTACGAAAACACAGCGGACAAAATCCTTGGAGAGTTTAACAAATTCCAAACAAATATATTGAAATTTAATGAAGAAATCAAACAAAGAAATCGCTGTAATGGAAGAAACAACAAATAAAAACACGAACAAACCCAAATATCATTTTTCCGCACACAATTAATTGTCCGGGCAATTAATTCTGTGCGAAAAGAGAGTGGAGACTTGTCAACATAATTTGATATAATCATCAATATCGCTGGTCGAACAGCGTATCCCAGAACGAAAAGCACAAAGAAATTTTTCGTTTATGATTTCGTCATGTCTTTTTTGTATGGGATTTTTCATTATGCATCAGCAGCGTATCAGGCTTTAAGCATTAACTTGACATCTTAAAGTGTATCCCATAGCTTGAATACTTTTCTTTTAAGATTCAGGTCATTGTCAGCGTAGATAAAATCCTTGCATTGGTGTTTTAAAAAGCATAAACATTTTCAAATCACGAATCAATACTTAGATAGTTGTTGTATAGTGACTTAATCTTAATTTATGCTAAAGTCTTACTTTCATACAATTTGTGTCCCAGCATATCTAAGCTAACCCTGGTCCTTATGTTTGCATTTTTACAGCCAGTAACCTTTCTTGACCTCTTGTTACATTTAAATCCACTCAATCACCTATACGCCCGAAAAAAAAAATAAAACGAACAAAAAATAAAATCCTACAAAAAAAAACGTGCTCCGTTACACTTGTTATATTGTCTGGTAACTCTCAAACAGCTAACTGCCATGCGCAGATTGTATGAGCGATAAGCTTTAACAAAATACTTAACTGGGCCGAAACACACCTCTAGCCGCTTATCAAAAGCGCTCAACATGAGCTTAAATTCAGTAATTATAATCTCTTAATTAACGCCATCGGCATGTTAAGACAATGCATCTAACTGCATATCAGCATCAGCAAGCATTAAGTAAGCTTCTGTCCATATGCAAGAGTTTGGCAAAGCAAAACACACACACGACACACCACATGATCACCACAGTCGCACCACCACCGATCGGCAAAGTACGCGCGTTACAAAAAAAAGGAAGAAACAGACTCCACAAGCCAGAGCTCTCATAAAGACCGCCTAATCGATTGATAGGTGAGTAATGAAAAGTTGGAATCGAAAGTATCGATATCCACAACGACTCCAACAGAATCGACGAGAACGGCAAAACGAAAACCGAACCGTACAGTCCGTGAAACGGCTGCGGAAAGGTGGATCGTGCGGGGCGTTTAAAGTCGCTTAAGACCAATTTAAGGTGTATTTGACCTAAATTGCCCCGTCACGTTCCGGTATTGCAGAAATTCATTAAAAGGTGAACACACATCCAAGTGACACAACAGCCAAAGACAACACACAAAAGTCTAACAGCAGAGCAGCACAGCGATCGCATCGATTGCTGACGATCGATAGAGAGACGGCCAGAGGGGGGGATTTCGTTACAGGTGTATACTTGCGCTAATCGCTGTTTAATTTTCAAAGCTCAGCTTTTTCATGGGAAAGAGGGTAGAAACAAGCGAGACGGTATAAGGCATTTTAAATGTCTGCGTGCTTCCACATCCGATATCCCACCGCGATTCTCCGAACGTTTGATCAGCAATCGACAACAACGACGACGCCGACGACGTCGACGAAGAAACCACAATGGGCCGTGCTCAATTTCGAGGCTATTGATCGCGCGTACTTGCTGTCGATAGTCGATGGATACTTTTTCCCACCGCGTCCGATTTGGCATGTCATGATGCGGCTTTGGCTGCAAAATCCAACTCCGATCTCGCGTAAAGTCTTTTGGCAGCCAAGAGAGTGAATATAAGTTTGGCCCAATGCTATGCATTTATAATGACGAGATGCAGCATAGTTAGTGATGGTGCGCGGCGACAGCACTCGATGGAAAAGTCATTATGTTTTTTTTTGTGTTCAAATTATGAAAGGAGATGACGTTTCGTATGGTAGCCTCTTTAAGAGAGGTTAAGATGATGCTTCTAATGATTTTTCATGAATAAAATCAAGAATAAAGCCTTGTTATTACGGCGACCGGCAGGTCGGTACGGTGGTGGTGCATGCCAGTGTGGGGCTATTAAATTGAGTCTAGGAATACTCTTCAATTATTGAACACTACATCACGTACTGAATCCAATGAGATAATATAATTACATCGTTCAGTGTACAGAGATGACGGCGATACGGACGCGACGAAGACGATATGTGTGCATTTGACAGTTAAGCACATTCAGCCATATGCCATATTCTCTTCCAAAAATCTGACAAATGCATTCATCATCGCAATTCGTGGGAAATACATAATGATAAACGGTTACGCAATGTGAAAAATCACAGGGGGAAACAACAGGTGTGCTTTGGGGGCACTTTTGTTTGGTTTCGATATATGATAACTATGGGGCGTAATTTAAATAGTTTTTTGGATATAAAGTCACACATCACATCGATCGATTGTGTTGTTTTATAGTAGAAGAGAACGCGTTTGAAGGTTGTTGATTGTGAAAATGCCATTAGAATTGCCGGAATCATTAATTTTATTGCAATCTTCATTGGGGCCACATATGTTTGTCCAATATGGTGTTTGATTTTAATTGTAATTGAAATCAGTAATAATTATTTAATAGATTTTGAAGTTAAATAAGATGTAAGGCACCCAGTTAGCTATCACTGAAAACCATTTTTTTTCTTATTTAGGTAAGATGTTTATTTCGATACGTTTTGAAAGTTAAATCATTTAATATTTGTATGCAAAAAGATAGCTTATAACTCAATTATTATTTGTCTTGAATCAAAATTTAATTTTGCCACATATCTTTCCCATAAAATTACTATAAATTATCACCTTGACAAACCCAGCTGGAAAAATGTCAAGTTTCTTTCTAGTTTGGGCAAGTCCCTAATATGCTTTCAGCAAGTAAAATCTAGACGAGGAAAACTTGTCAGATACTTGGCAAGTCCTTGCTATACTAAAAATTTAGACGAGGAAAAAATTTCAAACACTCGTAAGGCCCTCCTAGAAAAACCTGTTGGACATGTTTCCGTATCCCATCAGAAATGTCTTGTACACCAAAAACAAACAAATTATAAGTACTATGCAATTTCAATTTCATACCACACTTTTTTCTCTCCTTCATTTGTCGTCTTTTTCATATTATACTTTTTTCTATGGCTGTGAGACATTTGTATATTATATGTACATTCTACACAAATGGTATGATGTATGAAACATTATAGAGTATGAAACTTACTAACTTTGTGAATTGTTGTATCGCGAGTTAGCCCAGTAGGTAGCGCATTGGACTAAGAAAACAGAAGATCGCGGGATCAAGTCCCACATAAGCCAACTTTTTTTTTCCTGACGGAGCAAACGTGTTCATAATCGCCAAGGCCCCTGTTTTAGCCTTTGCTAACCCTTGCTAGCACCTTGCCAGAACCTATGAGTTACGCTCTAGTTCCTTGTCAAAAACTAGATTGTTTTTGTACGTGGGAATTTTCAAATCATTTTATTAGAAGAATTTGGTCCACACTGAAATTTCGTTTTAGCTAGAAATATTAATTAAGTCATAAAACATAAACCTTATTATGGCATGGAAATCGCCATTACTTCCGAAAAATATAAAAATAATTAGCAAATTACCTAAATATTTTACTAAATCAATACCTGAATATCATAAGTTACTATTATATGATAGATGTAAAAATTATGTTGTTGTTACGCATAATCTAAGAAGCTATTTAACAAATTAATGTGAAACAAATTTAAGCATATTGTTTATTGTTATAAAAATGTTTTTGGCTATAAATTTATTTGCTTTAAGTGGTTTATTAAGTCAGAATATTATATTCTTTTAAATGTTTGGCAATGATTTTTCTCTCAGATTGCCCAAATATCCTCTTATACTTTCAAATCGATTTGATATTTTTCAAAATATGGTAAATAATTCTTTTATATGATCAATGTTCTTGCAAAAATTTGATGATTCTTACTGAGCTGAGAAATAAAAATTAATAATACACTTGGTAAAAAATGTGTAGGGCTAATTGAGCACCTTTACTATTTGCACATATGCAATGTAAAAAGAAATATCTATTTTTTAAATTTTACGGAGTAACGCTAGAACGTGTCTGCTAGTCAAAAATAAAAGAGTTTTTCCAATTATTTAAAAATTAAATTTACTGTTTTCTAGATAGAAATACCGCAATTTCCATTGGCTTAGTGGTAAGTATGTTAGATCCGAATTCGTTGGTTTTTGCCTTATATGATTCTTTCCGGGGGTATGGCCTCACTTTGGCGAATGTGATATGATAAAGTGCCCAGTCTTCGAACCTTACTTCTATTGTAGTAGATTTTTACTCTGATTTTCAGAAAAAAAAGTGCTCCCACACTCTGCTTTTTGAGTTCAATTCTATTATTTCACCACAATAGTTTCTTAACCGTGTTCGCCGAATCCATTTTTCAAACAACTCTGACTCTGAAGTACTTCAGTGTTATTATAGCTAACAATTTATGTGATTTATTTATTTAGTTTTTCAGTGCGAGGTGAAAGTTAAACTAGAGTTAACTCACCAAACTCTGGACTAACTCACCAAATGCTTCTGATATTTTGTCTACAATATTTTTTAAGACTTTTGCATTCACCTTCAAAATAAAATGTGCTTCTTAAAGCTGCTGTACACAAATCTATTATCAAAAACATGGAGTGAAAGCAGGATTTTAAAAATTGTATTATTAAGGTTTAAAAAAAAATTAAAAGAAATTTTATAAAAAAAAAACATTTTTATGAAAACCGTTGAGTGATCCAGCCGTGCATTTTTTTTAAATTAAGTTGGTTTGATAAATAGTTTTTGAATTATAAATTTTTAAACACAAAATTTTGAACAACATTTTAATTTTTCCACACTGCTTTCTTTTGAAAATTATGTATAATTAATTTCATTCACACAATGCTCTTGTTAATTTTGACGAAATGCTAAGTATAGAGGTTTCGTCCTTAGTCGCGCACAACAGGAACGCTTTACCTGGCCCTAAAGGTATATCATTTTTATATTCAGAACTCCAAAATCAATGTACATCGGTACCTCCTTTTAAACCCTTCCTTGTTCATTTAAAAAAACACAGAAGCAAAAAAAAAAAATGGAGAAACAAACTTTCTCACAGAAACAAACAAACAAAAAATGGGCACGACTGGATCGCACAAAACTTGCTCTCGTAGCTAACAACTTAAACGTAGCTTGAAATAGACAATGTACATATTTATTGGTTCCATCACATTATGATATCATTAAAAAAAAAGTTTATTTAAAATACAAATAAAATATAAATGATTACTATGAATTATTATAAATTAGTTATTTTAATAGCTAAAACAGATAGAGCTTAAAAAAGTATGCCATCTGATTTTTTTAATAAATATGAATCTATGAAAACAAATTCAAAAACCGTTAGAGCGGTTTTTTTTTAAATTAATTTTTTATATATAAAAAATCTTGAACATATTTTAAAATTAAATTTGGTATGCCAACTCTAAGTTTTTAATAAAATACAATTTTTCACAAAATTAAAAAAAAAAATCATTAGCCCGTTTTCAAGATGTTGAATTTTACAAAAAAAAAATTCAATATTTTTTTAAAAATCCAAAAATTATTTTTTCGAAAATTTTTATATGCAAAATTGTATAAAATTTTTTGTTGGAATCGGTGTAGTAGTTAACGAGAAATTTGAAAACTAAAAAATCGGTTGTATGACAGGTACCGTTAAAAACCGTTAAAAAAATTTGTTTTTCTTCCAAAATATTTTAGTACCTCGTGAAATAAATCAATTTTTGTATATTGGTTGTATGACAGGTACCGTTATTTTTTGAGCTAAACAAAATTCAATTTCCCCCTTAGGGAATAACATGAGAACCTAAAGTCCAAAGTTTAAGAAAAATCGCTTCAGCCGTTTAGGCTACAGGTCGAGGTACATATAGACAGACGGACAGACAGACAGAATTGCGAGACCCACTTTTTCGCGTTCTCTATCATCGTAATGTTAAGGAAAATTACTATCTCCAAAAAAAAAAAAACAAAAAGGTATTGTATGAAACCGTAAGTGTTGTCTTTGTTTTTTTTTTATATTTGTTTGGCACTTTTTCCTCTCCTGAATACAAAATTTTTGAAGGATTCTTAAAATAATATGTTGGTAGGTGTGCCAGTTTTTAAATATTTTTTGGAACGAACTATCTTAGATCCAGTTTGAGACAAAAAGAGCTCTCACTGGCAAAAGCTCATATGTGTTTTGACAGTATGAATCCTCTCGAGATCTCATTTTCCTGAAATAGCAAAATCAACTTGTAGAGTAGGTATCTGTTTTGTTGGAACTGTTACTGGAAAGCACAGAAAATAATATTTTGCCCATTGAAAAATAAAATGTCAAAACTTCAAGACTTTTAATTGGAAATAAGACAAAGCGAAGAATGTCCATGATGCATACGCTGCATAAACTTTATATTCCTGCTCAAAAAAATTGTCGATAAAGCACGACACTCTAGAGTCTAGACTCTAGAGGGATTGCAAATATTCATTTGCTTCTGCATGATTTTATGAGTAAACTCATGCTTGTGGAATTTGGCCCCTTGTATTTGCTTAGTCCAAAAATGTCTTGTATGCATAATTGACTTCGACCTTGGAAATAAAAGCCCAAATATTCCCCAAGCCCGTAAGAAACAATTCTTATTGTATTAAACAAATAAATAAATAAATAAATTGGGTGGCGCAACGGCCTAGTGACTAACAACTCGCAACTATTCCTGTGTGCGCTTGTCGACAAGAATGGAAGGGACCTAAAATTTTATGCCGAATCCGAATAGCTAGACGAGAAGCACTTAATCATGACAAGTGATACTCTCGGAGGATTTGTCAATTCCTCGCAAGAGGCAGTAGCCCTGAAAAAAACTTTTTAGTTTTTAGGTGGACGAGGCTGGGAAACCCAGCCAGCGTGACATTCAAGCGCACTTACCATTACGCTACAGGCTACTACTTGAACTTGTTGTATTAAACAATTACACTTAAATTACCACCTGGTTTTTCTCCAATTCTAATAGGGTTTTAGTCCCAACTGCATTATTTTTTTTTTTTATAAAATCAGCTAAGTTTTAAGGGTAAATTGTTGTTGCATTTGACATGTTAGTTGTTCTGTCCCAACTGAAATAAGTTAAGTTTTTAGGGAATTGGTTGATTAACCCCGACCACGTGTTTTGTTCAATTCTTGTTAGGCCTTAGTCCATATCTGTTTTTTCTTCACAATTTTCTGGACCTTGTTTTTAGGGAATAATAATTGTCTTTGCATTTGACATGTCCATCATTCTTAGCCCCGAACTTGCCTTTTCCCCATAAGGCTTTAGCCCCAAACAAATTTGGTTGGGGCTTGGAAAACAAAATTAAATAACATGTAAATTGTAGAGCCCCAACCTCGTTATTTTTTGGGATTCCCATCACATTTAACAGCTTAACAATATTTGAGCCGAATATAAAACTCTACACGTTGTAATATATTGCTTTCCATATTTCAATTAATTCTAGGAATCGGTCGTGGGGGCTTTTTCCCCTATAGCCACCCCCTGGACCCACCACTGATTCAGGCCTATTATGGAATTCGTAGTACTAAATGCGCAGTGATTCTCAGTGCAGAGCGCTTTTTTTTTTTCTTTACTCATTTGACGTTACGAAAAGATAACACTGCACTACGATTACATTATTGCGATTTCTATAATAGGCAGGTAAGGTTTTTACATTTCCTGTTTCTCTCGAATTTAATCGACTGAATTCTTCAATACTAGCTGTTTTCAATGAAATGTACCTATAGTTCCTAGCACTGTCAATATTTTCCTTTTTTTGCATACTTTTTTTACGATTTGCGCCTTTCTTGTCAAAAAAATAAACTTTGTACCATCGATGCTTTGAATTATTTTCGAAATTACTTCCCGCTCTTTATTATGACCACGACATTGCGTGCGCTGTGCATGTTATACAGTTCTTTGTCAAAAATATTGTCCAATTTGTGTCATGTGCATAAATTCTATAAACATTATATAATTTGGCGTGATGTGAGCGTTGCGTTTGTTGTTGGACAACTTAACAAAATATGTATCTAAATCTTAAATGATGCCAACGACAAGATCCGTTTAAATCGTTCTCATTTTTATTTTCGAAAAAAAAAATTATTTCATTCTCCCAAGCAGCAGCAGCAATAGCAACATAAACGTAGTGCTAAAAAGTAAAAATAAAATATTTCAAAATCGCTATCCGCGTTTAGGTCAGGGTTATCATGTCTCTTTATTAGATCTATTCCATTTGCTTGCACGAACACAAACTGCTATGCGTCGCCGTCGGCCGGTCGTCGCTCGTCGCATTTGTTGTCGATCAGCCTCCACTAAACACCAACCATCACCACACCACCACCGTGCTTCCACCTTCATGACTTCCTCACCCTCTCTCGTTTACCAAATTGGTTAATAGAATGCAATTTTGTCGCCGCGTACACGCACATGAACCCGCAGCAGCATTTTAATGTGCTTTTTTTTTTGTTGTTGCTGATGTTGTTGTGCGTTATGTCGATGCTCGTTGCAACTGCAGTCAGAGATGCC
This sequence comes from Melangyna quadrimaculata, assembly GCA_949320155.1. Lineage (NCBI taxonomy): Eukaryota > Metazoa > Arthropoda > Insecta > Diptera > Syrphidae > Melangyna > Melangyna quadrimaculata. Next base: position 157,381,637 of record OX439484.1, on the reverse strand, counting down.
AAAATGCATGTATAAATTTAAGTCGTTATTTTAAACTGTTAAGGAACAAATTTATTGGAGTATCACTTCACTATTGGTTCATCTCGGAAAAAAAGAATACTAAAATTTTCTTTCCTTCTATTCCTTCAAACTACTGCCGTGAAATTCAGTTTGCATTTAAAAAATAACTCAGGTCTTACAGGCAAATAGTTAAAATAGCGTATTTTCCATTCATAATTGTGAGTAAATCTTTAATAATAACAGCATATCTGGCTTCAATTCTGAAACCATTTCCAGATGCATTTTCTCTTTGTTTCAGTTTAAGAACTTTCATCTCATCATGACCAATCGAAAAGAACATTAACTTTTTAGATGACAGTGAAAGGATAGCGTCAATGACAAAACGAACGTCAGACTAGGTGTATAACGCCGGAGCGGAGGCTAGTGTTCAAATCGTCGAATCATCCGATAGCAAGCAACCAACTTTTTTGCCTAATCTGTAGATGAATAACGCTTTGGTCTCAGAGAGAATTATGGCTATCAAAATCAAAAAGGACTTTCTTACATCCCTTTAAAAAAAAAATGAATTGCGCAACAGCTTGTGAAGAACATATGAGCCTAGTGACTTACAACTCTCAATCATTCCCGTGTGCGCGTGTCGACAGGAATAGAGGGGACCTACAATTTGTATGTCGAATCCGAACGGCCAGATGAAATGCACTTTTCATGACAAATGATAGGTACTCTTGAAGGATTTGTCAATTCCTCGCAAGAGGCAGTAGTCCTGAAAATAAAAAAACGTTTAGGTGGACGAGGCTGAGAATTGAATCCAGACCTCCAGCGTGACAGTCCAACGCTTTATTAACCATTACGCTACGGGCTACTACAAGTACGAACCGATGTATAAGATTGTTGTTTTTGTATCCTATGACCAAAGTCCTATGACCATAAGCCAATAGGGCCGCCAAATATTTTGCTAGCATTTGGTCTATAAGCGGTAACATCATTCTAGCTTTTATTGTTGTGCAGTGTTGCCGCATGTACAAAATAAACTATCTACAGGGTGATTTGCATAATATGTGCCAAAATGCAAGAGCGAGTAGGTTGGGTTGAGAGTAACAAAATTATATTGGAGGGGGAGGTCTTTTCCTCCTTAAACAAAACAAACTTATTTAATAACAATGGTTACACTAGAAATGCCACTTTCTATATTTTCTTAAGGCCAGAATCCCTTCTTTTATTTTATTTTCAAATAAATTTGTTTCCCAACCAGAAAAACAATCTAGTTTTCGATAATGCTCTAGAGAGTTTAACGTAGATTCTGGCAAGAGGCTAGCAAGGGTTAGCAAATGCTAGAACAAGTACCTTGACGATTATGAACCCATTTGCCTCGGGAGGGCCTAGCGAGTGTTTGAAAAGTTTCCCTCGTCTAAATTTTTGGTACTGAAATTAAGCAAGGGCTTGCCAAGTATCTGACAAGTTTTCCTCGTCTAGATTTTCGCTACTGAAAACTAACTACGGACTTGCCTAAACTAGACAGAAACTAGAACAATTTTTGAGAAAGTTTTCAATCTCAAAATTAAAAAAAAAAGGCAAATTGTTTTCTTCAAAATGCTCTTATCAATTCTTAGATAAATTTGAAAATCGGATAGTTCTAGGACTTTTACTATTCAAAATATTAAATAATTAGAAAAATCGTTTAGAAAATGTTAGAACTGAATTTTTGATTAATTCATGTTTTTCAAAATTGCCGATTTCGCTTGTCACTTGAAAATCTTTTTCATCTTTGTTCACAATAAGCAGTATCCCTGATTATTTTCAAATCGGCTCCGAAAAATCTTTGAACAAAGAAAAAATACTAATGGCAACTCTATTCACTGATATTTTATGCGTTTGCGTTCCTAAATTGCAGCGCTAGTGTGGTCGTCAATGCCTACACGTATTACACTCGTAAGAACCATTAGAGAGTGATTGGCCAAAAAAAGCCAGGTTCTACACGTTTAACCTGCAACTATACCTTACATATACGAGTATAAGCTTGCACAAATCATTATTATACCCCATAACAACGACGACAACGGCTTTTGCGGCGCGAAAATAAAATGCGTGTGTCGTTGGCGTCTTGAGAATAGTCCATGAAATGTATGCGTTTATTGCAATTTTTGTATACATAGAATCCGCAAAAGACCAATAAGACTGGCGTGTGTGTTTTTTTTTTTTTTTTGATTTTTTAGCTCGAAGGTACAAATCAGCTATAGAACGGAACTTGCTTGGTTTAAAATGAAAAGCAAAAGTTGTTCCTTTGGCATGACATGAATATTATATTTTTGCTGGCTCATTCAACATTTACTTCTTCTCTTGATGTTTTTCCCCTTTGAGCAGTGAGATGGACAGCGAAAGAGGTGGAGAAGGAGTAGGACGCATGTGTCGTCGTTGTCGTTGGCGTGCCATTGCGTGCCGTATGGCATGGCAAGTTGCGAACCGCATTCCATGCAGTTGAATTTGAATATAATCCTTACTTCTGTCGTTATGTATCTTTAAAAAAAAACACTTCAAGTCAAAAATTGCAATTGAATTTGCGTGATTTCTGATTTCGGATAGTTGGGTGTCCTGCAGCCGCAGCAAAATCACACACAACCGGATGGAGAACTGGAAAAACACTTACGGAAATGGAAATTCATGTGCACGAAAACCACCATCTTAAAATTGAGGTTCGAATGGCGTATGGACTTTGCAGACTTACGCTTAGCTGATGACGGAACAAGAAACCGCAATCAGGTAATCAGAGTTCTGAATCTGATTAAGGAGATAAGAAAATCGAGGGAATAGGAAAATTGTGGTTTAGCAAGAGATGTAGATATAGATATTGATATTATGGTAGTTTCACTTTCGATTTTGAAACCTTTTATTGCTGCAGATGTTCTAATTTATATATAGAAGTTTTAAGAAACGAAATATGGGAGGCTGATTTATTCATATCATATTAGAGATAGTTCTATAGGAAAAGTTTAAGACCATAGGTTATTGAGGCGCTCGCCATCACCCAGGTCAACACCCATACTGTACCAGAATTTTGATCCTATTGGCTAATAGTCGTTGCCATTTTATAGGTAGTGAAATCATATTGTATTTGCATACATATTTTTACATCTGACATCCCTACAGGTTCCAAACTGAAGATTGTTAAAGCCGAGGTCATGATCTCTCAGAATTTATTAACCTGTTCATACCAGTTATAACAGTTTTGAATTAACGGCTGATTTTTTAAAATTTTCAAATTTCTGCTCAACCGCCCCTTTATAATTAATTTTAGTTTGTTTTTTTTTTCAATGTGTACCTCCAATTTATCCTGATAAAATATTTTTGATGCTTGTCAAATAATAATAAAATAATAATTTTTGAATCTGAAAAAAATGTATGACCTAAAACTGGTTTTCTCTTTTGATTATTTGATTTGTTTTTGCAGTTATTAAAAAAAGAATTAAATTTGCAAAAAATATGCTTCAATTGAATGAATAAAAACCCATTTGAACCCAATCGAAGAGAGTTGATTGCCAAATATAATAATAAGTGGCGCAAAATTTTAGTCGATTTAGTACGATGTTAAATCATTTTTAGTATGAAAATAGGTTAACAATTGTATTTTGATAATTTCGTTACACTTTACTTAAGTTAAAATCAACAAATGCCTATTTTATCGTTTTAATTCCATAAGACACTTTGACGTTTAAAAATGTCAAAATGACTTTTGTTTGTGAATTTTTTGCACAAGCTGTCACTTTTTCAGACGTTTCAACTGGAGTTTATACTAGTTAAAGAGTTTTAAGAATTAAGAAATTAAAGTAAAATCTTAAAAAATAAGAAAAAATGTTAAGTATCTAGTAATATTCTAAAATCTTAATTTTAGGCTGTTTTAAATCTAGCGTCAGTATTTTTTTTGTTCAAATAGCACAGTAAAGTTATTAGAAAAAAATCTGACCAGGCTGTACTCCTCAACGTAAAATATTAGGTAAGCCATTTCTTAAAAAGTACACTAAATTTGGACTAGAGCTTTTGGTATTGCATAAGAAAGGGACAAAATTCATATTTTTTCTGCGTATTAAATATTTTTAAAATATTTTTTTTTTGTAAGAAATGACATATGCCTAATTTACGACTGGATCGCATTAACTTGATCTTTAAGCTAACAACTTAAATGTACCTAGACATTGATGGTGTATAAAAATGGTTTCAAATTGATTTTATTTTTTCGTAAAAAAAAATATAATATTTTCCCTCGTTTAGGCAGGTGTAATTTTCTATAAATAAGGCTGAAAAAGAAAACAAATTATTGAAAAAATATAGGTTACACTAACAATACCATATTATACCAGAAAACCCGTGTTTTTTCATTTATTTTATTTTATATTATTTTTAAATAAAGGAGGATGGAAATTGGGTGTGAGCGGCCAAGAATGGTTTTATTATTTTCGGATGTGGTTTGCTCCTTCAAGTACGGTGTAGAAGTTTTTACGTTGTGGTAAACTTCAAACTGGTATAAAATGCATTTTTGTGTTTAACACTTTAATAGAGTTTTAGCTAGTATTGTGGCTAATGTGAATGGAAAAATAAAAAATGAAAGTGAAATAACTCCTAAAGACATGAGTTTAGGAGATATGTGTTAGACAAAGCACATACATCATTAAATATTAGCACAATTACCACACTTTGTATACCTAATAATCTAGGTATATTAAAAACATGTTTTTTTTAAGTATAGTGCCTACTCATACTCTATAATCGGACTTAATTCCGCTGCTGGTAATCAAATATCGTCGGTTTGGTTTCTTGAGCAGCCTAAATACCAAACCACGCACATAATATGCGCGCATCATCCGAATTTGCGCCTTCCACTCAGACAGTAACAGTAATAGTGTGCAATAGCTGCTCCACATTTCTTTTGTCGGCCAATCCAAATGACGAATAATAATTCCTAGAAAATAGAGCTTAACATGTCTAGGCTGCATTCGGATGCGCAGCAACCAAATGTCTTGCTCTTGGATATACTGCGTAAGACGTCTTACTCGTTGTTCTAACATGTGACTAAAAGCTCTATTCAAACAGTCTTACAGAACTTTCTTAGGTTCCGAAGCCATTGAGAACCGTTCTTATGTTTTAGCCTTACATTCGTGTAACTTCATTCTTAGAAATCCCTAGTGAACTAGGTATATTTAGACCAAAATGCAATAGGAAAAGTGCATTTTCTCACCAAAACAGCCTAAATAAGCTTGTACTACCTCCGCCACCGGTAAACGATTTGACTAAAAGTATCGGTTGGTTTCCTCTTTTTAAAAACCTGCGATGAAATAAGTAATCTCTTATTGTTGCCTGCTGAACTTGTATAATGGGCCTAGTAAAATAACCGCGGGCTATCTTGACCTGGTTGGTATTGTGTCACTCGACATTTTGAAATAAGGATAACGCATAAGGTGCCAGTTATAGCTATCATTGAAAACCATCATTGAAAAAGTTAACTGTTGATTTTGAGACCTTTCGAAAGTTTAATCATTGAATATTTTAATGCAGAAATATAGCTTACGACTTCAAAATTATTTCTCCTTCAAAAAAAAAATCATTCTGACCCATATCTTCCCCATAACGTAACTTTTAATTTTTCAATGATGAACTACCTTACCAATGATCATTGAAAAAAATTAAAAGTTACGCTATGGGCAAAATATGGGTCAAAATGATTTTTTTTTGATGAGAAATAATTTTGAAGTTGTAATCTATATTTCTGCATTAAAATATTCAATGATTAAACTTTCGAAGGGTCTCAAGATCAACAGCTAACTTTTTCAATGATGGTTTTCAATGATAGCTATAACTGGCCCCTAAGATAGTTTTTGAAAATGCCATCTCCCCAAAATATGCATTTGAAAAATGCATTTTCAAATGTCTTCATATCTCTTTTCCTTAATGCACTGCAACGAAATGCACATACTGAAAGTTACTCACTTGTAGCAGACCTTTCATTTGACACAAATTTCATTCGTGGCCGCTCGCACCCAAAAATGCCCATATTCCGAACTCAGAAGAGTCTATAAAAATTAATAAAAATTAGTTCAACTTTGTTCAAGTTATACCTACTCTTGGTTTTGTTTTTATTTACCATATTTTATTGATGGTTGCCATTTATGAAAATGGTGTTCAAACTAAAACTTTACAAAATTGGTTCCCAAATGTTAAATTTCATGTTAGTCATAGTATATTTAAAATAGCATTTGGTGAAAAGTTCCACAATAAAACAGTCGGAGTTCGGTTTCTGACCGGGATATAAATAGCTAATAGCTATTTCTGGTTTTATTTGATTAAAAATTGATAGGGCAGAACTTACCAATAAATGGCCAGCCAGCGTTATCAAATAACAATCAGCGCATTACTTCGGAAATATGGGTGAAATTTTTCAGGAAGTTGATACTAGGGCCGCGTGGCCAGTTCAAAATTTGAACCTAAATGGAAAAGAATCCTATTTGCGCAAGCAACTTCTTAGAAGGCCATTGTGTGCACTTGAACGGTCAATATTATTTGGTATTAAAGTCGAAAAGTCCATTATTGTTAAAGATTCGATTTTTGTATTGGCTCAATATTATTCCTAATTAAGAGTCTATGACTTAAATCAACCTAATACCGTTCGACCTCTAAAATAATTAACTACTATTTGAATCAATATAATTTGTTTTATTAAATTCTTCAAATTCCAAACACTTTGTGCGTAAAAAAAAAGAAATAATGCATCATAAAACTTTCAATATAACATAATCGTTAGACGGAGTGCGACGTGCAAATTTATTAAATAATCGGATTTCCACAATCTATAGCTTAGGAAAATACTAGGTCTGTGGAGGGATTCAAACCCAATGAAGTGGTAAATTTAACAAAAACAACAAATCTTTTTTTCAACCACAATTTGAACGTGCGGTTGTGCTGTGAAAATATACATAGTTCGAGGTTTTTGTGTGGTTGTACTCTTTAAAAATATCGATTTAACCCACAGTTTACCACACGTACAAACATAGAGGCCGACAAGTCTCGATGTCAAACAAAATTAGAAACTCTCGATTTTGTATTTCCTTTTGCTGTGGCGTGGAATTGGTTGATGATGGGAAGCCAGCATAGCCAATTTGTTAGAAGGAAAAGCTTATTTAATTTGCTATATTGGAAAACTACAATCCACTTTTAACTTTTTAAGTCATGACGTAACATTTAAATCACAAAGAAATTGAGGAAATTTATTTCATCAACCAATGCAATGAATACAAAGACCTTAAAATTTATAACTTTATACATATAAACATAACAAATGTATACCAAATTGGTTTGTTATTTGGTCCTTTTGGTCTTGCAGAACTCCCTTTTTTATGAGGTTAAATCTCCTGTTTTAAGTCTTCGTTGCAATCGACCGGAAATAAATGTCAAAACATAAAAAAAATATTATTTTGAAAAAAAAATACAACAAATATTTTCGTATTTAATTACAAAATTATATTAAATTTGTACATATCAAGATATAATGCCTTCTTCGTAGGGATGAGCTTTTATTTTGACAATTTCCATTTGAAAAGCTTTTTAATTTGAAGTTAAATCTTATTTTCAATATATCCGATCAACCAACAGTAATCGATCATCATTTCATTACTAACCGAAAGAATTAAATTAACAAAAATATTCATCACACAATTTAATTGGTGCCAGATTGCATTTTGCATGGATCTTTATCATTGAGAATATACCGTGTGGTACCTGTTTGACACACGACTGGCAGCCAGTGTCAACATTTGTGTACCTATCTTGTTTGTATATCTGGTGTGTGTGTGGTTGAGTTCCTTTTGGTTTGGATTTCCCACTGTTGCCGCTGAGGTTATTGTTGTATTCGCTTGGATTGATTGCTGTCACATTCAGCACCAACAAGCTACAACCTACCAGTTGAATGAAACTGAACACTGAAGCGTTTGCTTTGGCTTTGGCTTGACTTTGTTTCGGGGTGGTATGAGGGATAAGAAAACACGTCAGTCAATCGTGAAATATTTCTTGTTTTGTTAGTTGCCAACAACAACTTACTGCAATGTCATTGTTTTACCTGCTGCGAATTTTGTCGCTCGATTTTATCTATTGGCATAAACGCGAGGCAGACAAATAATTTAGGTCGATTGTTTTTGAGAGATCAGTCTTATGGAAGTTATTATGGTAACACACCTTTTCTATTTTTTGATTTTAAATATTTGGTTTCCTTATTGGTGTCGTGTGTGTTCCGAAAAATGCGTGTGTTACTTACATATTTTTTGCCTTCGTTCCAAAAGGGTTATTTGTAAATTGTTGAGTAATTGAAGATTTCTCCTCTTGCGAGGAATTGACACATCCTTCAAGTAGAGTATCATTTGTCATGAATAAGTGCCTCTCGTCTAGCCGCTCGGATTCGGCATAAAATTGTAGGTCCTTTCCCTTCCTGCCGAAACGCGAACACAGGAATGGTTGCGAGTTGTTAGTCACTAGGCCCTGGTTCTTCATGAGCCGTTGCGCCACCCAATATATTTATCTACCTGCATATATAATCAAAATAATATGAACGACTATATCGCACGAACATGCTCTTGTAGCTAACAACTTAGAAATAATATTGACATTGACAGTGTTTTGTAATGATTCGATAGTATTTTTGTATAGTTAACGAAGAAAAAATAAAATAAATTCAATAAACAATTTTGAAAATTTTTGATTTAATAATTTAATACAAAAAAAAAGGTGGGGAAAAGGTTAAAATAAAAAAAAAATATTTTTTTCCGTGATTTATTTTTTCCTACAAAAAATTATTTATGCAAATTTTAAGTGCAGTATTTTTTGACTACTTAAAAACTACCGAATTGCAAAAATATGACAAGTACAACCGTTCCAACGACGATATATATCGATATATCGAGAATATCCAAAAAAAAAGACATTTAGCTTAAACAAACACATAGCTTTATTTCCGTTATTCGAATTCTTTGGAAAAGATCTTTTGCATGATTTTCAAAGGCAAAGCTTTTTAAAGGCAAAAATAAATTTTTAAATATTATTCAATTTTAAAATCAAGTTGTCTTAGTCCATAGGTTTTGAAAAATCAGTTTTCAGACTCAAAATTTCGAAAAATTGAACTTTTTTACCAACTGAGTTTTTTGAATGTTTAACGTTAATAAGTTCTGTTTTTGATTTTAATACTCAATATTCTTATTAATTTTAAGTCAAGCACGAACGGTTCTAGGTCATTTACTTTTCAAAATATTACAAAATAAGAGAACTCATTTTCTCATAAAAATAATAAGAATCCGACTAAATAATCATTTCAGGATCCAGTGGATAATCAGAAATCAGCTTATTATTTCCTGTTTTTTTTTTCTAAAGAAAATGGTTCCCTTATTTTTATTAATTTTTATTTTAAGTATTTTTTTTTAGAAAACTGCGATATTTTCTTGTCTTGATCCAAAGTAAAGAGTTTTGTTTTTTTAATCGAAAAGCTATCCACCTTGCAACATTTTTATTAATTTGTAAAAAAAAAAAGAAATTGAATTGAATTGAATATGCAGTTCTTATTTTATTCAAATTCATACTCATTAAGAACAAACCATGCACCAAAAGTCATTTTATAACTAAAGTGAATCGTCCTATCATTTTGCATTTCTTCAAAGAAAAATAAAGAAATGCATAATTTGTTGACTCCTTCCTAATATAACCTTTTTAAAAATCTATGTACGATCTACTTTCATGAGGACACGAGGATATTTATTTCAAAGTCCTTTCTGAGCGATGATGTTTGGAATGTCAAGTGCTAGTCAGGTAGAATGTAGGTACTTTAAAGTACGGTCACTCTGTATCTAGTAAACCACATGTACAATGATTTTGGTTGTCCCACCGCTTATGAGTAATTTCTGGTTATGCGGTATTTCTCATCAGTGCCTCGTGATGGTTTTTCAAAAGTGAACTCTTCCTTGTTTGGTTTTACTTATCATACACAACCACAAATCTTATAGGCAATCGATGATTGCATCATAAGTGGTCGGAAATTGATAAAAAGGTCTGTTTATAGTGTTTCAAAGTAACATGGGAACTGTATTTTGTGTATGCGTATAATATGACATACAATTTAAGTACCTGCCTATTTTAAAATCAAAATTAAAATCAGTATAGGTACTTTGACAATAATAAGAAGCTGAAGTGTTTGGTTTTTGTTGTGTTGTTCTAGTTTGGGAACAGATGTACTTTTTTAACCTTTGTTATCCTTTGCCATCAAACATTAACTATATCTATGCATAAATGATATGGGTAAAGGATAATTGATACATTACTTGATAGTAAAAACTACATATTGATATACCTGAAGAAATTGGGAAATCAAAATGTTTTTTTATTTAAAGGAGTAAGTAGAGCCATGAAATTGAATTAAGCATTAAACAACTTGATCGATTCACCTTGCAAATTTGTGTAGTTCAATTCATGTCTGATAAAATTCTTTCAGCAAATCTACAATGACGGTGTTATTGGAGTTAATGAATTACAAACAAAAACGATACAAAATAAAAATAACCTTTCAAATCCTTATACAGACCCAAGCCAAAATATATTCCCAAAAAAACCTTCTACGCAAATGTGTTTTCTGTTTAAGATGATTGCAACTGTTAGACTTTTGTCATATTGTATCGTCTTTTTCTCCCAACATCAGCCGAGTCGCTGACTCGTCTGAACAAAATCATAATTAAAGTACATAATTTAATTTTATGTCTTCCTTTTCCGCAAGCCACCAACACAAAAACAAAAACAAACCAAAAAACACTTTCCATCCCTTTATATATTTTTTTCGTCAAATTGACGACATGACACACCACAATAAGGAGTGAAAGATCATTAAAACGAGACTAAACACGGAATGACAATTAGTCTTTTTCAACACGAAAAAAATATCCTTTTTTTGATTTTTTTTTTTTTTTTAATATACTTTCGTGTGTGTATCTTTTTGATGGGGTCTCAAATTCTTTTTTTTTATACATATTTTTGAGGCGACATTTATTTAAATTTGATTCCGGGGAACACCCCCAATTTAAAGCGGATCGGAAACTAAAATGTTGTAATCATCTTTTGAAACAATTCTATTTTTTTTTTTTTTTTGTGACAATTTATTATACCCATATTCAATTTTAATAAATTTATAAGGTTTGTATAACAACGAGTTTATAATTTCTTTAAACTTTTTTGTAAACAACCACCTACGCCCAGCGATATTTATGAGCTGTATAGAAATGTTGCTTAATTATTGTGATGGAAGCGTTGCCACACGTCCTCATTTTGGCAAAAACATGTCCTCTTTTTTACTCCAGTGCAAATGTTCGAGCTCAAAATTAAAATAAAAAATTTTTGAAATTTTACGTATTTAAGTACCATATAAATCAAGGGGCACGGTGCACAGCCAAGTTCTTGCACTACACACCCTGTTTACAGGATCAAACTCAGGTGATTTTCGACTCCCCTCTAACTTCAGTACCAATAAAGTCAGAAACTTCAAGCTCGCAGCATTTTCTAGGCTCATCAAGTTTAGGCAACTCACCAAAATTTCAATCCGTTACTGACTAGCTGACTCACTCACTGACACATCATCAAAATAATGGAGTACTTCCCGACATCGTAGAATCCTGTTATTTCGCACAACAGTAGGCCTTGTGGTGTATACAAAAATCTAAGATCTTCCATTCAGGGGGCGTGGTACCCGCCCATTTTCATAGAATTGATATAAATTATTTGGAGCACTTCTGGTTGTCGTGGAATGATGAAGTTTAGTACAGCGGTAGGGCTTAAAGTGCAGGCAAATGAAAAATTTTAAAATTTGAGGTTCTACGTTCAGGGGCGTGGCACCCGCCCATAACTTTATTTATTTATTTTTGATTTAAAAAGATAATATTTTTTTTTCGTATTATTAAAGAAAATTTGTTTGACTTCAAAATTTAAAATAACTCTCATTTTCCTAACAAAATAGCTTAACAGAAACTCATTTCGTCGTTTATTCTAATCTCAGGTGTTTAAAAATGTAATGTTATTAATTTATATGCAAGCCAGAACTTCTTTTAATATAGTAGAATAGACATTCGTCAATCATTAATGCATAAAAGCTTGCATTAATGCATAAAAGCTTGCATTAATGCATAAAAGCTTGCATTAATGAAAAATTTTTCGGTCAAGGGACTCCCCAGTTTGTGGTAATTTATAGTGTTCCATGTTTGCAGGTTCACTATACGGTAGGTATAGGGGCAGAATTTAAAGACCAGCCATAGCGTAAGTGGTATAGTGGTCATGAATTGCAAAATATAAAATGCGCCATCAAAATGCGTAGACTGTTAAGCATAAACGTGATGCATAATAAATCTTCATCATGCACTAATTTTTTGTTAATACCTGGTTTATGAGCAAAAATTAGGTGGAGTAACACGTTACACGTCTTTTATTGTAATCAAAATAGATTGTTAACATTAAACACACAAAATAAATATTTGAATTGGAAAATCGTAAGGTTTGTTTATTTCACATAAAAAATGGTTTAAAAGTTTTAACTATTCAATGTTTGATTTAAATTATATAAGCAATTTCAAGAAAACCTTATGCTGCAAGTCTTCACCAAATCTACGTTTGTATTGAAAACGAAAGCATGATGATAAAAAGCTTTATTAACTGAAGCATACAAGTTTTTATCAAAGAACTGATTTTAAATGTGATAAACCATACATTAGGTCCGTTCCTTTACTTTAAATTTCTGTGATTTTCTGTGCATTTGTGTGATTTTCAGTCCAAAGCCGTTCCCGTACTCAATAATTTGATAGTTTTTTACAAAAAAAAAAAACGCTCACGAGAGAGTAAATAATTTCCCCTACCTGTGTTTTTCAGTCCGAGAAATTTCTTCGGACTGAAAATCACAGCACAGCAAAATGTCAACTTGAGAGCAAAAGAATGAAAAACAAACATCGTGCCTTACTTGTCCAGTACATTAGGTAATACGGAATTTGGTTGAATTTGCGTTCCCGTACTTTGGCACAGTTATGATATTTTTGAGAATATATCAACGTTGCTCTCCAAGATCTGACAGTTTGTGATTTTCTGTGCACAAAGTAAAGGATCGGACCTATTAATTCAATTCTTTTCAATTATTTTTAAATACAAAAACACAAAAATACAATTTCAGATTTCGCATGGCACCGAAATCGAAAAATAATATATTGGACGTGTTTTTATGCAGAATCAAATCAAATTATCGAAAAAAAACGACATCGGAACTTATCAAAATCATCAACGCAAAAGAAACTATCAAGAAATTCCTAAGACGTCAAAACTACCTTTTTAACTCCAGCTTAATTAAAACAAAAAGAAATTTTATACAAAAAATAATTTAACAAAAACCATGCGTAATAAAATTTAAAAAAAAACTCAATTTCAAGTGACATCAGGAAACAAATTAATTCCTAATGGTCGTCCTTTTTTTTCAATTTGAATTGATTAAATGGCTTGAATGTTTTGACGGTTCTATACAAACTGTCGATTACAGCAGTAGCAGTTGGAGCTGGTAGTATTGTTTCTAACACAACTTATAGTGTGGGAGGTGACCATAGGTTTACCTTTCTCATCGCGGCTTCGGAACAGAATGACACCAGCTCATAGCTTCAGTCCTAACATTAACAAAACCGCTGGTCGGACAAGGTTTTGAGGTGACAATCGGTAGAAAACGCACTTTTTCGGTTGCATTTTTGACTTAGGATACCTAATCCATGGTGGATTGTTATAAATGGGGTACCAAATGAAAGCTTAGACTGCCCTCTTTGCAAAACCAGTGGTCGGCTGTTTCAGCGAGTCCTACGGTCGCCTCCCGTACTATTAGGTTAAGAACCGAAAATTATTATGAACTTGACTTCAGTTGTCCAGTGGGGCTATTACGTTACCTTAAAAGTTAAAACTGTCAAAATAATCGTTCCTTAATACTCTGACGTAATTAAGATTATTTAAGCGGGTTTTAATTGTCTTGTTGATGAATACGCCCCACTGGTCTGGCTAATGAGGAATTAAACGGTTGCCTATAGAACATTCACAAAGTAGCCTTAATGCTAGGCGCGTATTGAAGCGCGTTCGACGAGTGTGACGCGACACAGCACAGCACGAGTTTTCGTAAACAATATAAATCAATAGAACGACGCATATTGATTGAGCGACACGACATGACCTGACGCGTTTTTTCCGAAAGTCGCGTGACACATTGATCGAAACACAGTTTTTCTTACGAGATCGGCGCATGTTTGTTTTTCTTCCGCCAAAAAATAAAATAATAAACTGGCCTTGGGTTTGAAAATAAAATATCGTTTGTTTTTTGTGAACTTACTTGTTTTTTTTAAAGTTTATTTCAATTATTGATATATCAGACGATTTTTGCATCAATTAATAATGTATTTTGACACGAGACACGCGTATCAATATGAGGAGAACGGCATGAAACGTTTCTTAGGCAAGGCACATATTGAGCCGCGTCCGAAGCGTGTGACGTGACCTGACGAGTGTGGCACAACACGATTATAGAAACGCGTCATGCCGTTCTCCGCATATTGATTTGCGTGTCTCGTGTTAATATACATATTAATTGAAGCAAAAATCGTCTGATATATTGATAATTGAAATAAACTTTTCAAAACCAAGAACAGTTTATTATTTAATTTTTTGACAGAAAAACAAAAAAAACACGCGCCGGTCTCGCAAGGAAAACTGTGTTTGGATCACTGGGTCACGCGATTTTCGGAAAACGCGCGTCAGGTCGTGTCATGTCGTGTCGCTCTATAAATATGCGTTGTTCGGTTGATTTATATTGCTTACAAAAACTAGTGCTGTGCTGTGTAGCGTCACTCATGTCAAACGCGTCTCAATATGTTGTCAGGTCACGTCACACGCGTCGGACGCGTCTCAATATGCGACTAGCCTAAAACTATAATGTAAATGAAGCGATTTGCTTAACAGATTTAAAATGTATGGCTGACGTTAGGCCCCACTGGAGATGTCTGGCAAGTTTCAAATAAAGTTAATGACACTGTCCCCTTAGACATATCAAAAATTCAGCTTCTATAAATTAACGCAATGTTGCAACACTAGTATGCAACTTTAACACTCGCTTTTTTCCGCGGATTGAAGATTATTACTGATTCTAGAGACTTTGTCGCTAGACCTAGCGACATTTCAATTTCTTCCGCGACAAAAAATATTTGTATGTCGTTTGATTTTTCTAGCGACTTTTGGTGGTAAGCATTTGTGAGTTTCGACACGCAAATACTATTTGATTTATGTAATGGCGATCTAACTGGTGATCTTACATTCCTGGCATTTAAATTAATTTGACATTTTCACACACACACATCAAAACATATGCAAAATATAAGTGCGAGTGAGCGCAGTAGTCTGATTTAAGCAATTTACTATAGACATAAGTTTTTTTTTGTTAATTTGCTTTAAAATTTTGAATAAAAATAAAGATTTATTCAAAGAGAATTCTTTTAACACTTATTTGTCAATTTTTGTCTAGCCACTTCTAGTGACGTTTTTCCCCAGAATTTTAAAAAATTAAGCGACTTTTGAAGGTTGTTCTAGAGACTTTTCATTTCAGCTTGCGGCAATGGTATTGAATGCATTGAAGATTCCTTAAATATGAAATAAATTTTTTTCATTCACCTTTCCAAATACCTACGTAGAATTCTACGCAATGAAAAATTTATTGCAATTTTTTTCTTAAACGGTAACTTTCCTGTTTCTGACTTTTAATCGGCCATATCTCGGTTCTGAGATTTGTATTTTTGATATTTGCAGCTTTCTGGTATTTTTGAAAATGTGTCAACTAAAAAACTATTATTCTGCCTTCTCCTGTTTTCAAATCATTTTCACTCTTACTATAAAGAAAACTTGGACTTGAGATTTGTAATATTTATTTTTATAATTTTAATTACTCTAACGATGACAAAACAAAATAATACTTCCCTAAGCCGATCATATAGGATTCGCAAGGAAATCATCACCCCTATTGCGATTGTTGATTGATAGTTGTTTTTGGTAATTTTTGCAGTCTGTGTTAGTGACACTTAAGTGCCCAACACGGGATACTTGAGTCCTAATTATTACACACTTAAGTGCCACTTCTGTTACTGTGAAACTGGCTCTAAGACTGTGTTTCAGATTTTCGGTCAAATATTCAAATACTTAAGTACACACAGTTTCTAAGGATTTTTTTCAAAATCACAGTTTTATGTGTTTATTCCTATATTTTTCGTCAACGATACCACTGCAGTATTTGTATAATGTGTGGTGCTGAGTCTGAATATGTTCATACTTGTTCGAAAAGCTTTGCCCGTCATAGGGATTGAACTTCAGACATCAACTGTGACGGAATTCGGAAGCCGATAGCCTACCCATCGAACCACCGAAGCCACATGCCAAGCTCTATCTCAGTGCAGGTTTTGTTGCCTATGAAATGCATTTGAACGATTAGCATTTTTAGTAGGGCACACAAGCTTGCTGTTATACTCACTCTCGTTCAACTTCTGACTAAATTTATCATAAAAACTTTGGAACACTTCTAGCTTCAAAAGGCCAATGATCCTAAAAATAAATTAAATAGAATCAAGATCAACTTAAAACACGTGCATAGATAGATTCTACACCAACAATAAACTATGACATTTACCGAAGTCAAAAATCGATGTTGTCATAAAATCAACTTTAAAGTCACACTTCCGTTCTGTTTTTTAATTATTATTATTTTGTCTGCTATGTAATTTAATGGTATTCTATTAAACATGCTGGAAGTTGCTCTCTCTGAACAACAATCTATTTAGGATTTAAAACCTTTTCAATATGAGTCAACAAAACTTTAGAGTAAGACCGGGTGACAAATCAAAAAGCACCTTCGTCCATACGAATAGCTCATTAACGTCCCAAACGTCTATCCTGTTTAAAACAAAACATTATACCCTATTGCCTTTTCGATGATGATCGTCATCACAATCATGATCGGTAGCACCAGCACTTTGATTGATAGCAAAGGATGCATTCAACTGACATTACTCTAATTGGTATACAGGAGCCATAACAACAAAAAGAATAGGCCAGACCCATTAGGCGACACTATTTGAGTCACTTAACGAACAGGTACACATTTATAGGTGGAGACAGATAAAAAATCAGTGATTTCTTGGCGGTTGGTATAAGGCGGTGGATTTTGATACCGAATTCATCTGGCCGTGACCCTTTCCGCTAGGGAGATATATGTTTTGAATAATCCACTCCCGGACGGGTCTGGTGTGAAGAAGAATCTTTGTTTGTGGACTTGGAGCCCGCGATAAGCCGCCGCCGCCGCCGCCGTCCGTCAGTCGTCATCCGCTAGAAATCCCAACTTGAATGTACTAACCTTGTAGCCAGATACCCCATGCATTCTTCTATAAATTTATTGTGGGCTTGTGTGAAGAAGCGCGTGCCTGGAATAAGGATTCATTTATTAAACAACAGCAAACAAAACAAGACTTCTCCCCTTTTTTTAGGATTACCTGCTTGTGCATGTTCAGTTCAGGTATAGGATATCTTTCAAAAGAATAATAGGAGTCTATTCCTTTTGTTTTTACTATTTTGTTTGTCGTTTGCTGACAGTTTCCTGAATTGTTTATTCACTTGTTATCCTGAATATATTATATTATTTAAATTTTTGTCCATTTCTTGTTTTTTTTTTTTGTGACTTAGGTATATCTAATCTATTAATATCCTATTTTTTCTTTTCATTTCAGGTAAGGACATATGTTTTAATCTTTTTTCCTCATACAAGTTTTGTCGAAGAAAAAGGTAACATTTACAAGTACATAATTTGTTCTTCATGTATGGTATTTAAGAACGATGGACAGTTTTGATAGAAGTGAATTTTTATAGACATTTTAGAAGAAAAAAAGAGGAAAAATTTCGTTTTTATTTGTGTTTTATAGATTATAATAGAACCGGACGAATTTCAGAAACCTTTCGAAAGTGCTTTGGATTTTATTTTAATTTAAAAAAGGCAAATATTGTTGTTGAAATATTTCAATGAAATTTTCTTGGTGAAAACCATGCTAATGCTCTGAACAATTTGTAAAATGCTAGCATCTACAATAATTATATTTTCATATATTCAAATCATAATAATGGTACATTATCTAATCATAAGCTTTCAATAAAAGAAATAGTTGTTGTTTTATTTTTCCAGTAGCATATGCACATATTTATTGTAAGGAAAACTATATTCTTCTGTTTTATATATGAACATATAACTAGCGGTGCCCAGCGAACGTTGTATCGCCTTCACTCAAAATACAAAAAGTTGGCGTCTTCATCGGATAGAGGAAGCAGCGAACCGATGTTATGGTAAACTTGTCCTTGCGCTTTGATGGTGGCTTGAAACCTTGTGGCTGTCAATTTTGTTAACCCAAACGAAGTCATTTGGAAAGGTGTGGTGTACTTGCGAATGCTTTTCAGACCTGAGTGAATTTCAATCAGGATTTAGAAAAGGCTATTCCACAATCGATAATATTTTAACTCTTGCGGATGTCTTATTCGATGCAAATTTAGTCGTAGTGCAAAACTGTCAAAGCTACATTTTACACAGTTGACAGAAAAACCTTGTTCCATAAACTGTATAACCTGGCCGTGTCTTCAAAATTCGTTAAAGCACTGGAACGACTTTATAATCAAATGGTACGGCTAGTGTTTATAACGGCAGCGGTAAATCAAAAGAGATTCAAATAAATCGGGGTCTACGTCAAAGTTGTAATCTCAGTCCATTTTTATTTGCGCTATTTATTGATGATATTGAAGGTTGGCTTCTTGGTATGCTGACGACAATTTTATCTTGGCGGAGTCTCCAGCTTCCCTCCAACTGATGACCAACAGGCTGTGTGATTACTGCAAAAAAAAAAATGGGCATTAGAAGTAAATGCGGAGAAGTCGAAAATAATGGTTTTCCAAAAGGGCGTAGGTTAAATCGCGAAAGGAGAAAATTGGAAATATAATGGAGTGCGATTAGAAGTAGTTAAGGAATATGTGTACCTATAGGTATGACCATTACGTTTAATTTAAATATGGACGAGCACATAAAAGTTAAGGCTGTTATTGTTAAAACCACTAATTGTTCCAATTGGAAAAAGTTTTCATTAGTAAATTCATTTCAACAAGTACCAAGTGCGAAGTTTTAAACGCTACTGCAAAAGCAGTTCTTTTTTATGGGGCACAAGTTTGGGGTGTTCGGAAATATGAAGTTGTTGAAAATTTGCTGCGATTCTTCCTCAGGAAAATATTTCTTCTGCCTATTAGTATTCCTAAATACATGTACCATTTGTACACAGGGCTATCGACACTCTTTGTTTCAACGCTCAAGCTGAATGCAGACTATTTGGTTCAAGTGATTAATTTGGACGAAACCCGACTGCCGCATATAATGCTGCGAAGTGTCATTCGTCGAAAAACCGGATTCTACAAAGATTGGACAGATCTTGTAGCCAATTGTGGTATAATTCTGGAATTGGATGGTTCTAATGCTGCCAGGAAAAGAGAGCATTTTACAAGGTTATTCAATCCATTGATGAAAACGAACGAAACATATTCCTTGAAAAGGCGAGATCTTCTACGGAAAGGAAAATGTACTCCAAACTACGTTATAATCTACTACTTTAAATGCGCCTTTTCAAGAAAAACTATTGGAACTATTTTGAAAGTAAGAGGCGAACTGCTTAATCTTAATTGGATGCCACATAGAAAAGACTAAGCTAATATGTGTTCCTTGTCTAAGATGAGGGTAGAAGAAAATATTAGCCACTTCATCGGTGTGTGTTCAGAATTAAAGGATCTAAGGAGACTCTTCTTTGAAAAAAAGCTATCTTAACGAGGAAGAAGTAAAAAGTTACTTTCATAGAGAAGAGTGGCTGCTGGTACAAAAAATATATAGCCTAAGCGATATCCTTTAGGTAGAAAAAGAATCATCGATGAGTCAATTTTTATATTTTGTTTTAGCTAAACTGAACGCCCTGTTTTGTTTGCTTTTGTCTTATCAAAGGGCACGGTAGTGCCTTTTTACAGGATCGAACTCAGGCTATTTTCGACCCCCCTCTAACTTCAGTACCAATAAAGTCAAAAACTTCAAACTCGCAGCATTTGCTAAGCTTACCAGGTCTAGGCAACTCACCAAATTTTAATTCTGAAGCATAAGGGGTTCCCGAAGTATAAAAATAAATAAACAAATCGGGTGGCACAACGGCTCATGAAGAATCAGGGCCTAGTGACTAACAACTCGCAACCATTCCTGTGTACGCCTTTCGACAGGAATGGAAGGGACCTACAATTTTATGCCGAATCCGAACGGCTAGACGAGAAGCACTTATTCGTGACAAGTGATAGTCTTGGAGGATTTGTCAATTTCTCGCAAGAGGCAGTAGCCCGGAAAAAATACTTTTTAGTTTTTTGGTGGACGAGGCTGGGAAGCGATCCCAGACCTCCAGCGTGACAGTCGAACGCACTAACCATTACGCTACGGGCTACTAACTCCCGAAGTATAAGCCTGCAAAAATCTCAAAAACCGTAACTAGTCCAATTAAATTACCCAAAAAACTCGAAAATATCTACAAAAATTCAGGAGGAGAATTTCATTGTTTTATTTTAAAGAGTACTTCTTGGGGATTCTAAAACCACATTTTTCCAATAAAAAAAACCCTCTGCGTCGTCCGCCATTTTGGAAAAGGTGTTCAAAAGTGTTTACGCAACATGTTCTCTACAATTTTTGTCTTAAAATTTTTTTTGATAGCTCCATAAAATCTAAATATACAGAAATGTAGAAAATTTAATGTTTTATAAAAAGAATTTAAAGTGATTTTTGGTTTGGATGGACAATGGGTGAGATAAACTTGAAAACCCATATTTAAAATCGAAAATTTGCTGGTTTTTCAACAATAATTTTTTATAGGAAGGAGCTATCAAACAAAATTTTTAAACAAAAATGACTACTCTACGACTAAAAGCGGTTGAGAAAATTGGGTAAACACTTTTGAACACCTTTTTCAAAATGGCGGACGACGCAGAGGGTTTTTTTTATTGGAAAAATGTGGTTTTAGATTCCCCAAGAAGTCGTCTTTAAAATAAAACAATAAAATTCTCCTCCCGAATTTTTGTAGATATTTTTGTTAATTTGATTGGACTTAACTGACTGACTGACTGACAGATCATCAAAATTATGGAGCACTTCCCGACATCGTAGAATCTTGTAATTTCGCACAACGGTGGGCCCTGTGGTGTATACAAAGGAAAATTCGAAAATTTAAGATTTTTCATTCAGGGGGCGTGGTGCCCGCCCATTTTCATAGAATTGATATCAATTATGAGGAGCACTTCTGATTTTCGTAGAATGATTAAATTTGGTAAAATGGTAGGGCTAAAAGTGCAAACAAGAGCAAAATTTTAAAATTTGAGATTTTAAATTCAGAGGGCTTGGCATCCGCCCATTTTCGCAGAATTGATATCGGTTATAATTAGCACTTCTGGTTGTCGTAGAATAATGAAATTTGGTAGAGCGATAGGACTTTACATGCAAGCAAAGGGAAAATTAAAAATTTGAGATTTATCATTCAGTGGGCGTGGCAACCACCCATTTTCAGAGAATTAATATTAAGTTTATTGAGATGACTTCCGTTTGGTACAGGATTATGAATTTTGGTAAGGCGGTTTGTTTTCAAGTTGAAATCATGAAATTTTTCATGCAGGGGCGTTTCATCCACCCACTTCTTTTATATTATTATTATTTCAATGTAGCACTTCTAACTTATGAAAATTGGTAGATGGGTAGGACTTGTAGTATATACAAAAGCCATAAATTAAAAACTTACTTTACTTATGAGGCTCTTTCCACCCACTTTTCCTGATAAAAAGAACCTTTGCAAAAAGTAGCCAAGTTTTTCTATAGGTATACAAAAAACCTTTGCGTAACAAGTCAGCCGTAAAAAGTAATGAGATCTAAAAGTACGCCAATTGCTTAGTTTATTAATGTTAAATATTAAATATTTTAAGTAGAGTAATAAGGAAGAAAATTATCAGAGAAATCTGTTATTTAATGATTACTGACTTAAGCTGAGTTGGTTTACTTGGCAAGTTTTCTTTTTTTACATAAATACTCAATTTTCAAATGAAAGCTTGACTAGACCATCTCAATTTAAGTCAGTAATATAAATTTTGATCTGCTTGATTGTGTTTGAAGTTAATTATATTATATAAAGTTAACCAAGCATTATGTGTAATAACTTTAAGTTTAAAAAATTAATATACAAAGAAAAATAATAACATTGTCACCCCGGCAGACGACATTCTTTGTCATGCCCCAAAAAGGAATTCTTGAAACCAAAACAAAAAAAAATTTCACCTATCTATCTATCTATCTATCTATCTATCATCATATGTTTATTTCACTAATATTGGTAACTGATGGGAACCTCAAATTATTAATTCGTATACTATCGAAAAGGTCTATAGTTATCTTTAACCTCAGTCAGTTAAAAAAGTCCTAATTTAAGCGTCTACCCGAGTTAATTCCTCAAACATGTTTTCCAGTCAACCAATAGCTTAATACGAGTAAAATCAACAAATTTTGTGAGTTAACTATTTGGGATTAAATTAACAGATATTTTCTGACAGAAGCTCCATTTTGCACTATAGAAATTACACTTTCATAATAGAAACCTGGAAGTAAACGCAATTTGAATATAAAGAATTTTTGACACTTAGAAATGGTGCACAATATGTCAGAAATATCTGTTCAGTTTAACCCAGAGTTACATCACCATTTACATTTGTTGACTTAACTCGGGATCTAAATAAACAGAACACTCAGAACGCGGAATTAACCTCAAAAGTGCTACACCAATGTCAAAGTGATACAAATAAAACCCCAACACGTCAATTACAATCGCAAAGGTCTATAGGAACTTCACCTATACAAAAATACACATTTGAATTAACATCGCTCTTCAAACTATTTCCTTGCAAATTGTTTACTACTTTTTCGTTGCAACCTTACTTATTATTATGAATCAATTAAAAACAAGACAATAATATAACGCGGGTTCGTCAATCCCTACAAAGTCAAACGTTTATAATAAAAACAGTATACATATGTATACTATCTCCTGCATCACGCATCAACAAATTCATGGTGTATAACATGATTTTAATTTCTAATATCATCATAGTCTGTTCGTCGCATCGTACCTACATATAGTATATAAGTAGTTGTTGTCGTCGGAAAAATTGAGTTCATGGCTGTTTGTACTCGCGCACATTTGCATTTCTAATTGAAAGTACAGCGAAAAAATTGGCAACGTTTATAGGTACCTCTATACGAGCAACCAACCATTAGAGCTCAGCTGGCTGCTCAATCATAGCAGAGTGGGGATACACCGTACACCTAGTCTGAGTTCTGAGACACACACACAAATAGTTCTATGTAGACTGCGCTATTAAATTCTCATTATTTTTTGTTGTGCTGTTTATGAAAATGCACGCACCAGTAACACGCTTTTAGCCTATAAGTTCTTGACGCTTTGAGAATAGATTTTGCCGTGTGCGTTCTCACGCATTTACCTACTCGTAAATTGTTCAAACTTCCTTAAACGGTCTGCCACCTACAAACATCAAAAATGCGTACTGAGCTATGCTGCCGCGGAGACCCTACCCTTAGAACTATATTTCTGATTCTGTTTGGGTTTTTATTTTTTATTGATCCTTATTTGGATGGTTCTGGAGCTGGAGCTTGGTATATTAATTTTCGACACCCACCCGGTCGCCGCGGCTGCTTCCTGAGCCGCCACGACAGAAAGTAGGTATAACTGAAAAACTGCTGGGTTAGTATACATTCGTCTGCACATATATATACATAATAATAATAAATATTGTTTTGGATGTGGAAAGTCTAGCTACCCAAAAAACATGCGACGTACAACGACTTTAACGTCCTCGTCATGTAGAATGGAACGATTTCCTCCTAAAAAGTTTTTTTTACCCCTGAATTCAAGTTCAAGGTCAGTCATACTGTGCACATGTACACACTCTCTGTACAGCCTGGCAAGGCAAGTCGCAAAACAAGGATTTCCTTTGAACCCACGAATCCAACCGTTTTATTATCCCAACACACGCACACACACCCACACACACACACAAGCGAAGAAAAAAAAGTGAGTTCCCAGAATCGATTTAATACTGTCTGTCGTCGCGGGGCTTTCACTTTGCACGCACACAAAGCAGAAAAAAGGACATACGCAGAAGTTTAAAGCCATTGCCTCCACCCTCATTCTGTATGCTCGCAGAAACTTCCTCTCCAGTTCAATTTTCAGTATCAAATTGTTGGGTAGCAGTAAGGTAGAAATATTTAGATGGTTCTTTAGTCCTAATACAAAGAGTTCATTTCACAAAGATTTACATTTACATTCAACCATTTCCATTTTCCAAGCGAGGAGGAAGAAGATGAAGAAGAAGATAGAACGATATTGCGTGCGTGTGACAAGGCAATATCCTTTCAGCCTTGAAAAGTTACTTTGTAGCCAAAAATTTATTGACCTGGCGCGCAATAGACAGCAGCAGCCAGCTGAGAGTATGAGATTTGTTGGTGAAATTGCTATTCGTTTTTTTGTTCTTGTTTTTTTTTTTTTTGCTGCCAGGAAACATTACAGCCATTCCACAGAGTTGGCAGTTGGGCGCCACCGTTATTTGGTTGTGCAATGTCTGTTTCCATGGAATCCTTTTTCTTTATTGCATAGTAGTTGTTGTGTATATAGAGGTTTATTATGATTGTTAGCAAAGAAAGGAAGGTTTTGGGGATGCTGATGATGGGGATACAAAGTCTGTATACTACCGTCGTTGGGCCAGACAGTCAATATTTTGTTTTTAGACTGTGTGTGGCTGAGAGTGATGGGATGGTGCGTAGGTTCTGTCATTATATATTTTGATGAAATCGATATGAGTGATTTTGAATGACACAGAGCAAAATGATGAAACTTCTATGAAGAAGAAAAATTTGACGGTGTGGAAATGAGTGATTATAATGCGCGACAGATAAACTGATAGCAGCAGAGCAGGTTAAGTAGATACGGTTATTTTCAGCAGACGAAAAAAGAATTTGAAGTCTATATTGCGTCGCGCCGTGTTGGAAATGATGAATAAAGTTTTCGTTAGGTAGAAGCTGCTCTTGATGAAAAACCAACACACTTTGACGAATAGTCAAATATAAAGCAGCGTCCACACTTTGTTGATTTGTGTATAGCAACAGTGCTGATCAACAATGTTGAGTAAATGCGGACGTATAGAACAGAGTTGATGAGCGCAACCCGATTCAAATGGATAGAAATTAACAATGTTTTGTCGAGTGGACAATCATTTTTAAGTCTGGACGTGTTCATCGACACAGCTGTCACTTTTATTGCGGTTGTGGCGCGTCTGTGTTTGGTGTTTTGATCTCTTTAATAAATTATAAGTATCTACTATTTTGTTTGTTGTGATTTTTATAAAAATGTATAACGAACGCCAGATGCTGTGGGACCAAACCATGCCCGGGTATAAAAATAATGGAACTGGTGGAAGCCTTTAATTTGGACAAGGCGGAAGCAGAAAACAAATTAAGAAGCCTCCAGTCCCAGTTTGCTCGAGAGAGGAAAAAATAAAAGGACTCAAGAACCACAGGAAATGTAAGGGACAAAGTATACACGCGCAAATGGTTTGATTACCAGAGCATACTGTTTCGGGGGGAGAAAAACAAACACTAATGACACTTGACACATGACATGACAGTATACACTTCAACTGGCAATGTGTGGACAGGTTAAATGTTGAGCATGTTGATCGACAATGCAAATAAGCAATGTTGATCGGCATAATGTGGACGCTGCTTTATACATTCTTTCTCGCTAATTAAACTATTTGAAGATCTTTATGAAGTCCGTGAAACTTCTTATGTCTTCGTATGGTTAGATCACTAGGATAATTCAAGTAGTACTACAGATCTGATGATTTCGAAAAACTAATTCAGGAAATATGTTTCACTATTTCAAAAACATTTCGAAGTTTTGAGAGGCTTTCTGTCAGAAGAAGTTGAAGGGTAATGGCTAACGATCCCTCTGCCACTGAAGTTTTGTATTTCTACTCTATCCTCACTCTTCTTGCTATCAGCAGCTTGACCATGAGTTTCCATAGTCTCGTCACTGATACGAAATACAGGAAGAACAGCAGACGACTTTTCAGCAGCACTGCTGGTACATCTTAACGAAGAACCAGACTTACATCCAACACCAACAGTTAGAGAATTCAGTTGTTCTTTTGCACAGAGATCTGTACATCCACAAAAGATTGGCTAATCCCGAGGTAAACAGGTATTCGGATATTCTGTTAGCGACTGAGCTAATCGGGACAGGACGTATTATATCTTGATCCGGCCCAGGAATAGCGGAAGCTGGGTTAGTTTGGAAGGAAAGGTAGAAGGCAAGGGTTAGGGTTAGAGTATAGACATGGGAAAGACAGGGGAAAGATCCCTTTGGTTTCGGGTTTGCTTAGTATTGCTAAACCATGATGGATAATTATAAATGAGGTTTCAAGTGAAAGCTAAGACTGTCTTCTTGACAAAAAAGATTAGACTGCCATCTTGACAAAAACAGCGGTCGGATAGACTTTTGCTGATTTCTGCTGCGGCGAGTCAGATAACTTTTGTAAAAACAGCTATTTTTGAGTTTATTGCATTTAAAATGCAATAAAGTCATTGATGTTATTTTCTAGGCTTTCTAAATAGTTGTGGATTGTTGTCCATGTGTTAACCGCAAAGGATCAAAAAATATCTGTTTTAACAAAAGTTATCTAACCCGCCGCGCCGCAGCTGCAGAAATCAGCAAGAGTCTATCCGACCGCAGTTTTTGTCAAGACAGCAGTCTAATCTTTCATTTGATACCCCATTTACAAAAAGTTTAAATTTATAACAAGCTTTATTCAATCCCACAATCATTAACCAATGGCGCTAACGTGCCTTCTTTTTCAGCCCACACGGAAACTTAATGACCCAAAGCACCACTTTCGTAGCAAAAGCACCACTGGTGATTTGGTGGCAATAGCATATCACACTGAAAATTTAAGCCAATATTAACATCGTTTCAAAGAATTTAAAATTATTGTGCTCGATATTTCTAAAGCATTCGATGAGAACATTGGGTATCGACGAATTTCTTGTTCTTTGAATTAGTAACTACCTTTCTGATCGTTCAATTCAAGTGGTTTTAGATAATTCGGGGTCTGAAGTTCTTAAAATAAATACTGTTGATGTCCCCTAACGCTATGTCTTGACTCTATCTCTTATTTTCATGTTTGTAAAGGATCTTTTTTTCAATTCTTAGCAAGTGTACATCGTTATCTCCTAAACAATTCTCCTTCTGTTTCCCAAAAACTAGCACTGTGTTAAAAAAAAATTTTAAAGGGTAGTAATAACCACTTGAGAACACGTCAATTGTATAAAATAGTGACTATGGAAGAGGACAGTTGAGGTAAGTTTTTAAGAATGAACATATTATTTTTATTGTTATTGTTTATCTTCTTCTTAGTAAGTTTTTAAGATTATTTACATTTCCATCAACTTTTGCATTTAAAAAAAAAATGAAACAAAAAATTTTTGGGGGATTAAATCTGTCCTTGAGCTTTCGTTGCCCCTCCCCAAAAGTGTTATAAGGAAAAATGTAGCCTGATATGCAATATTTCTATATATATCTGAATTTTGAAGAGCTGACAGTTGGTACTGAACTTATATAAGCTTTCGAGTGGAACAACATTTGTCATTTTGTACTTTTCTCCACTGCAGCCTGATTTTCGAGGAACAACTTTCCACTTGCGATTTTACCTTAAAAAATATATATGTATTCTTCGATGACTTTAGTGGATCGATTATTCTTCTCATGTTGTTCCTACTTAAGTCTTTGAGAAGTTTTCCGACACTTTTATGTAATTCCCAAGTTACAATTTGGCCCACTGCTTCAGATAGGAAAAGTCCCTTCCAATTTATGAATTTTGTGGCCTTCTCTTCTCTTCTTTTTTGATTTTAATTTTGGGGCCTTCTCTTCTCTTCTTTTTTTATTTTATTTTATTTGATTATCTCCTTTTCTACAACAAATAAATACCACAATCCTATTCAGCTTTTTGTTTTTTAACTCTATAAGCCTTTCCGTTGGGCGCCATTTTCTGGTCCATAAATTATTATTTACTCATTCCTTTCGATATTTTCAATTTAAAAAGGGATGAGATTGCGTCTATACTCAGGTGCCAGATACAGTCGTGACCCGCTCTTCGAAATTTATGTAAGCCCCAAGTTAAAGTTTGGCCAGCAGCCTCAGCTGGGAGACTTCGTTCCAATTTATGGATCTTATAGGCTCCACTTCTTTTTAATTTTATTTTTATCTCATAGTAATAACTAATTACCACATGTTTGATCTTATCTTTTATTTGCTTACTCTGTAAAAGTCTCCCGTTGGTCGCCATTTTCTGGCTCAGCAATTAGGAGTATGTTTCAACGCATTTTTATGAACCTTTTGACAGTTTTAATTTAACAACGAGCTTAAACTGAAAAATAACTATTGCATAGTCTTAAAAATGTAAGTTAGATATAAAATGATACGTGGTTTTCCAATATAAAATCAATCATTTACAAAATGTATAAATGTATAAAAACAATATTATTCTCAAGAGGAAATCGTGTTATATTCTCAACAACAATGCACTCATATCGTTGTGCAATAGGTATCTGCTAGAGTGTTTTGCACAGGTTAAAACCTTTAAACGGAATGAAGCCAATAACCCATTAAGGACAAATCGCACACAAACTTACACAAAACTATAAACTGCTGAATGCCATATCATAATTATATTGCCGTAAATAAAATATCGTCGAGCTCGTTTAAGTATTAGATAAAATAGTTTGTGCACAAACACCCAAATGTCACTTGCGTATGTCAAACGAATGTTTGGTTGTTGGCAGCAATTCATAAAAATCAACACAGAATAACAACAAAATAAAACAAAAAATCAGCTGCAACATTGTGATGTGTACATAGAGAGTGCATCGAAACGCATGTGGGAAAAAGGGATAGTTGTTGTAGCTTGTAGGTATAAAGCTTAAACGAATACACTTAAATTTATATGTAATTGTTGTTGTTGTTTATTTGTTTGTTTGTTGTTATGTGCATGGACTAATTGATGTCAAGGCGCACTGCTTAATTTATACTCTCGCACAAATGCCACATTTAAATTGCATGAAGCGGCAGCGACTGTCACTGTATCGTTGTACCAACGCAAACGCACAGCGCAGTGCAGCAAACGACGATAGATACCTAAACATGAACGCACTTCAATTGTGCGACCGTCAAGTCATATGGGAAAAGGTATGTGTTTTAGCGGTGGTGGCGGCAGAAGTAGCAACAAGCACTGGTCGGATCGCCTTCTTCTTCCTCTTCGGCAGCGCGGTTAGTTGGTCTTCATGGCCTAGCATAGGTTTTGCATTGAACGAATATCAGTGTCAAAGTGCTGCAGCTAAGTATACAAACTGTCAGTGTATCGCAGAACTTTTACTTACGCTGCTAGCTGCAGCGATGTGTTGAAGAGATTTGCATCTGCGACCCTGGCTAACAACATCACCACCACCACCACCGCCAACACCACAACAACAACATCCAACCACGAACTCCTTCAGGGAACTTGCGTGACACCACCTCGAAACTAGGCCTAAACATTTTTGTTCTAAGCAAGCCGTCGTTGTTATGCATAACTCGGCCTAGTTGTGAGAGTTGGACATGAACTGGACATTGGACAACTCCCTTTTTCCACAGCTAGGCGCGAATAATAATAATAATGCAAACAAAAAATACAAAAATTGAAATAAAATATTCGGCAATGCAGTCCGCCCGGATCAGAGACTAGGCATCAGGGTGGGTAATTAGAGTGCAACAACTACTTCGGTGTAAGCTTCTCAAGGACGATTGCTAGCGGTGGTGATGGTGGTGGAAATATATAGGTACATATATGAAGTTGGGCCTATAATTCCAATGTATAAAAAACAACAGCCTTACACAGTACACACTCTTGATATTGAGGCTAGATAAAATGGAAAGAAACAAATTTACATTTTGCATACGTAGAAACACATTTGGAATGTTTTTTTTTTTGTATTTTGACCAATGAGTTAAGAGTTCTAATGAATAGCCTTCACATTACGCCCCGTAGGCTTTTTTCTGTTCAAATGCTATGACGCAGCTGTATTAGGCGCAATTGGAAACAACAACAGAAATAAATATGAATGTCGCCAAAGATTTAGGATGCCTTGAAAAATTATTTTGAAAATCAAATGAAATGAAAAAGTGACGAATTCAGCTAAAAACTGAAGGTTGACACGGACGACAAAAATTGCATTAGTAAGTAAAGATTAAAAGTGATCTTAGTAATATGGCCAAGGCATTACACTATGGAAAAAATGTAATCGAACAATTTTGATGGAGAAGGAACATTTAAAAACCAAGGGAAAATAAAATTGTGTAGAATACGTAATAAGGGGAGCGATGTTGTCGTATGAACAGTAAGCTATTGAGGCCCGTTTAACTCAACTTGATTTCGACGAACCTGATATCGGTGGTTCTTTTTTTAATTTTCAGGTGTTTTTTGGATTTTGCTTATAGGTAAGGTTGAATTTGACACTTTTCGGAGTATGTCCTGTCAGTTTTGAGGTATTGTAGCTATATTTCCTGGTGATTTGTTGTTTTGTTTATGGTCTTCCTTTTTTCGAAGGTACAGTTGCATATACTTCGTCCAATCTTGTGGCCCATATATGAGGCTGTGAGTGCAAAAGTGGCGTAACCCACTTATTGTAATCGACTAAAACACGCACATTATGCCTTTCAAATAGTAATGTTATAGTTTCGCTGGAAAGGTTAGACATTCAAGAATCTTAAACTATAATTCAAATAACGTATCTCCCTAAGACAAAAATATGAGCACAAAATAAGCCAATTTTTACGCCACTTTTGCACCCGCAGCCTTATATAGCGACTGTTAGTCCCGAATTTGAGCCTTTTAATCTAAGTTTAGGATACTTGCTTTTGACCAAATTGATAATTTCATGAGAAAAGTGCCTTTATATATTTATTATTTAATTGTCTGGTACTATTTTTAACTATTTACTGAGATACTTGCTTATTTTTAAAAAAATATTTGAATGTCACGAAAAACGTCGATTTTGTAACTAAAATTAATCACAGGGAAATAACACTAATAATTCCCTACGCTTCCTGGATATTTAGTCTCATATTACAACAAATCAATTTTATGATTAGACTTTTCATAACACTATAAAGGTTATGGAGAAATCGTAAAAAAATTGTTGAAAAAACTGTGTGATTTTGTTGGAAAATAAAGATTAAAAATAGAAATAAAAATAAATATATTAAATTTAATTTTCGATAAAGTTTTTTAAAAATAATTTTTTTATTTATTTAATAAATTTGTCACAACATTTATTTAATGTTAATTTAATTATTTAATAGTGACGCGTTTCAGATATTTATTCATCCATCATCGGGCTTATATCGTTGACTTGTAGTGTAGGTGCCAATTTGAAGCTGCTGGTGTTGCTGATTCGTTGTATCGTTGTCTGTTTTGGTGCTTAATTGCTGTGTTGTATAGTGTATTGTTTTTTATTGTTAATTTGTCATTTTTAATATCGTATCTTGTCTCGTTCGTATTTAAACAAATGAAACGAAACAAATACTTTTCTTCAATAAAAGATTTTTAAAATCATATTGAAAAACTCCATGGTCAAATTATAAGAAATGGCAATTTTTCTTTTATTTTGCAAAACTATCATATGACGAACAAATAACACTGGTCTATAAATTTTTACTTTGAAAAAGAATTCTTGATGTTAAGTAATTTTTCTAATTAATTTTCATATTCTGAAAATACACGAAAATAATAATGATTTTTCAGAATAAGTTTCCATTTTCGGACAGTAGCCCGTAGCGTAATGGTTAGTGCGGTGGACTGTCTCGCTGGAGGTCTGGGTTCACTTCCCAGCCTCGTCCACCTAAAAAAATTAAAAAGGTTTTTTTTCAAGGCTATTGCCTCTTGCGAGGAATTGATAAATCCTCCAAGAGTATCACTTGTCATGAATAAGTGCTTCTCGTCTAGCCGTTCGGATTCGGGATAAAATTGTAGGTCCCTTCCACACAGGAATGGTTGCGACTTGCAAGTCATTAGGCCCTGGTTCTTCACGAGCCGGTGCACCACCCAATTTATATTACTTTGTTTTATTTACCATTTTCGGGAAATTGTGGTTACTATTTTTGTTTGGAAAATTATAAAAAGAGAAATCATACATTTTTGTATTCAGAAGCAGAACACTACCACGTATTTTTTTTTGCGGCCCTCGTCCTCATTGTGTTTTGCTTCTTGAACATCCCGATACATAATGGGGTAATAGTCTGCCAATTTTGAGTTGTACCACGTGCCCTGATATGGTTTTTTCATATTCGCAATGGCCATTTCCTGATGGAAGTGGTATCCGCATGTTCGTCACTAAATGCCCCAGAATTATTGTCAGAAAAAAGTCAAAAATTGTTCACTCAGACAGTTTTAGCCACCATACAAAAGGTTCAATTATATTTTCGTAAGCATAAGTCTTAAGGATAGATATTGATTTTCATTTTTTGTACTTTTTCCAAAAATTAGGCTAGTGTTTAGTTTAAATTATTTTTCAAACTTTATTAATGGCGAAAAAAGTAGAATTCTATAATGGGTTGGGGTCATAGTTCTGAATGTGCCAAATTCGGTTTCTAAAATTCTGTAACCCAAAATTCTGTGTTTAAAAATTCTGTAAATCCTAAATTCTGTATTTCAAAATTCTGTAAACCATAAAAAATTGTTTTGATAGTGAAAAAAAGTGTGCACTTTTTTCATCATCAAAACAATTATGTTATAATTTACAGAATTTTGAAATGTAGAATTTTGTATTTGATAAAAAATACAGAGAATATTTCAAGCCAACAACGGTTTTATTAGAATCGAATTGAACTGATTCCTAAAATTGGCGAAAAAGTTCTTTTATATCAAGGTTGGTGGTTTTGTTTAAAAGGTCGTTCGTTATATTCCCGAAATTGTTTTGAAATAAATGATTTTAGTTATAGTTTTTTTGTTGCAATTTATAACAATTGGATAGGAAAATAAAGGTTACATATCTTTTCAACGGTCCTATATTTTCCTATGCAAGATTTGCCAACACTTATCAAACATTTTTTTGTTATTTTGTTGATTAAAAATGTGTACAGCATTGCAATAGAGTATTTGAAATTTTTTAGAATTTTAATACAGAATTAATGATATATGATATATAATGATATACAGAATTTTTGAGTCATTTACAGATTTTTGGTCTTACAGAATTTTCGAACAGAATCACGACCCGTTCCCTTGTATCACTTATGAAAGACATTTCCTGTGAGTCAATTTCCGATCAGTGGTGCTTAATGTGATAAAGTTTTGTCAAAACTTCACACGTAGATAGATAAATTGAAATTAAATGTCAAAAAAAAATGACATTCAATTTCACTTCTTCACGCTTAGAATCGAAGTATATGCAGACAAAAATAAAATTCCAAAAAAATGATTAACCCGTTTTATCATTATTTTCATTGATATATACACATTTATGGAGTTTTAACAACGGTTTTATCATATTTATGTATCCCTTGCATACAAAAACAAACTTTCTTGCTGTCAGTTATATTATTGGGCACAATTTCATTGATCCAAAAGACAACTCTTATTTTGTGTTTTCTCGCTAACGATTCTTTTGTAGATTTGCTGATAGTTATAAATGTCGACAATT
Source organism: Melangyna quadrimaculata (assembly GCA_949320155.1). NCBI lineage: Eukaryota > Metazoa > Arthropoda > Insecta > Diptera > Syrphidae > Melangyna > Melangyna quadrimaculata. The sequence continues at coordinate 157,347,643 of OX439484.1, read as the reverse complement.
GGATTTTGTTCTATGAGATGTATTACTTACTTTACTTTTACTTTTGATGGCGCTCACAGCCCAGGATGTGCTTCGGCCTCAACTAACAAGCCCCTCCAGCCAGCTCTGTCCCTAGCTAGCCGCTTCCAGTTGCGCACACCGAGTGCTTTGATGTCGTCATCCACTTGTTTGCGCCACCTGTTACGGGTTCTTCTTCTGCTGCGTACCCCATCGGGGTTGGATTCGAAGACTCGTCGGGCAGGTGCGTTGCTGTCCATACGCTCCACGTGCCCCAGCCATCTCAGCCACTGTATTTTCAGCTTTTTGACCAGGTCAACGTCGCTGAATAGCCCGTATAGCTCGTCGTTGAATCTTCTCCTCCATACTCCTTCGATACACACCGGACCGAAAATCACACGAAGAATCTTCCTCTCAAAGCACCCTAGCAGATTTTTATCCGAATCTTTCAGTGTCCATGCTTCTGACCCATAAAGCAGGACCGGGATGATTATGGTCTTGTATAAAGTCTCCTTGGTTCTCTGAGAGAGAGCCTTACTACTTAAATGCCTTCTTAGACCGAAGAAACAGCGGTTGGCAAGAGTAATTCTTCGCTTGATCTCTGCACTGATGTCATTCTGCGATGTAATAGTGGAGCCCAGGTAGATAAAGTCCTTGACAACTTCGAAGTTATATCTGTCCATCGTGATATTTTGCCCGAGTCGACGATGTTGAGATTCCTCTCTCGATGACAGCATATACTTCGTCTTGTCCTCATTAACCGCCAATCCCATTTTAGCCACCGATTCAATGCTCGCAAATGCCCCTGCCACATCTCGCTTCGTTCTGCCGACAATGTCTATGTCATCCGCATACGCAAGCAATTGAACGGACTTTTGATAGATTGTACCGCTGGTGTTGACATGTGCGTTGAGATGTATTAGGTAGCTTAAATAAGAGTTCTTGATAAAATTGTTTCCCACAAAGAATACTACATTATTTAAGCAGACAAACAAATTAGAATGATATATTTTACTAAACGGATTTTTTAAAGATTAAAATTAAAATATTCTTATCATTCAGTTTGTTTTCAAACATACGATTTTTATTAATTTTATTAAATTAGTGTGGGAAATTTTTAAATTGATTTTTCACTCAATCACATTTTTATTACCATTTTGTTTGTATCATTTTGTTGTTAATTTTTAAACACAAACTTCAACTCATCATTTCACCTTTGATTACTACTTATCTCATTTTCAAAGATCCGATTTATGTGCGTACATATGTACATAAGTTATAGTTCTAAGACTCTACAAACATGTACCCAAATTGATTTTTTTTTTTTAACATTTAATAAATTTTGTTTAAATGAAAATCGATTTTACTGGAGAAAATTTGAATCAAGTGCACCTAGATTCGTTCCCGTTAAGCAGCGTCCACATTATGTTGATTTATGTATACTGGTATTAGTATCGCCCACTGACCGAAATCGACCACCAAAAATTCACATTCACTGACTCGAGACTTTGTTTGAACGTTAAATCACAAAATATTTGTTTCAGATCGGCAGTGCAAAAACAAGAATGTACCACAGTGTGTAAATGCGTGTCTTAGATATATTCTGCACGTCTCCGCATCTATGGCTTTCCAAACATATACGATTTATCAAGATCGGTTGGATACTTTTTGAGCAAATGGTACCACAACAGTGCTGATCAACAATGTTGAGTTGATGTGACCGTTAACGTTACCCGAATCAAATGGATAGATATCAAAAATGTTGATCAACACAACTGTCATTTGGCTAGTGTAGATATTTTATTTTGTATTTTCATTTGATTTATGAGATACTATTTTGTTTTCATTTGTGATATTTGCGTGTATTTTTATTGTCTTTTAAAATGAGATGTCCATGGAAAATTGACTTCGTAAATGAGTTTTTCCATGGAAACATGTCAGTATAAACACGTTCGCACTAGAATATTGATCGACAATGTAAATTAACAATATTGATCGGCATAATTTGTATGTTCTTTTAGGCTAACACTATAAAAACATGGATTTGACAATGGTTGGAAATGAACAACCAAACAACAATGCTCAATTCTTTCCAATTCTCTGGTTAATTTAATGAATCGATTGTGATTCTAATGTAGCACGTACAGCAAAATACGAGGTATCAAAATAATGTACGACTTCAAAAGTAATTACCCGATAACTATACAACTGTAACTAGCTCCTCAGAACCGTATGTTAGTAGTTCAAAATTTGTTCACTAAAAACTCGAATCTATAAAAGCCATGATACCTGAAAATTTCCTCTAAGCCCAATGCAGTGGTTTATCAGATAAAACCAACAAAAAAAATATCAATAATCATAAACATTAAAACTGTACAATTTTTGGAATTGTAACGCTTTTCTACACAAAGCCGGATTGAGTTTCTTACGAAAACCGAATTTTTTTTTCGAAATCACGCGTTAAAATGCCCCATACCGAGACCAACGATGTCACAAACATCATAAATTAATTGGTGATCCAAAACTACCTGAGGCGAGAACTAAGGTCTTCAACCATTTCTATGCATGGTGTTCCCGGAATTTGAACCCAGTACGGCGCGGCGCAGCGCGTCGTGGTGCGGTAGTCCAAATCTTTGCACAACATGTCAAATTCATAAAAGTTTAAAAAGTATGTAGGTATAACCAGTTTAAGAAGTTAAAAAAAATTAACTGTCACCAGAAAAATGCATACTTTTTAATTTGTTTAAGTCTGTTCTTCACATACGTACAAACCAACCGGCTCTTCAAAAAATAGATAGGTTCTTTCAGTCAATGTTGGCACTACAAAATCTAAGTTTTTTTGTTGTCCCTTTTTGGTTGAGGTTTCATAAACTGAAACACTTCTTTCAGAAGATATTAAAAATATTGCAATACATAGGGATAGCTATGCCCGCACCCACAGACGGAAAACATATCCCCTACTTCCAATTATAAGTTCAAAAAATATACGCATTAGGTACGTTGCTGGAAATTATTTTTGATTCCTTCTTCTCATTTCAAACATAGGAATCCTTCAAAACTCTGGGTGAAATGAACTTTTACTTTCATGACCTTGAAAACATTTTCCTCTTCTCAGCCAAAAAAAAAAAAGTTTCGGTATAAGTTTTTTTTTTTTTTCTTTTGGAAGCAGTCTGAAAATCTTTTCGATTGGTTGTCTAAATACGGTGGTGTATGAGCTATGAGGTTATTCTTTTATGTAAGTATACCTTAGGCCTTCTGCACACGAAACGGCTCGCTATAGACTCTTGTACTACGCTTTTTTGCGTCTCATCAGCAGCTCTCGGAAGTTTTGATAACACAACCGCTTACGGACATAAGTTGCAAAAATTCGTTGCTGCACACAAGCTTCAAATCACCAGGCGAATCACCAAGCGTACAGCAATTGTAGATCGCTAAGCGTACAAATTAAAGTATTAATTGAACTTTTTAGAGAAAATGACAGAAACATTGCAAGAACTTCTGTGAATTATCAATGTTTTATCTATGACGAGACGCTTCGTATGAAGTAGGCGTAGAGGAACAGTTGCTGGATATCAAATCCTGTACGCCTATATAATGAGACTTCATGTGCAGAAAGCTAAGCGTAGTGCGTGGAGTCGTTGCATGGCGTATCCTGTACGCCTCTATGGCAAGATCCCTCGTGTGCAGAAGGCCTTGTTCTGTTTATAAGTATGCATGATGTGGTTAAAGCAAAATTTATATTATCAGGACGACCGACAACGACGACACAACACAAACACAGAAATCGTATCAAAAACCTGAAAATAATATTGATTCCTTTCACCATTTTTTTCTCGTACACATACATATGTATATAGGCATCATCAGCTTTGAAATCTTTAGATTCAAGTTCATGGCCAAAATGGAAGTTTCAAATGTTCAAGAAAACAACGCCTACATAAAATTGGTACAAATTTCTTTCTTTCTTCCACACGCAGAAGCATGAGAGAAAGTGCGACTGTCAAAGTCCTTTCTCCCATATTTCTCCCCAACCCCACTTCGATATACATACGTTTGTATGTATATTACCTTTAAAAGATTCCAGACTGGCGTTGTCCTTTCTGGAGTAAATAAACTTGTGTCCTTGAACAGCTGTTCTCCCCATTATGCTTTTCCTTATTACCCTAGTGGGTTTTTGGTTTCAAGACTAAAATTTTTGTCTACGAATATACAAATACACACACATTTCGTTCGACACTAGGATTATTGAACAAAGGATCCTTATTCGTCTACGAGGCACAAAAATATCACAACGCGTACGCGTACCTACATCTAATGGGCAAATATGAATTTCAATGTCGGAGCGGTGGTGGCGCTCGTAGCCGTGGCGGTAGCGGGCGGTGAGACGAACAAAGTTTGAGAGAAATTTGAAAAAAGGACGACAACCTTTCGATAAGGGTGGTGTCGGCTATGTCGGCTGTCGATTTAAGGTTTCAAATTTTCTGCTTGTGTGTATCATTAGACTTTTGTGAGCTTATCGCTGGAGCAACCCCAATATCCTATTTTACACCAACAACAACACCAACAACAACAAACAAAAAAGAAGAAATAAATATAGGTATTTTTGTGTGTCTGGAAAAAGTAATGACCTATCTGTAACCGGCTGAGGGGTTGAGGTAGGCTTCAAGGTCATGGTAATATGAAATATTGTGTTTGTGTTGGTGTGTGTATTGGGGCGATATTGCGATGCGGTGTACAAAAGCCAATAGCCATTATAATTTTTTTTTCTTTCCCTCATAGACTATTGTGTGAGATGAATGCGGAGAATAATGAACAAAAAAAGACGATACACCTTTGAAAGGAAATTCTTCTTTGCTGGCTTATGAGGTCAATAAGTCTCCGCGATGGACGGACGGGTTTCATAAAAAAAGAAAAGTCCTTAGAATTTTTTGAATAAGTTAGAAAAATATGTAATCAGGTTGGAACAGAAAAACGTTATTTAGTATATGTAGGTATATATAGTTTGCTTTTAATATGCTTCCCAAATAGCAGACAGACAATTCCGGAGAGGATAACCTTTTCTTTTTTTTATAACATTTCGTTTGACTAGTTCATTTTCAGGTCATTTTTTCTTAGTAAACAGGGAGGAATTTTTTATATATCTAGGTACTTCTTGAAAACCTATGAGAAAATTAAGATTATGGTCAAAGGTATTTTGGTGTTGATTTAAAGGGAACCAAAAAAAATACTCAGGTTATTTCAATTAATTTATTTTTATTGGACCAGGGTTTTTTCTCGAATCTTCTAATTTTTTTTTTCGTTTTCTAAACTCGAGTGCAAAAAATGCCGTATACTACAACAAACTTCAACCGTTGCTAGCTCATTAGTCAAACTTCTAAAATCAGGTAGGTATTTCACTATTTTGTTGAAATTTTGAATATAAGAAGTCTCGAGAAAGCAATGGAAAAAACTGTAAATAAACAAATCCGTGCTGAAAAAAAAAAAATTACACAAACAATGAAATACTCAACAAAAAATATATTATCCTGAGATATGTCTTTTTTTCCAAAGGACAATGGGAAAAAAGCAAAATAAAAATATTTAACTTTTTGTTTATATTTTTTTGTTCGTATCTATTAAGGGATCAGTCCGTAATAAATGTACAGCCATTTTCTTCGTTACTAAGTAAGGAATAAGTTAAAAATATTTTCAATCCCTAATATTATATTAACATAGGGTGGTTTTGTGGGTTATTTTGTGTAACTTTAACGAATTGCAATTTTAAACCTTGAAAACAATACCCATTTTTATTCTGATAAATGAGATACAGGTTGATATTTGTTTTTTTTTTCAGAGATGATTTTGACATCAAAAATATTACTTAAAAAATAATATATGTATTTTTTACAAATTAAAAACTCCAAAAAACACTTTTAGCATAAAATTGATGCTCGCGACCGTTAAACATTATTTAAAAAATCTAAAAAAAATGTAGGTAGTGTGTTAGGGGTTCAAAAAACTTAACCTTAAAAAATGGCTTTAATCGAACGAAAAATACAAAAAATATTTAAAAAAATCAATGAAAATAGAGAATTGTTTTCCTAAAACTCATTTTACTAAACAATTAAATAACTCCTGTCCACACCGAATTTGGACATGTGGTTAACTGATAATGAATGTATAAATATGTACCTATATATATGATAATGAAGGCCATTCTTATTGGTGCTTGGCCACCATACATCTTTGACCATATTCCTTTAATAATTTTTTCACAACTAATAAACTTTGTAAAATGTGTTTGTCATTAAAACCTTAACATTACAAATTACATAGGGGAAAGAAGACTTTAAAATCTCAGTAGATAAAACATCAGAAGCATATTTTGAGTTAACCTTAGTTAACTCACCAAATAGTTTGAGTTTACATGGGGCTAATTTTGATCCCGCACTGAAAACCCGGTTCTATCAGTGTCAAAAAAACGTGGTTTTCACTATTTTTGCAGGTTTATTATTACATTCTGCCCATAAAATACATACGGCGCTATGGAAAAAGTGAGATCAGAAGTGGGAGAAAGGCAATGTACCAACTTGCACCTGATTTTAGTACCTTTGTATAATTATATGTAATTCAATGAAACAAAAATTAATTGCATGATATATAATTTAAGCTGTTGATTCTACGTACATACATACAACCTTCTGAAATTTTTTTAGTGAAATTTCCATTAGAGCTAAGAGAAATATTATTTCTTCCTATTCAAGGTATTTCAAAGAATTCTATTGATGCTTTGTTACTTCAACGTTATTAAAATACTTATATTTTACTGACCCAGTAGTCTAGACTTAGACTTTGTATTACATTTAATCAAATTATTCTTCAGATCTATATAAAGCAATAGCATTTGTGGTTACTTCTTTGGAAAGAGAAGGTTAAAATTCGTAGAATTCCATTTTTATTTGATTGAATTTTTTATTCGAAAAAAAGTGTATTTTAATTAGGACTTAAAGAAATCTTTATTTTTCCGTGAATAACTTTTAAGTGTGAAAGCAAATAAATCAGGATTAGAATTTCAACTATGCTTTAATTGTTTTTCAGAAAATAAAAAAATTTCCTATCGGGTTTTTTAACATTAATATAGAAGTCACCGTTATTTTTAAGAATCATGATTTTTTCAAATATTCTAGAAAATAGTTTAAAAAAAATACTGTAAGCCGAGTCTTGAAAGTCGTAAGTGCGCAGACAGACATACAGGCAGAATTTCGAGACCCACTTCTTTTGTAAGGTGAAATTAATATTTCGAGTTAAATTGTCTTACGAATCCATACCCTGCAATATAGTACCTATGTATAACCGCAAGTAAAAATTACAAATTACCTATTCTTAAAATATTTAGATTTAAGAGTACAAAATCAATAATAAAGGGTGGTTTTTAAGATTTATAGAACTTTAGGTTGGCAGCACTGTTTTTATTGACAGCCATTTTGTCATCTGTCATGTGATTTATCTTTAGTTTGGTTTTTCATTCCATCATAATTCGACCAAAGGTTACCGGACACGGCACGCGTCGTACATTGATTGCTGTTGATTCCGATTTTCACAAGAAAATTTCGTTCGTTTTTGGTTGAAAGACTACGTCAAAAAGCCAAACTGCCTCGTTTAGACTTTAGATTATCCTCAAACCATTGATGAGACGCTGGTTGCCGTAACGTCCAAAAAATCTGGCAGTTTGGTCCTCATTCCTTCAAAAACGATGCCAGCCAGAGGTCTACAGTCCATGGATATCATTAAAGAGCCATGATCAATGATTTTTTATTTCCTGAATTAAATCGCCTTGATGAGGGGGAGCTGTGGTTTCAACAAGACGGCGCAACATGTCACAGAGTGCCCGTCACAAGTGATTTGTTGAAGGGAACGTTTGGTGAGCGCATAAATTCGCGTTTTTTAACGTGTGAGTTTGCCTCCAAGATCGTACGATTCAACAACGATAGACTATATTTTCTGAGAGGAACTCAATGCTGTCTCATGTCGTTAAAGCGAAATCCACCCCCAATGCCGCTATCCATGGATGGCACTCTCAGTTCTCGGTATGTGTGTCACAGACCACCTTTTGTGGAATGACCACATATTTGACGTCGCCAAAAACACTGCTAAATGTTTAGGTTTTCTCCGTAGATGCAAGAAATTTTTATAGTGAGTGTTCTCGTGAAATATCCAGCTGCATTCCTCCCCTTAAACAATTCAACCGTAATACTCGCGCTTCTAGGAATGCCCATCAGTTTACCCTTGAGCCCAACTTCGGACGTACTGTAAAATACAGAGATTCTTTCTTCAGTCGCACCACACGAATGTGGAATGCTTTACCCGGCCCGACTTTCCCCTCTCATTTCGATGTGCAAACATTCAAAACCAATGTGCATCGGTATCTCCTTTTAAATCCTCTCCTACTTACCTAATCGCTCGTGCTGTCCTAAAAACATTTTAAGGGTATTCATAACCCCTTTTGTGCGCGCGGAATATAAAAAAAAAAAAAAAATATGAAATCGCTAGTCTACACCGACAAGCCAGATTGACGACTTGGAAAACAACATTCGCCGCGTTATTGCGCCTATACGACCCCAAAGAGTGATCGAAAATTGGATCTCAAGATTAGACTACATCCGAACCAGGGTGGCCATATGCCAGAAATCATATTTTAATAAAAATGGAAAAGAATTATCTTTCAACAAAAAAGTCAATTTTATGGCAATTAATACAATTTATCTGTGTTTTATTTTATTGTATAGCTTAAAAAAAATAGCCCTTATTTGTATAATGTATGTGTACATACTGCGAAAAAAGTTGGTTTCGCAATTTTGTCTGTCTGTATGTCTATGTCTGTCCTCAGCCCTCCAGCCTAAACCTCTGCCATAAAAATTTGTTGCCAAAAATAAAAATGATGTTTATCTCAAAAACTGATCCGAGGATTTTGTTGAAAAATATTCAAACAAATTACATAAAGAAAAACTATTTTTTGATAATTTTTTTATTTTCAAAAATTGCTTATTTTTGGTACCTCCGGTACAGCCATTTTTTTTTTGTTTAAGTTTTTATTATTTTGTAGAATAGTTGAAAAAATAATGTTTTTTAATTCAAAAATAACGATAATCTCCCATACAAATGTTGAAAAACCGTTAAGAAAAACTTATTTTTCTCAAAAACGGCTCCAAGAATTTAGATAAAAAGATGTGCGTTTAATATTTAAGGTATAGTCAATATTTTGATGAAAACAAATTTTACCAACAACGGTTAATAACGGTACCTGTCATAGAACCTCTATTTTTGATTTCAAAATTTCTCTTTGACGGCAGCACCGGTTTCAACCAAAATTTGTTCACAAGAGCTCCTTTATAATTCAAATAATTTTGCATATTCAAATGTTCAAAAAAATAATTTTTGGATTTTTAAGAGTATCTTGAAAACGGGCTAATGAATATTTTTTTTTTTTTATTTTGTGTAAAATTGTATTTTTTTGAAATACTAAATTGTGGCAACCCAGATTTTATTTTTTAAAATGAACCAAACATTTCCAACGATTTTTATTTTTTTTTATCAAGCAAATCAGATGGAATACTTGATTTTGAGCTCTTACTTTCAAAGACATTCAAATAATTTATATATAAGCCGAGTTTTTGTAATACTCATTAATTACTCACTTTTTAATTTTATAAGCAAAACAAAAACAAAACAATCACTGAGGACTGAGTAGTCTGATTTGTTTTTGCTTTGCGTTTAAAATAAAAAAGTGAGTATTAAAAAAACACGGCTATAGTTGGTATTTATTTAGATTTTTTTTAATTGTATCATAATATTTTGGAGCTAATATTTATGTACTTGTACAACATCAATTTCTAGCTACGTTAAAGTTGTTAGCTACGAGAGAAAATTTGTGCGATCCAGTCGTGCCCATTTTTCTTTTAATAGGATTGAATTCCATTTGATTGTACTGGTTATGAATGTAACTGATAACTTAACGTAGGACCTCGCATGTCATTATTCAAGAGCTCAATAAAACTTTGTCACATGCCAATATCTAATAAAATACGACCAGTTTATATTTTGTAACCCAAAATTTTAACAAAGTATGTTCTTAAATTCGAACACCCTTTATAGGGAGGTATGCGATTGTATATATTTGGTTTGCTTCGAATCAAGAAAGCTTAAAATTGATTTGAATCTTATCTATTTATCGATATCAAAATCAAACTTCAACCATTTGTAATTCCAACAAGAAATACCATTTATTTCGGACTAAACATATCAGACAATCACAAAACCGGCACCATACCGTTTAAATTTTTAGGTCTATATAGAAGTCTTAAACTAGAAAAAAAAATTCTTTTGTAGGATTATTTTTTTGAATTGTTTCATTTTAATGCGGTAGAGTTTTGTTCTTAGCACTTTGTTTGTTTGTTTGTTATACTCGTGTGCCTATATGTAGTTTGTTTTCATTTCAATTGGACACCTTTACCTTCCACAATATATAATTCCACAGCAACATTACGTTAGTGTAACGCATGCCATAAGCGGGCAACATTTGAGCCGTACTATATTCGCATATGGAAGCGCTTTTATAATCACTAAGTTCAGTTGCTGCCGCACTATGCTGCACTATACTGATGCTGGTTGGTGGTGCTACCTTGCTGTCGCTATTGAGGTCTTTGAAACATTTTGAACTTTTAAGAAGTTAGTTCTTGACCAGAATTTCAACGCCTTGTAGTCGATTCTATCTAAAGCAACTGGAAGCAAAAAAAAAATCGCTTTTTTTTGTGTGGCAAAAGCCTATGATGTGTACGGAGCCGCTGTGCTGGGAATATAGAAAGGTTGTTGCATAGGTTGGCTGAGGTTGAGGTGCCGCAGCAGCATGACTTTTGCGGGCTTGAAGTTGATTAATTTCGTCGGTTTTTCGTTGGTAGTTAGTCAGTTTGCGATCGATATGAGGTGAGCAGTCATTTGTTTTATGTTATGTTTTTTTTTTGTTTGTTTTTTTTTTCAAACTTTTTTCCTTGCATCTTTTGTTTAAACGATTTGGATAGCTATTGGGTGTTTGTGGTGTTTCGAATCTATCCTTCTCCACCTCTTTTTGTCTGAATTCTGGGTGCGTTTCAAGGTTGACAGCGCACTTTGTATTGCATGTTGGTTTTCTTGTTCTGTTGCGAGTAGGTAACAAATACATTTTATAGAAGAATTGGAAAATTGTTGACAGAATTTGATTTAATGTTTTCCATCAAATTAAATTGAATTTGTTGGCAGATTTAGTATAGTTAAATAGGGAGGCTTCTGACTGCTTGTAGGTAAATGTGTATGATTTGTGTACCATGTCTAGTCCACGCAGGGATACAGCTTCAAGCATAAAACTTTTTGCCAGCAAAGTCAAAATTAGCCAAGACAGAGTACTATCTAAATATCAATTTTCCGTAATTGAAAATACGATTGTGCAGGCGTATACAGATGGAGCTTATACTTTAGTACTTAGACCTACTATGTGTGGCTGAGAACATTTAACGTTCCGTACATTTGGCTTCGTGCATGTGCCATGTGTGAAGAAAATGTTTGTGTGTCACATTTCGATTAAATGTTAAAAATGCATCAACTTGATCCAATGTCGTTCAAGGCTTACAAAGTGACTAGGTATTGAAGATGTAGGGTATTGGTTCATTATTGAATGTTTCATGTTTCATTTTTTCAGAAGTAGGTACATACTTCTTGATAAATTTAATTTTTGTAAACAAAAACGATGAAGCCATTATCTATAAACTGCAAAACAGATTAACACCATATTTGCGGTATCTAAATTTTTTGCTGAGATCTTATAAACAGTCTTACTGCATCAAAAAACGTAACCCGTCTGCAAAAAGAAAACTTGTCAGATACTTGGCAATACCTTGCTGGATTTCAGTACTGAAAATTTAGACGAGGGAAACTTTTCAAACACTCGTGAGGCCCTCGCTAGTAAAACATTGTTGGACATGTTTCGGTACCCCATCGAAAATGTCTCTTGTATACCAAAACACACAAATTTTATAAGCACCGTGCAATTTCAGCATCATACGACACTATTTTCTCCCTTTCCTTTGTATTCTATTTCATATCACACTTTTTACTATGGTTGTGAGACACTGTATATTACAGGATTATTCAGATGGTTAAGTATTAGCCCGTAGCGTAATGGTTAGTGCGTTCGACTGTCACGCTGGAGGTCTGGGATTGCTTCCCAGCCTCGTCTATCTAAAAACTAAAAAAAAGTATTTTTTCAGGGCTACTGCCTCTTGCGAGGAATTGACAAATCTTCCAAGAGTATCACTTGTCACGAATAAGTGCTTCTCGTCTAGCCATTCGGATTCGGCATAAAATTGTAGGTCCCTTCCATTCCTGTCGACACGCGCACACAGGAATGGTTGCGAGTTGTTAGTCACTAGCCCCTGGTTCTTCATGAGCCGTTGTGCCACGCGATTTATTTATTTTTTTTCAGATGGTTAATGAACTCCATTTTAGCTAAAAAAATTTATGAAGATGTTTGGTGCAACCCAGAATTATTTATCATGTCGATAAATTTAAATAGCCTTTTAGCAAAAACACTTTTAGAGCGTTTTAGTGCAACTCGCAATTAGAATTTTGTTGTCAAATGCTTGACCTGACATTTTTTCTGATATTGTTGTCACGTTTAAGATTTGTAAATTTTTCGAAAAGTAAATTTAAATAAGTACCCGACATTTGTACTTGCGATATTTAACTACATATATAGGTACAATTAATGGTAGGATATGGATTGTTTAACAAATTGAACTAGAGGTTTTAATCAATTTAGCTATAAAGACAATTGGGAAGAAGCAAAAAGTGAGTCCCGTATTTTTTTCTGACTGTCCTTAATGACTGGATGAATTTTCTTCAAACATGATATGTAGGTACATAGCATTTTTTGGGTAATATTCACATTCACCAACAATATCGGTTCCTGCCATTTATTGTTTTTAGCCGCTGAGAAAAATATTTTTCTTCTCAAAAACCTTTTCTATATATTGCTTGAAAAAAAGGCTACTTTTTGCTATTTTTGTTTTGTTTGCGAAATGGTTATTAACGGTAGCTCTCTCTGGTAAGAATATTTTATTTAATTTTTGATTTTCTCAAAGTTGATTGAGTTGATTTTTTTTTTTAATTTCTTTACATATGAAGAAAAGCTTCTAAAAACATTTAAATAGTGTTGAATCACAACATTTTTAAGAGACTTTGTTTTGATTAAAAAAAATTAAAATGATTTTTTGTAAACTCAATATTTCGAAAATGACTTTATGATTTTTTTTTTTACAAACTCTGCATAACCCTGAGGCTACATGAGCCAGTACTGGCTTGCAAGTTACAACACATTTAAATTTTCTTACTAAAACATACAAACCTGAGCAACTTGCTCGTCAACTGGCTTGCCAATTTCGAAATCAGTTGGGAAGCCAGTAGAGAAGACAGTGGCCTCGTTCAGACTTTTATAGATAGCTTTTCGTTGGAAATTTAATGCAAAATTAAATATTCTTTCTACTACAACTTTTAATGAGAGGAGGGACCAAGAATTTTGAACATTTTCAAATTAGGCAACTGTCAAATATGATTGAAGGATGGCTATGATTATGATGAAATATACAAAATCTCTTAAAAATCCTAATTTTTTGAAAGTATATTTTTTTCTTGGGAAAAATTAGTGTTTTGGGGATTTCGGGCGACGTTTGCCATAGACTGTCAAATTAAATTGAAAGATTGCTACGGAGGTGATGCATTGAAAAACTTAAACATATATGAATGGTTGCGAGATTAAATTTTTTAAATGCGCGGGAAAAGACGATTTTAGCGCTTTTGGGTGACATTTTGGAACGAAATATTCCTCGTACGACGTAATTTAGTTTCTTACCTATCAGTCAACGTAAAATAAATAAATAAATCGGGTGGCACAACGGCTCATGAAGAACCAGGGCTGTGTGCGCCTGTCGACAGGAATGGAAGGGACCTACAATTTTATGCCGAATCCGAATGGCTAGACGAGAAGCACTTATTCGTGACAAGTGATACTCTTGGAGGATTTGTCAATTCCTCGCAAGAGGCAGTAGCCCTGAAAAAATCTTTTTAGTGTTTAGGTGGACGAGGCTGGTAAGCGAACCCAGATCTCCAGTGTGACAGTTGAACGCAATAACCATTACGCTTCGGGCTACTACATCTGGCAACGTATGAACTGTCAAATTCCATTAAAGGATGGCAACGATGATGATGGATTAAAAATCGTCAATAAAATCAAATTATTTTTAAAATTCAGTCTCTCAATGCATCTGTCAACGCTTTGGCAGTATTTTGCGTTGCCCATCACAAGACTTGATGCTGAATTCGACGACATTTTTTGATAAGTAAGAAAAAATCGAAGTCCGATGCCAAAGTAAATTCAATAAAAATGTGTATTTAGAATCCTAGATAGGCTATATCCTAGTAAAAGCTGAACGTGACCGCAGATACTTGAAAGCAACTTTCTTACAAGTTGCCTACTGCCTACGTCACAGCATATTCACGTATACGAACTTGACTCGTGTAGCCTCAGGGTTAAATCGTTTTCTAAACACTTTCTGGAATAACTTAAAAATCATAAAAATTTTGAAAAATCTTATTGTTGTCCAAAAAGACTTCAACGATTTTTATACTTAAAATTTGTTTTAATTAGGGCGATCTACGTTTAAAGAAAAAAAATATTTAAGTTTTCATTTCTATTAGCTGGTCTGGGTTCACTTTCCAGCCTCGTCCACCTAAAAACTAAAAAGGTTTTTTTTCAGGACTACTGCCTCTTGCGAGGAATTGACTAATCCTCCAAGAGTATCACTTGTCATGAATAAGTGCTTCTCGTCTAGCGGTTCGGCATAAAATTGGAGGTCCTTTTCATTCCTGGCGAGCTGTTAGTCACTAGGCCCTGGTTCTTCACGAGCCGTTGCGCCACCCAATTTAGTTTTATTTATTTGTTACTCTATTAGCAGAACCCTTTTTTTATTTTTGACTTTCTCCTTACAAAATAATATTATTAAATTTTTCAAAAAAAAGGGGGTTTTGCTAAAAAACATAAATTATCTTAAAAAATTGTTATTCCAATAGTTAAACCTATGTTTATTATTTTCAAGTAGATGTATTCTAAAATCAAACATTAATAACTATATGTATCTACCATATTTTTTTAGTTTTTAAAAGTTTGCCTAAAAAGTTTTTTAAAAATAACTGTTTTTAAAGTCACACATTTTTAAGTAGTTAGGGCGTTAAGGGCATCAACCTTGCACTTCATTCTGACGGGGATGAGCTTTAGTACACTAAAAGTCCACATCTTAAATTTACTTTTAAGAAGTGTTGCCATGGTGGCAAAACTGGCAGACCGGAGATATAAAAGGGTTGCTTCCTTAGAAGGTTATAAAACGAAATTTCACATAAATTGACCTAAAAAAACAGACATTGGACGAAAACATGAAATGTCTCATTGGAATGTAAGTGTACCAAAGATCATCCCGTCAGAATGAAGTGCAAGATTTAACCTAAAATATGGCATCAACACCCTCACTATTATTGTTTATCAACAATTTTGAAAAAAAAAACGTTTTTTTAATTTAAAAAATACAATCATCTTGATGAAAATACCACAATATAAGAAGCTGCTTTAAAAAAAAAAAAACTTGAAAACTTGTAGATACCAAACAAATTATAAAAGTCGCCGCTTTCGAAATACTTTGACAAATAAAATAAAAACTCTTTTACGGGGACACCTGTTCTAGATAAGCTTTTGAGTTTTTCTTTAAACGCTTCTAATAATTTACAAATTGTCCGCATTCTCCAACAAGACGATATAATTCTTTCTCAAACACAAGAACCAATTTTATTGAAATCGGAATTTCTACAATCGTAATAATGCGGTAAAAAGACTGATTACATGAAAATACTCTGTTACAATTATTATTTATCGATATCACTCAACGAACAGCGTATATCTGACCAAAAAGCAGAAAGAAATTTATCGTTTATTATCTTATCGTGTCACTTTTGTTTGTGGTTTCTTGTGCCCATCTTAACATCACATACCTATAAAGTCTATACTCAAACAATATTTGTTTAAATTGGTTAGGTGAGTAGCTTATGTATGTGTTTTTCTAAAGCCTTTAATATGTTGCTTTTGAAAACTTCTTTGTCATTGAAACACAAGCACCAATGGATACACATTTTGTCTAAGCCGTTCAAGAAAAACGCTAAACAAATCATACCCTATTAATGAAGGTATACACAGTCACCACTATTAGCATGTCTCAAGACTCTTCATTTTAACCAAAACTTCTCCAATAAAAACTATCATATAAGTAAGTTGACAAAACTTTTCTCTAAAAGCATCGATGAAAGGTCTTTGTTTCCACAAATGAGAAAGCAAAAAAAAACCTACGCCTCAAATTTGTTCCTCTTTTTTACACACACGACCTTCCTCCAAGGACAATCCTGATCCAAAGTCAGTACACTATTATTCGAATTCATCCTTAAATTCGTATATATAATGCGTCGCCTGAAGGGAAATACATACATTCGCTTGGCTCTGCACACTAAAAGTTGTCTATACCCAGTTTACTGGGCAATTTTTTCCCTATAACAATGTGAATTGCTTATGCACCCTATAAAACCACCCCCATGTCATAAACATTACCACTTAAGCTGCGTATTGCAGCTGAGTCCTCGCGCGATAAGCTGGAAAGCAGACAATAACTATATACGTACCTACCTTCTACCTACAGAGACTGCTTGCCTCAAAAACACTGCAGTTACATTATATTGCTTGATGTTTCCAGCACGTAAAATAGAATTGCACTGATCTGAAGCTATCAGACTTCAGAATCCCTCTAGCCAAATGCCATAATCCAATAGTTCACCCCCAGGCCAACCCTAACGCCAACCAATCAACCCATCCATTATACAACGAGCTCAATATACTCGCAGCGAAAACAATGCAAAATGAATGCCACTCCATGTGGAACAAATGAAAACGAAAACGGAACTATTTAGAGGGTGGTTGGCCGAATGAACGTAGGAGGATTTTCTTTACTATTTCCGAATCTGAAAGTGAAAGTTTAGCCCAACTCTCCTCATCCCCATCACTGATGATGATGATGTGAATGCGCACTGGTGGGTGAGTTAAGTTGAATGCTGGTTTTTATGCCATTGTGCAATCCGTGCGTTTTTTTTATTTCTTTTTTGAAATTTATTTTATGGGAATGGAATTTCAAATGTGACCTGTGTGTGTGTGTGTAGGGAAGCCGAACACACTGTTTGGTCTTCGTCCTCGTCCAGTTCGACTTCTTCGTGTGGTAAGTACGCGGCTATACATACAAAAATATTCCAAAGATGTGATTTTATCAGCTCCTTGGGTAAATTCCATCTCTGATGCATATTGATGCTCCTGGGGCATGGGGATCGTTTCAGTTGAATGGGGATTCCTTTGGAATTGCCGTGCAAGGACTCATCTAGTCTAGTGTAATGTGTCTGCATCAGGATAGGAGTGCTGAATTTATACTTATTTGGAATGTGAGCAGGGGTAGAAAAACTCATTAGCTTTTGGTGCTGTTGAAATATTTTGGGGGAGTTGTGGATGTTTTCGAACATTGAATTATGCAGAATTTTTGTGATAATTTTATAACATTTTTTTTTTGTCCGTCCTGATGGGAGCAAATAACTCATTTGATTTTATATCTCTGTCTTTTATTGATAAATCTCCCACGCCCCAATCTCTGAAAAACTGAATGACTTAATTGTTTGGAGTGGGGCATTATAAGAAGACAAAACAAAAAACCTTTGAAGGGATATCAAGTGAGATAATTTATTTTGTTTCCATGAAACTCTTAGCCATTCAAAAGGATATAGAAAAGAATACTTTATTTGCTTCTGTTTATGACAAAAAAAAAAAAAATGAAACAAAGTTTAAAAGAAAACGAAAGTCCATGTCATCAAGGAAGGGGTTTCAAATAAAAATGTATATTTTTTTTTTTCTTAAATTGAATCATTCGACAAAAGGACAAAGGTACTTTAAGAAAGAAAATTATTTTATAGTTAGTTCATGAAGCTTTGATTTTTTTTTATTGGTACAAAAATCAGTTTGTCAAAAATTGGTCAAGTCTACACTTATTCCGGATTATGTCTAACAAAAACTGTAAATGAACTTCTATTTCTGCCAGGATAAGCATTGTCATCATGATAACCTCACAGATTTAGGGATACAATTTACTAACTGAGTAGTAGCCCGTAGAGTAATGGTTAGTGCGTTCGACTGTCAAGCTGGAGGTCTGGGTTCACTTCACAGCCTCGTCCACCTAAAAACTAAAAAGTTTTTTTTTCAGGGCTACTGCCTCTTGTGAGGAATTGACAAATCGTCCAAGATCACTTGTCACGAATAAGTGCGTCTCGTCTAGCCGTTCGGATTCGGCATACAATTGTAGGTCCCTTCCATTCCTGTCGAAAGGCGCACACAGGAATGGTTGCGAGTTTTTTGTCACTAGGCCCTGGTTCTTCATGAGCCGTTGTGCCACCCGATTTTTTTATTTACTAACTAAGTGTGTGAAATGCGAATTTAACATTGTAAGGTAGTTAGTTACTATCATTTCATTGATTTGACTGACCATAATGTTAGATCTGATAGCTGGCTTTAATGTTAATCTTTAAATCTTCTTCTATATAAATAAAATTCAAAGGCTGTTCGTTGCTACAGCCAAAAAATTATGAACGACTGAACTTGTTTCGCTCATTCGTACTTGTCCTATAGTTTAATCGTATTTAGTTCTTATTTCTGTTGATTGGTTTCTTAGGTAAATAAAACATTCCTTTCAAACATTGGCGAACAAATCCAATTTTTAGGCAAAAAAAAAAATTAAAACGCGATGGTAACACTGTCCTAAACATGTTCGTTCTTGCTAATTTTGAGGAAATCATTTTGGTGATAGAGCCAGCCCAACAAACTTTTACAGGCAAATATTAGAATTAATTTTTTTTTGTTATCAAAACGAATCAAAAATTATCCCTTATAGCTTTTGTACACTCGGGTGTATACGCAATTTTTTTGTTCTATAGAATTATTAAAAAAATTGATTACTTTTTTATCTGCACCGAAAAGAAGTTTATGAAAGGTCTATTAAACTTTTCACCGATAATAGATGATCAGGTCAATTTATTTATAATAAATACATATGTATGTATACATATAATGTATGTATGGTATAAAAAATCAAACGAAAATTGGTGTGAAAATCACGTAAAAGTTAGATGCATTTATTTTAGCGAGAAGGAAGAGCAAGTTTGTTTCGAAACAAACATATAATCCAAAAGGCTTATGTAAAGCAAGCACAAACATTAAAATTTAATAAAATGAAAATCACCTTTTATTGAAAATATAAAAATCAAAAACCAATGAGAATACATCGCGAAAAACTGTGTTTTTCAAAAAGCCCATTTGCAAAAAAAAAAAAAAAAACAACACGTTTATCAAAAAATGCTCAAACATAAATGAAATGTTTCTATTTTATCTTTCCAAAAGTCCTTACTTAACAAAGATCATTCCGATTTATTGCATATTTTTTCTCAAACTTCTTTGCCTATTTCATATCATATCTGGCCTCTTAGCAATCCGATTTTTGAACTTTTATTAAGATTATTATATTCTATTCATTGCAAACAAAATTATTTTTCTACTTGCACGTGTTTTGAAAACATTGACCACCCACCGAATTAACTCTTTAAATAAATATGGTGAAGCGTTTAACCAGGTTCTGTAACGATGATAACAACAACATTTCATCTCCAATTACTTATTAAATTCCCATAGGAATAATGTGATAAATATACTGAAGTATTGGTCTGTTTCATATCATAAATTTGCAGTTCGTAAAATATATTGCATTTAAAAATTTTATAAAAAACATTTTTTACGAAAAAAATAAAACCAAAGAAAAAATATTTTTCTTTTTCACATTTGTGTGTAAAAAAAAAAAAAAAAATTAAACTGCCATTGTTTTCACAAAATAAATATTTGCTATCTATAAGTCAAATGACACCTTCTATCAAGACTTCATTAAAACGCTCAAGAGTGTAGTGATTTTAAAATGCTGTTTTAATTATTATATTATTAGACGTGTTTTTTTGTGCCCTCTATGTTAGCTTAAGAAATAATGGCACAAAAAAACGTTCATCATTGCTTCAGAAAAGAATTTGGCAGCACTGATATAACAATTACATTTTCTGACATTTTGGATGTCAACTATGTTTGTCAACAAAAAAAAATTAAACAAAATTTCGTTAAAATTTTGATAAACTAAAAGAAACGTCTCCTCCCTGGGCCAGATCTTGCTTTTGGAAAGTAACATTTATTTTAAATTAATACATAATTATATTTTAACAAATAAAAAAATGTTTGGTTTTTACCTTTTTTTCTGTCATCTTTTTCTCGATCATTCGACTCGTGCTTCAAGTAACATCTGCCAAATTAATGAATTTTTGACATTTTTTGAGAATTCATTGGATAATCGTAGAAAATAGTATATGGAAGCACTGTTTTTATTTTAGCTTAGATGTTAATCGCCGCGAACTAAGCATACTTGTTGTTGTATTTTACATGGAAATTTTGTTTAAGCTAACATATAGGGTACTAAAAAACACGCCCATTGTTGTTATTATTTTCGAAATTTCCCAACCCTTGATGAGTACTACTTGCAGCCCTTGTACCAAACCCTCCTCCTGTCCCTGTCCCCAAGACAGTGCTCTTAGGATGGTATGTTGGTTTAAAGTTAAAAACGTATAACAATAAACAGATTGGGGCGTATTCATAGTCATTTTAGACCTGGGTCTAAGTTAAACATAGGTTTTGTTGAATTTTCGGACGTTGATTCTATTTTTTTTAAGTTTATAATTTCAAAATATTTGAAGCTATTTGTGTAGTATACCAAGTTAACTATCTTATAGAAATATAAAACCAATAATTTGTAATTAAAATCGGTCTATACTCATTGAGCCAAAATTATCTTAAACTGTAGTTTAGTTAAACCGTATTTTCCGTATTTTTACTGAGGGATTGAATACTTTTATTTAGTTTAATTTTTTTTAAATTTGAATTCTTTGATTAAAAGGAAGTACACTCAGGCGTGTAAGCACTTTTTTATTTTATTGAATGTTGAACTAAATTTAATTTTTTTTTTATTTGTGTAAGTTGGAAACCATTACCATCTGTGATCAATTTATAAAATTGGTTACATAGCAAAGAAAAAAATCACAAACTCGAAAAAAAACCTAAGGCAAATAAATACAAATTTGGAATATCCTCACACATTTTTCTGATCTTTCTTTAGAAGTTAGAACCAAAAAAATGGTCTCTTTCAGACATGCAGCATTATCCTTTTCACTTTTCATTTTCCACTTTTTTTCACTAAAAAATACCACAAATTTACTGAAACTAATGAATTCTTAACAATACAAAAAACTTTTGCTTACTGTTAAGGCAAATTTTCTTTCTAAACAAATAATGTCAGATAAAAGCATCCAAAAAATTATTGATGTGCAGTTTGCTCAGTTATCACGCATCGACTATACCTACGTATCGAAAGCGTTTAGAAACTTGCTGCTTTATAAAAATGTTTACGTTTGAGTTTTGAAACTTACGACTTTGCATCAAATGCACATCTAATGCAATACGGAACTCAGCCATACTTTTTGGTAAAAATATGTTCTTTTTTTTAATATTACATAAATTGGACACTCTCATTTATCTACACATGTATGTATGTACATTTTTGAGAAAGTGGACCTGCAAAAATGACGTCAACTAAGTTGAAAAGATCGTTTAACATCTGGATTCTTCTTATTTTTATGGGCAAGCTTGTTTATTATTTTAAATAATTTGAAAAGTAAAAGCCCAAGAACTATTTAATTTTTAGTGGTTGACTTAGAATTAACACAATCATTGAGTATAATTAAAAAAAAAAAATCAGTTTTAAACAAAAATACCCGAAATACTACGCGCTTCTAGGAATGCTCATCAGCCCAATTTCGGACGTACTATCAAGTACAGGGATTCCTTTTTTAGCCGCACAACACGAATGTGAACGTTATACCTAACTCTATTTTTCCCTCTCATTATCACATTCAAAACCAATGTACATAATCATCTCCTTTTAAACCCTATCCTATTTTCCTAACTAGAAGATGAAGAAATTTAAATATTAAAATATTGAAATTACTTCTGTTTTTATTTTCCTAACGTTCGCACTGTGTTTTACATGTAAAGGGTATTAACAAGACCACCACTTGAGTGCGCGTCAAAAAAATTTTTTTTTTATTTTCAACAGCTATTCTTTTAAACAACTTGATTTAAAAATAAAATAATGTTTTTTGACTTTAAAAGAATCTAGGTATAGCATAAGTAAGTGTTTTTGTTTGCTGCTAGTTTTTAATAATATTTTTTTTTAATTTCAAGTATTTTTTTTTTTAGAAAAAATCCCCTCCTTCCTATGAGGAGAGAAATAGGTACCCCTTTCTTACATGATGGTTCTAGGTTTTTGGTCACATCTTATCACCCTGTAGGTATATGAGCTATATGTACCATCATAGATATATCAAAAGAATAGGTTTTCAAAAACTTACCTACTTTTGAGTAGATACCTAATTATAAAAAGGTGAGCTATTTGTGTAATTCGGAGATCGTATGTAAGCTAAGTTTCTGCCACTTTAATTGTGTACGCCAGTTATTAATCAACCAAAACACCACATATAGTTCTCCACTCATATATGTATGTATGTACTACATGCCTACCTAAAATACATATTAACATTTATATTACAAACAAAAATTCCATCAAAGATAACAAATAACAGACTTTTTGAACTTTTAACTAGGTATGTGGGTATTGGTAGGTTTCACGAAAAGACATTGTTACCGAAATTATTTAACTGTCTGCCTGATGATGTGTCCCACATGCTCTCCCTTTTTGTCGCCAACAATAATAAAAAAAAATATACGCATTCAAATCCCCAAATGAATCATTTTTAGCTCCCTAATAATGTCATGGTAGCTATAAACCTACCTAAACTACCTATGCCTACATCCTGTACTTACTAAACCTCATCATTGGGCTTAGCTTTTTTATGGAGACAATTTTAATATAGCTGGCATTGCGGTGAATGCCCTTGACCTTGTGAAATTTCCACAAGGAGTCATTTCCCCAGCTAAATATGTCTATACCTACCCAACTAAACCATACAAACGTGCGTCGTCTTCGTCGTCGCGACCACAAAACCAGCCTAACGTGCACACACATTTTTTATTAATATATTAATTTTATTCTATACGAACAAAAAAAAAAACAACAACAAAACAAGATAAAACAAACAAAGAACTATACCTACCTAAAAAATAAAACGTGTATAGGATCCGGAAAGCACAAATACATAAACACAAACGAGACGTCTGCTGTTCTAGAACCATAAAGAGTCCACCCAAAACTTTTCGTATACTTAAACGGCCCTACCTCTTCTCGGAAAAACGCCCGATTTAGTGTTCCTGAACAAATAATTTTCCTAGAAGCAAAACAATCATAACACAAACAAAGAGCTATATGAAATAAAAACTGTTACTCATTCATAACACCCTTTTACCAGCCCCCCAAAAAGCTCTGCTGGTATTTTCAATAGAGCACCAAGTATATAACAGAGCAGTTTTTTTTCATAAGGATGGGACTCCTTAAGGACCTAGTCGTATGTATGTTGTTATGCCTTATGTCTGTATCAAGTTTATGTTCCCTTTCTGTCTGGAAGTGAAAACTCATGACTCCTAAGTGACTTCCCTTCGTGCTTTAAAGCAAAGTTTGATACATAAAAGCACATCTACATAACTATATATCATATCCATATACAAGTGCTAGAAATGGGTGGCAAATAACTGATTTTCTCCAGTAGTCATCCGTTTGTGCTTGGTCTTGTATATGTATCTATGTATGTATGTATGTATGTATAAATGGGGAACCTTTTGCAAAGCTTCTAACTTCTTTCTTACTGTTGTCTCTACATCATCGAGTGTGAACAAATTTGGCTAAGAAGGAAAGCTTTTACTGGGGTTTAAAAAAAAGGAATCATGATGGAGAAATGGCTGGCATCAGATGGGATTCTCCCACCTTTTGATATTAAACTCTGCAAAACGAGAAGTGGTTTGAGATTGAAAACTCCCGCTGTGTCTCTGTGGGCATACAATATGTATCTATGTGTTTTTGTGTCTTATTCTGGCGGGGTTTTTAACCTAACGTCCGACGTCGTCATTGAAAAGTTGCTGAAACAGTATAATACGGAGAGACAAAAAAACAGAAGGAAGGATATACAAGAGCTAAGGCGAGTATACTTACAAAATTTTGACTCACATAAAGTCAAGCTACATTAGACACGTTATACCGTTATACAATAAAACGAATGTACATCAGTTCTGACAGTGGTTATACTTTTGTTCTGTATTTTTGTAAGTTGTCTATTTATTTAGATCGTTGAGAGGTTTTGAAAATTAAGGAAAAAGATTTA
Organism: Melangyna quadrimaculata; assembly: GCA_949320155.1. Lineage (NCBI taxonomy): Eukaryota > Metazoa > Arthropoda > Insecta > Diptera > Syrphidae > Melangyna > Melangyna quadrimaculata. The sequence goes on along the minus strand of OX439484.1, from coordinate 157,323,049 downwards.
TACTTTATTTTTTTTTAATATAATAATTTTAAATATATGCCTGTAAGACCACTGGTCTTTTATATGCAATGCACGGCACTAGTTAGAAGAAATAGAAGGAAAGGAAAGATTTTTGTTAGCACAGTGGATTGAGAATTAAATGTTAACTATCTCATGAAATTCCACGGGTGGCATCCAGTTGAAAGTGGGGAATAGTGAAAAGAATGCTACCTAGACTGGGGCTCGAACACACACATCCAGGCTAGCAGTCAAGTACTATATCCACTGTGCCATTGCCACCCGCTGACCTTAAGTCAGAATATTTCCAAATCGGACAAATTTAATAAAAATTATTCTCGTTTATTCAAAAACAATGTTTCGAAATTATATACATACATAGCTATATAATGGAAAATTTACAACATTTTTGAGAGACGAATAATTGATTTTTGAATATTTAGAAATTTTATTGGCGAAAAAACCTTTGAAAACGACCTCAGTTGCTTAAACTTCACAATATTCCACCTAAAAAAAAAAACAAATGGGCACGACTGGATCGCAGAAACTTGCTCTCGTAGCTAATAACTTTAACGTAGCTAGAAATTGATGAGCAATTGATATTCGGAAAACCGAATTAATTTTAAACGAGACAGAAATGCCTACAATGCTTAGATCAAAAGAACCAAATTCTTATATGATCAAAAAATTTGACAAAAAATACTGCAGTGTCCCAAGGGCAGTAAACATTTTTGGTCATTCGTAAGGAATATTAAAAACTCAACATCTTCATCGGTTCCCACACTCATCCTTAATGACAATCCCGTGAGTTCTAATGAAAAGGCCAATGTATTTGTAGAACAATTCGCACCAAGGTCATGGAAATGCTGACCAAACGTCAGCTAATGAAATACCTCGAAGAACGAAAGCTTATTAATGACCGTCAATACGGCTTTCGTACCAACAGTTCCACCGGTGGCTGTGATTTGATGGCATATCTCACGAAAAGTGGAATCAATCTATACAAAGTTTTGGTGAAAGTAAGATTGTTGCACTCGATATTTCTAAAGCATTTGATAGAGTTTGGCATCACGCTCTCCTATCGAAAATGCCTGCTTTTGGTTTCGATGAACTACTTCTTCAGTGGATTAGTATATTACCTTTCTGACCGTTCAATCCAAGTCATTTTGGCTGGTTTTAAGTCTTAAGTCCGTCAAATAAATGCTTTTGTACCCCGAGGCTCCGTTTTGTCTCCGACTTTGTTTATTATCTTCATAAACGATCTCATGTCTGAAAAGTCTTATCTACTTAACTGTTTTGCTGGTTTCGAATTCATCCAAAATAGTTAGTTGCTATACAACGATTATTAAGGTTTCTTTTGCAAATTTTGTTATAAACGCCTCTGATGGTTTTGATAATACTTCGCGTCCTTACTTTCTGAAGTGATTGATAAAAAAAACTGCATGCAGTATTTTTGTACGAATAATCACTTGACGGTTTGAAGCTATTTGATGGGAATCGCTCCAGTTTCGGTTATTTACACATTATGTACCTCGAAGAAAGGCTTGATCAATTTATGTAAAATTTTTAAATTCCTTAAAAGTACTAACAAAGGTGAACTCCAAAATTTTGCAAAAATTATTTTTTTCAATTGAAAAAACATTTTTTTTTTTTAATAATTTATTACGTAGGCCTTTGACATTAAATTCAGGAATAGTTTTAATTAAATTCAACCTTTTTCAAATTAAGTTTATCTTTTTTGAAATTAAATTCAGCCTTAAGCCTAGTACGGCGCTTCTGATGCGAAACGAAATTTGTCTGTGGTCTCCAAAAAGACAACGAAATGCTTACGAAAACACACCGGAAAAATTTTCATCGAGAGTTTAACAAATTGCAAATAAATAAAAAAATTGCAAATAAGTAACAACAACAAAAACACAAAAAATCCCAAATGTAATTTTACCGCACACAATTAATGGTCCGGGCAATTAGTTCTATGCGAAAAGAGAGTGGAGACTTATCAAAACAATCTGGTATAATCATCAATTTCTCTGGTCGAACAGCGTACCACAGAACGAAAAACACAACGAAATTTTACGTTTGTGATTTCGTTATGCAGCGTACTAGGCTTTAGGAAATAAAATTCAGTCTTTTGCAATTTCAATACGTTCTCTTGCAAATGAAATTCACCTTTTTGCAATTTAAACTCATCTTATGTTCGTGTACGTGTGCACATAAGGTGAATATAACTTCCAAAAAGTGAAATCAATTTCCGAAAGAATTTATATATGACACACATTTTTTAACAAAACTCTTGGAGCTGTTTTTGAGAACATAAGATTTTTCTTAACGGGTTTTGAATATTTGTATGGAAGGTTACGTTATTTCTTAGGTAAGAAACATGATTTTTTCAAAAATTGGTTTAAATCAAGATTAAAAAAAAAAAATTGATCAAGTCGTATTCAAAATATTGTGTAGGTATAAAAAAAATTCTTTTTTTTTTAATTTCGAAAAAAAGTTGTTTAAAAATGTTGGTTTAAGATAATTTTGTAGTTCTTGTTCTTGCTTTTCCCTAAAGAAAATCGTTGGCGTCGTTTTTGAGAAAAATAATGTTTACCTTTTTTTGGCTAGAAAAAGAAAATTGTACGCAGGTACCGTTATTTTTGGTCTTAAAAAAAATCAAAACAACGTGTGGGAATATTACCGATAAAAAACAATATGTACCAAGTTTGATGAAAATCCATTTAGCCGTTTAGGTGGTAGGTGTGCAGACAGACAGGCAGACAGAAATGCAAGACCCACGTTTTATGTTTTCCTTACCATCGTATTAGCAAAAATTTTGATCTAATTGCTTGAACGAATCCATAACTTTCCATAAAAGTATAACGCTATGCACACATGTATCGCAATTAAGAAATTCGGACTTGAGTATTTAACAAAAATATATTTTTCTTTGATTTGTGTTTTGCTTATACAAATATTTTTGAAATATCATATTCTTTGAACTATCAATAAAAATTGCATCGCGATTGGAAAATATTTACAAAACTAGATTAGACATTAAAATGATGAACGTGAATGGTCCAAATTAAGGTTTTTTTTCAAAAACGTCGCGTCGAACTCCTATTTTTTAATCGCATTTCTTATCAAAAATCAGTTTATTGCTCTATAGATTTTAGATAATACGAATCTACAGAGTTTAATAAACAAGTTTTGAGCCGTGGTCGAGATTATATAAAAAAAACGAAATCGTTACATGGCAGCAACTAGCTCTAAAATTCGCATTTAACCTCTAGGGAATGATATAAAATTAATCTGTACCAAATTCCAAATGAATTTCTCCATCCATTCAAACTCTTACTAGTTGTTCACCTACATGTTTTGACGAACAGACAAACAGACTGATGCGACGGACGGGTGGCGGCGTACATGCTGAAAACATCTTGTTTTCACTAAATCATCATCTTAATGAAATATTGGATTAATCCACCTTATTTTGTGACGCGAATTCAATATTTGCCCTTTAGGGCCAATATCCATAAATCGTTCAGTATTAGGGAGTATACTTCCTCATAACCTACTCAAAATTGACCTTACCTTCAGAGGTTGAATACGCCCTTCTTCCATTTATATGATATCTTTATCTCGTGTTTGGAATGAACCATGTCTTATGCACAAAGTCTCGTTTAAATAAAAATAATTTTTTATTCATAAGAAAAGGTTATACAAGCAACATTTCCAACCAGATTATATTTATCAATTCAAATTGTTGCTTTATTTCTACTAAAAATAATATCTTTTCATTTCAATGCATAATGTTCTTAAATAACCAATAAACGTTTTTGGTTTTATAACATCTATTTTCTATGTTTAGAATATTTTTCCATAGGATTGTATTATACTTTTCCATTTTTGTTCTTGAAAAACAAATTCCGTAGAAAAGTCTTTGCTCAAATACCAACCAACGCAACGGGACAAATTATATAAGTTTTTTAAACTTTGTTTTATTTACCATCAATACAATCAGCATCACGTGATTTTGTCATTTAAAAATCAAAATCATTGAATTAATTTCCGTAATTGTGTTATTTTTCTTTAGAAATTTAGGTTAAAAAGTAAAAAAAGGTGCCATTTGATCTCTTGAAAAAATATGAATTTATGGAAAACGAAATTAAAAGTTATTGAAGCAGTTTTTTTTTTTTTATTATTTTTTGTACTTAATTTACATAAAATTTCGAAAACATTTTAAGAAAACAAATATAAAATAATTAATTAGAGGGCAAAGTGAAGCTGTTTTTTTTTATTATTTTTTCTTAAAATAGCATATTGAATATGTCGGAATATGAAAGGAAGAAAGGAACAGTTGCGTTCACGGGCTTTCATTTTTGAATATTATGTTTGTCTGGAATTTAAGCTTGCCTAAAACACAAAATCAACCAAAACTCATCGATGACTTTACGAGAGAATATAGTCACAATGATTATTTTTCAATATTTTTGGTATAACTCGAAAACTGAGCCGAATTTTAGAATTTTACCCAGGCGACTTTTTGCAGGAAATTAGATTTTATATTAAGGGGCCAGTTATAGCTATCATTGAAAACCATAATTTGAGACCCTTCGAAAGTTTAATCATTGATTATTTAAATGCAGAAATATAGCTTACGACTTCAAAATTATTTCTACTCCAAAAAAAATTCATTTTGACCCATAACTTCCCCATAACGTAACTTTTAATTTTTTCAATGACCATTGAAAAAATAAAAGTAATTTTATGAGAAAAGTTGTGCCAAATTCAATTTTGTTTTACCTAGAAATAATTATTCATCCCTATTACGATTGTCGTTTCACTAAAACGACAGTAAAACAACAAGGCTCTATAGGCGACAGTTGGCGTTTAAATAAACCCAAATCTAATAAAATAAATCCATTCACTCCAATCTCCACGCATCTCATCATTATAGGCGTTTTTCTTTTTTAGTTCAGAGTCTGAACTGTCAAACAAAAAATTGTGTTTCTTTTTTACCTCTGAACGTTCAGAGCTTCAAATTTGTTTTTCTTTTTCTTTCTGAACGTTTTCTGAGCTTGTTCAGAGCGCACTCTATGAGCTCAGAATAAAATAACTGAGCAGACCGAGTTGAATGCTGAACACAAGCATTTGATAGGTGAAATTGAAAAAAAAAAGTGACAGCTTAATGTTCAGGTGTGTTTCAAAAATAATTCTGAGCGCTCAAAACCAGAACACGCTTTGTTCAGAGGATGTTCAGAGCATGCTCGATATGCTCGGACTCTGTTCAGAACTCTTTTCTGAGTTAAAAGAGAAAAACGCCTTATGACGAAATTCGTTTGAATTAAACATCACTTGAGGCCTCCAGGGATGTGTCATTTTACTGTCGTTTTAGTGAAACGACAACCCTAATAAGGGTGATTATGTCAATTAGCTTTACTTTGGCATCAAAGTAATCATTTATTTTTTCTTCAAAATCTCTCAAAATTGACAATTAATATTTTCAATGATAGCTATAACTTGTCCCTAAAATGGATGGTTTAAAAAAAAATGTTTAAAAAATCTAAGCAGGAAAAAATAATAAAAACAAACTCAAAAAAAAAAGTCAAAAGATCATTGATTTGAAGTTTTTGTACTAAACTGATGCTCATGACTTTTTTTTGTGCATGTATATAGATGCAAGACATTCAAGCGAAAAGAAGAAAAGGCTCAAGCCTTATACCTGATATAGGAATACAAAAATATGTTTTGATAAAAATTAGCGGAAGTGGCGGAACCATATATTTTTTTAATTTTTGAAGTTTTTGCTCGTTAGCCTAAATATTATAAGAATGGGTTGATGATTTTTTTTAAATATTGGATTTTTAAAAATGCTATAAAATTAACGAAATCAAATTTTGTCTATGTATTGGTAAGAGCAAACATTCGCATTCATTATGGAACACAACATCGTTTAAGTGGCTGCCTCGGCTTGCTTCGCAGTAGCGCATTCTCTCACTTCAATTTTCCAAGACCTTGTTGATTTTTTCGGGTTTCGGGTTGTAGCTCACGGATTGCTTGGATGATATTGGCCTTTTGTGTTTGAATCGTTTCCGGATTGTTGTAATAACTTTGGTCCTTCAGGGTTCCCCACAAAATAATAAATCCAAAGGGGTGAAATCGCAGCTCCGAGGCGGCCAATTGACATCGCCAAGAGGTCCACGAGACCGAGGCAAGACGACACGAGACTGGCTTTTAAGCAACCGAGACGAGACCGAGACGAGACTGCATATTCGGACCGAAATTTACAGATAGTCTAATAAATTAAAAAATCCAATTTCAGTTAAATATTTATTTTCTTCTGCACGCATTCAAACTATAATTTAAAATATTTCGTTCCAATTATCAACAAGTTGGCTGCAAATCGTATTTTTCGGAGACGAAATTTTTGTAGCAGATACCGTTATTTATATGGTACCTATTTAAAAAAAAAAAGCAATATTATGTGTTGGGTTATTATCCAAAAACACTTATGGTACTAAGTTTGAAGTAAATCTATAAACAGGTTTAGGTCAAATATTTCTCACAAAATGTACGGAATCAGCAAAATTTAGGCTGGTATTCACCGAGCGCTCATAAACCGCTCTTAATTTATGAGCTTCATAACTTAAGAATTATTTATTTGTGCTATTTACCAACCACTCATAACTATTTTTCTATATTCGAAAATGAGAGCGAATATTCGAAAATGAAAGCCAACCAAACATTCCCAAACTTAAAACTCGAACTGTTTTCGGAAACTATAACAGCTGGGTAGGCTAGGCAGACACCAAAAAAATATCACCAAACGCAAAACATTTTTTAGTTTTGTTTGTAAAATAGATGATATTTCCCTGGAAAAAACTCGCCTCAATTTAGTTGGAGATTTTTATAAAAAGAAGCATATTACTACCTATGTATGAAGGTTTTATAATTTGTTACTTGCTCTGTAGGAAAAATTTTGGGTTCGTGTTAAAGAACCATCGTCATTTTAATAGAATCCAACATTACGATGACGAAGAAGTCCTTCGGTATTGGTATATGTGGCTGTGATTTGCTACAAATTTGGTATTAACATTTTAATAATTAATGTGATGACTTAGGGGAGATTTTGGTTTTGTTTTAGCCGATCTACAAATGTACATATGTACGTTTTTATTTTTTCTATACATTTTTAACAAATTTTGGAACAAATTCACTAAATAAAACACTTTTGGGGTTATTCCCCTTTATAAAGTAACACAGTTTTGCACAGATAGAGAACAGAAATATTACACAAAAAAAACTAGACTACTTTTATGACTTTTTGTATGATTTCCCATGACACGAGAAATTTATTTATAATGCAAAATACGTCTTTATCACCGCAAATAGTTCAAATGTTTAATTTAATTTCAGAAAATAATTTAGACACTTTGTCGGATAAATTATTTCACAAAATTAATTCTCTGAGAGTATTTATAAACTGGTTCGAAGTAATTTCCGAGGAAAATTCAACTCGGGGAGATTGACAATAGGAATATTCGACTCCTGAGAGAAAAGAACAATCTCCCCCGGAATCGCTGCCCTATTAGCCTGAATAGGAAGTGGTTTTTAATGAATTGAACATTACATCATTGTGTTTTTCTATTATCGTTTACAAATAATTCTTTTAAATGCTTATTTTATGACATGACAATAAACAGTTAACAATTAACAAAAATACGTTTGTGAGTTGTGATAACAGAAATACCAAGATGGCGAATTCGGTGTATAAAATGACCATCATTCTTATTTCTATTTATCATGGTGAAAAGACCACTCATTACTTTTGTGAGCGCTCGTAAATTTTCATTATATTATTGCTTGATGAATAGGTTTATGAGGTTCTTAAATTATGAGCGTTAGGTGAATACCGGCCTTAATTTCAAAAACTCCCTGGGCCCTTAATATGAAATAGGAAACGAACGGCAGAAAAAACGAAACCCAGAAATACGATAGTCATGGCGTAGAGCGATCATGAAAAACGAAAATGGAATCAAGAAAATGTTGCCAGCCAAAATTGAACAATGGTATTTTTTTAAACGCAACTAACTTCACACCTATTTACAAATGTCAAAATGCGAATGTTGGAAAAGTTTAAAGTATAAATTTGATTTGCATTAGTTCGATAAAATGTGTTTTCATTGTGATTACTTTCTTGAAAGCGAAGATGAAGATGAATCTGAATCCGAAGAAGAAATGCGTGTAACAAGGGGACTCTTAAGAGATTCATCCAACGCAATGAGCCTTTCCAGTTCCACGTATCATGTTCCTTTTGATCATGTTGTACTAAGTAAATTCCTAAAATATTTTCAAGGTTCAAGCAACTTTTTCGTCTGAACAAGGAAGCGTTTAAATATGTATTGGATGAGATTGATCCTCACCTTCTAAATTTTAATTCTACATATACAACCAAATGTATTGAAATTAGCTGCAACACTTCGGTTTCTGGCAGAGGGTGGATATCAAAGAGGAACCGGACAGGACTTACTTGTTAGTATGGCACAACCAACTTTATCGGTTACCCTAGCAAAGGAGCAAGGCAACTCCATTATTCACCGGAAAAGCTATCCAAATCACAAATATTTGTGCTGCTTTGCACAATATTTGCAAAAAGTTTGCTGTACCAGACGTCCCGGTTGTGGAAAACAATGAGGAAGGAGAGGAGAGTGAACTTATTGTATGTAACTAGTGATTTGAGTCAATTTTCGAACATAGCGACAGAAATACGAAACCAAAATAAAGACAATTTGTAAACAAAATAAAACTTTTTAATTCTGTCATTGAAGTAGGTATATAGGTGTATCAACGATCACAAATTTGATTAATATTAATGTAAGATAAAATAAGTTAAAAAAGTAAATAAACATAAAATAAACTCTTCTTGAGAAAAATAAAAACTTCACAAAAACAAATTAATTTAATAAAAAAAACTTAAAAACCAAGCAAATACTTAAATAACCTTGGGCACTTATGTAAGTTAAGTTACTCACTACTGCTTGAGTGTTCATTATCATTTGAAACGTTGTTGTAATATTTCCTGTTCATATTCATTTTGTCTTGTCTAAGTTTCGATTTGTGAGACTTAATTGAAATTAGTTCTAATCGTGCATTATGTTTCTTTATGTTATTTAATTTAAACTCTTCAAGTTTTTCTTTTTGAAGGTCATAAAGATTCCTTCTTCGTCTATCTGCTTCTTTGTTCCATTCATTTAATCTAGTCAGCTCTTTTAAAATCCCCTTTTGCGTTTCCTCTAGAACATCAAGCTTTTCGTTTAGCATTTTGAGGGCTTTATCTTGTAGGGCAAAGTGCTGTTCCAACATAGTGTTCCTGTTCCTTTTTTTGTTGTTTTTTTCTTTCTACGCGGCGGGTTAACTTCTGCATTGTTTTGTTGTGGTTCACTATTTTCAAGTTGTGGTTGAGGGTCGTCGATTAAAGTAAGAAGATCCTGATCATCAGCATCTTCCATCAATATATGAGCACTGGTGCAGGTGCCGCTGCCGGCCGTCACTTGAATAATTGGACTATTTCCATTTCCATTCGGATCACCAAATTGTTTGTATAATTGGTTGCCTGAAACGGCCTCATTTAGGTTAAGGATCGACATAACAATTTTTTCGTTTTCAGAATATTTTTTCTGCTAATTAGGTACCCCCCTGTACCGCTAAGATGGACCAAATTCTCGCGGATTTTTCTTTTAAGATTATGTCTCTTATCTTTCCATTCGTCTTTCCAACCATCCGTTGTTTTCTCTGGAGGACCGCATGCATTTAACTTAGCAGCTAAAGTATTCCAAAGAATTTTGGCTTTCGATTTGGCTTGGCTCGTCGGCAATTAATTTTTTGCTATACTTGGATTACATTCCATGAAAGCTACAAGAAAAACCATTTGTTTAGTATTACTTGTAGGCCTAGATAGTAGAAATATCTTATTCTTATGTTTTTCATAATTATATTTATTATTTAACTTATATTTTTTCTCCGAGCTCACCAAAATGAAAATAACCAAACAAAACCAAACCAAACCCCAATAATATTTGACACTTGACACTAACCCGCCAAACGAGTGCTTGAAGGCACTCGTAAATAAAAATATATGTATCGTTTTTCTTACGATTCTCGTTTCTCGTAATCGCAATTTTACAAATACGCGCTTCGTCAATCGTTTTTCGTAATCGCAATTTCACAAATACTCGGTATTAAAATCGAGTATCGTTTTTCATAATAACCCCCCTGTTTCAATATTTGTTTTATTTTGAAGTAATGCCCGTAAAAAGCTTAGGTCTTTTAAATTCAACTGAAATTGCACGGCACTAGTTAAAAGGAACAAAAGGAACTTAAATTTGATATGAAAAATTCTGTACTTACATATATTTTTCACAATTTGAAAATTGATATTTTTTTTGTTGTCTAAATTATCTATAATTTCATAAAGCGTTGTACAAACGTTTGGTATATTTAAATTGTACAAGTGTAATAAAAATTTATCATGCCTTCAGGTTGACTATATAGACAACATTAAAAATTCGACCATAATCAAGTGACACTGAGTGTGTACAACTGTACATCCTTTCTTTGCTTATCCAACCGGTTGGTGGTGGTGGTATTGAATATTTGGGGCTGGGACTTGGTGCTGTTCATATTATTATTCCCTTCTGCATCGTTATAACGATTTTATTTATATATGCATGCACAAGGATATCCCTGTCCCACGCTGCTGGCGCTGCCGCCCAGTTATACATTTCAACCAGGATATAGCTAGCTTCTGATTTTAGGTAGCTATAAGACACAGCCACGGGTGGGTCCTGTTCAATGTTTGCAAAGTGCATGGCGGAGCTTCCGTATATCTATTAATGTTTCCCCTCGTATAGTCTCATATATTTGTACATATATAAAAGAGGGCAACGAATGCATTTAAATGAAATGACATTCAGCACAACCTAGCAAAGGTCGAATTCATAAACAGGATATAACTTCCTTATGCCAAGCTTCGGTGTGCTCATTGTAATTAAATGCACTTATATTGAATTAAAAGATAATTTGTTTTAACTTATTATTTTTAATTTTTCATGAAGACTGACGAAATTTTGAAACACACCAAAACACTTTTTTTTTAATTTTTGTTTTTTATAAAAATTACTAACTAACATTATGTGGAAGTCAATTTCTGTCTTTTCAGGAAGTTATATTATCTAACCAAAATGTGTTCTTTCAGAAAATATAAAAAATAGAAATTGAGGAAAATATTTATTATGGTTCTGACAGTATAACGTATATTATAGGTAGGAGGAACCCACTTTTACTATATCAACAAAAAAAAAAAACATAACTATATTTCCTTAACTTTGAATATGGCTTTGAACACCAGTCAAGAAGAAAAGACACGTTTTATGAATATATACTATACAGTACACATATCACTCAGTTGTTTTCCATATTCCTTAGAAATCTTACACAACCAAATGGTATTTTTATTTTTCTCAAATATTAATGTTATATGATTTTTTGTAAACAATAAATAAAACAAGATATTTAAAGACAATTTGAATGACAATACTAAGAAATCACACATCCACCCAGCATGGAGGCAAGGTCTTAAGTGAAAAACGAATGTATTTTTGTTATAGAAAACGTTTTTATTATATAAAAATGTATTTTATAAAAAGAGGTTATTTAGTAAGAACTAAAAGCAAAGGGATTTTTTAGTCCAGATGCTATATAAATGTTCTAATTAAAACAAAATACCAAAAGACAACAACAACAAAAAAAATATTTAGATATGTACATACATTAATGACTTAAGCCCAGTTTTTTTATTGGCGAGATTTTAGTTTAACTAGGACGAATTTGCAATGTATACAACGGGGCCTTACTAGTTTTTAAAGAAATCAAAAATGTATAAATCCTAAATAAAAAAAATTATTTTCAAACATTGTATCGAGCATTAAAACTACGTTTTAAAATTTTAATCAAATGAGGATATTTCATTGAAAATTTCCAATCTCAATTCGAAGGCCCCACATTTCCAATACAAATCCAAATTTCAAAATTTAGTATTTTCAACCAAATTAGGGCATAAGAAAGTTTGGTAAATGTGTCAACAGTGTATAACTTTTTGCTTCTTCTGACGCTATTGCTTCTACAATTACGTATATGGAACATGGACATGAAACTTGAACACAACATTACATTGGGATTCAAGTTCTATACATCGGTAAACTGTGCACAGGGAATCAATATTTCCCGTGAAGAAAAACAACCTAGTTTTTGACATGGCACTAGAGAGTTTTACATAGATTCTGGAAAAAGAAAGGACAATGATTAGCAAAGGCTAGAACAAGGGCCTTGGCGATTTTGATTGCCTCGTCAAGCAAAACAAAAAACAAAATTAAAGTAGGCTTATGTGGGGCTTGATTCAGGCTGCCTACGAAACGAGACTCGGCGAGACTTTTGTAAGTCTCGTCTCGGTTTCGTTAAAATCGAAAACTTTCAGTCTCTTCTCTGGCTTGTGTCGGTCTCGTATAATTGAGTCTCGTTTCGGTCTCAGTCTCACCTTTTTCGCGAGAAAATTTGAATTTGCAGTCTCGTCCCGGTCTAGTGCCATTAAAAAGTACGATTTTCGGACAACCTCTTGATTATTGGAACGAAATATTTTCAATACGTCAAAATATAATTTGTCCCCCATATAGTTTAAATATGTGCAGAAGAAAATAAATATTTAACTAAAATTGGAATTTTCAATTTATTAGACTCTCTGTAACTTTCGTTCCGAATATACAGTCTCGTCTCGATCCCGCGATCTTCTGCTTGTCAGTCCAATGCTCTACCCCCTGGGCTAAATCGCTTTACAAAAATTCAATGTCGAAAGTGAATAAGTTTCATACTCTAATGTTTCATACCATATTGCATAACAAACACATATGATATACAGATGTATCACACTGTTAGAAAAAAGGGTTATATGAAAAAGAAGACAAATGAAAGAGAGAAAAAATATCATATGAAACTGGTTTTGCATAATGCTCATAAAATGTTTATTTTTGGTGTACCAAGAGACATTTCTGATGGGGTACCTAAACATGTCCAACAATTTTTTCACTTGCGAGGGCCTCAGGAGTGTTTCCTCGTATTTTCAGTCTTGCAAATTAAATTTTAAAACTTCCTGGCGCAACATTTTAAACGATTTTGTTACATTAGGTTGTTACATTATGATGCTATGTCATTTAACCTATAAGTTCAAACACCTTAATCTTGATGATCAGGCTGATAGAATTCAAGATAAAAGGTTTTCCAAGCTAGCTAGCTTCTGATTCTAGGTAGCTATAAGACACAGCCACGGGTGGGTCCTGTTCAATGTTAGCAAAGTGCATGGCGGAGCTTCCGTATATTTTCTAATGTTTCCCCTTATAGTATATGTACATATATAAAAGAGGGCAACGAAATCATTTAAATGAAATGACATTCAGCACAATCTAGCAAAGGTCGAATTCATAAACAGGATATAACTTCCGTATGCCAAGCCTCGGTGGGTTCATTGTAATGAAAGGCACTTATTATTTTTAATTTTTCATGAAGACTGACGAAATTTTAAAAACACACAAGCATTTAAAACTATGTTTTCAAATTTTAATCAAATGAGGATGTTTCATTGAAAATTTCCAATCTCAATTCGAAGGCCCCTCATTTCCAATACAAATCGAAATTTCAAAATTTAGTATTTTCAAGCAAATTAGGGCATAAGAAAGTTTGGTAAATGTGTCAACAGTGTATTACTTTTTGCTTCTTCTGACGCTATTGCTTCTACAATTACGTATATGGAAAGACATGAAAATTGAACACAACATTACATTGTGATTCAAGTTCTACCCATCGGTAATCAATCTTTCCCGCGAAGAAAAACAATCTTTTGACAATTTTGACAAGCCACTAGAGAGTTTTACATAGATTCAGAAAAGAAAGGGCAAGGTTTAGCAAAGGCTAGAACAAGGGCCTTGGCGATTTAAAGTAGGTTTATGTGGGGCTTGATTTAGGCTGGGTGCGAAACGAGACTCGTCAAAACTTTTGTAAGTCTCGTCTCGGTTTCGTTAAAATCGAAAACTTTCAGTCTCTTCTCTGGCTCGTGTCGGTCTCGTATAATTGAGTCTCGTCTTCGTCTCAGTCTAACCTTTTACGCGAGAAAATTTGAATTTGCAGTCTCATCTCCGTCTCGTGCTATTAAAAAATACGATTTACGGACAACCTGTTGATTATTGGAACGAAATATTTTCAATACGTCAAAATATAATTTGTCCCCCATAGTTTAAATATGTGCAGAAGAAAATAAATATTTAACTGAAATTGGGTTTTTCAATTTATTAGACTCTCTGTAACTTTCGGTCCAAATATACAGTCACGTCTCGATCCCGCGATCTTCTGCTTGTCAGTCCAATGCTCTACCCACTGGGCTAAATCGCTATACAAAAATTCAATGTCGGAAGTGAATAAGTTTCATACTCTAATGCTTCATACCATATTGCATAACAAACACGTATGATATACAGATGTCTCACACTCATAGAAAAAAGGGTTATATGAAAAAGAAGACAAAGGACAGAAAGAAAAAATATCATATGAAACTGGAATTGCATAATGCTTATAAAATGTTTATTTTTGGTGTACCAAGAGGCATTTCTGATGGGGTACCCAAACATGTCCAACAATTTTTTACTTGCGAAGGCCTTAGGTGTGATTGAAAAGTTTCGGATCCGGATCTGGATCCGAGGTTCCGAAACTGGATCCGGATGTGGATCATAGGATCCGACACTATCCGGATATTTTGGATATCGGATCCTGGATCCGGATCTGAATATCATTTTCGGATCCGATCCGGATATTCTGATGGGGTACCCAAATATGTCCAACAATTTTTTACTTGCGAAGGCCTTAGGTGTGATTGAAAAGTTTCGGATCCGGATCTGGATCCGAGGTTCCGACACTGGATCCGGATGTGGATCATAGGATCCGACACTATCCGGATATTTTGGATATCGGATCCTGGATCCGGATCTGATTATCATTTTTGGATCCGATCCGGATAGTGTCGGATCCTCGGATCCAGATCCGGATCTGTATCCAAAGATCCGACACTATTCGGATCCAGATCCGGATTTGGATCCGAGGATCCGACACAAGATCCGGATCTGGATCCGGGGATCCGACACTATCCGGATATTTCGGATATCGGATCCTGGATCCGGATCTGATTCGCATTTTCGTATCCGATCCAGATATCCTAAATATCCGGATACTTTCAAGCACTAATTTTAACATCTAACTATCTCTTAACATTTTACTTAAATTAAAATCACAAAATAGTTACCTTAACTTTTAGTAATTTGCTTAATCCATATGACTGGATAATGGAGAATTTTATTCCAGGTATAGGTTTGAAAAGATTACAGTTCGGTTCTTACTTGCATACCTAAACATCCAAGAAAAATGTTGTTGTTACATTATGATGCTCTGTCATTTAACCTATAAGTTCAAACACCTTAATCTTGATGATCAGACTGATAGAATTCAAGTCAAGTTTTTCAAGTAAACATTATTGTTTTTTTCTTGAAGATTTAAAAAACGCAAAACAAAAAAAGCTTATTTCCTGAGTTCTACTCAATCTACTATCTACTCAAATGATCTAGTCGGATTATTAATATTAGGTGGTCTGGACTAAGGGAAAATGAAGGAGCATCATTTTGTATTTAAAAGCAAATATTGAAGCGATAGTAGCTACCCCTGATAATAAATTTAGAAAATCTCTACTTTCAACCATCCATCCCACGAAAGGCTGAAAACCTGCCAGACTTCTATTTATCACAAAATATGCACCTATTAACCCTCATACTTAGATTTTGGTTATACATAGCCTCCTAAAATTTGCTGTCGGGCTCATAGACTTACATAAATCACACTTGTAATGTTTCTAAATGTCAAAATGAGGTATGTTTACGATTTTCTTGCACGAGCAGCACTTTTTTTGACGTGTTCTCCTAGTTAATAAGTATTTTAAATTTTACAAAATTTTACTAAACTGTTTAAAAATTAGAAAAATGTTAAGTAGTACCATGCTTACACTGATTAAAATCTTGCGCCAATATTTTTTGACCATCGAAATGTGATCAGTAGCACAAAAAACCCTAATATTTAATTCAGTTCTTCGATTTGTTTTGGCAAAAACTTTTGCAGTGTAATAAAAACTGTCCTGGGGATTACAAATGTACGAAGTTTTATCAAAACCATTACAGCCGTTTTTGAGAAAACTTGATTAAACCGAAATCTTTGTATGGCATGGCGTTCTAGATGAGCTTAAACAAAAAATTGAATTTCACTCCTAGGGAATAACATAAAATGTTTCACACGTCACACCAAATTTGAAGCAAATTCACTGATTGGTTTAAGCCTGATCCACATCTGTGTCGTGTGTTGTGTTGTGGAGTCATGTGTCGCTGTCAGTCCATATATTTTATGCGCCACACTGCAACACAACACATGAGACAAATATGGTTCTACGCATATGAAATACATTGTAGCGATAGCGACACACGACTCCACAACACGACGTACGACACAGATGTGGATCAGGCTTTAGGCTCTCGCTCAATATAAATCAGGACGCACAGACAAAGAAACCCACGGATGTATTTGCTCGAAAATTATATTTTTTTCTGACTTCTACATTATTATAATATGTTACTTTTGATTAAAACCATGAATTTTGTTTTTGACACAAAACCAATAATAGCCCTATATAGCATGTAAAGATGAAAAATCGGGACAAAATCTTGGCATTTTGTAAATCAGGATAGATATCAAGAGAAGGTTCAAATATCGGGACTGTCCCGCCAAAATCGGGACGTCTGGCAGCCCTACTGCCAGGCGAATGAGCATATACCCTAAGCGGAGCGAGGGAGTCGCGTGAGCGGGACAGAGGACAAAAAAAGGGAATTAAAATTCTTGAACCTGCGAAGCGGGCCACCCAAAGTACTGTTTAGTACAAAAACATTGAAAGCAGACGAACTGATAACATAGGCGCCTGCCAGTTGGGTTTGTGTGTTGTGTCCATTTTAAATTGGAACTAACACCCACCAGAAAATAAAAAATTAAAAAAAAATATGTTGATTGAAGTTATAACTGCAGAAAACGATGACTTGTTTAAACAAATTTATCTTCTTCTCGAATGTTCTTGATTGTGTCTTCCCCGAGAAAAAAAAAAATGATGGCCTTGTCTGATCATTCACAGGACATATCGGTACAGTTCAGCTGAATTTATAGTTTTTAAAATAATTGTTATTGCTGGAGTGCAGCACTTTCTAATTGTTATAATTATTTTTTTTCTTTAACTGAAAATTTATGTTACTAGCAATTTGCGGATTAATCCGTGTTGCAAAATTGTCTTTTTAAGGATTAGCAATTATCACAATTTGGTTCACAGAATAATGTATTGATATTCTTTCGATTTGTTGTAATCTATATTTTATTTAGTTGTATATTTTTATAGGCTGATATCCGAAATATTAAACAATAAATTCGATACAAAAAGACACAAAAAAACAAACTTAGAGAAGTTCCGCACAATATGAAAATTCAGAAAATACTCCATCGCGACTAATTTATTTGACTCCTTATATAGTCAATCAAAACAACAACAAAAAATATTATTTTTCTTAATACAATAAATATATTATGAAATTTCATTCAAAGTATATTTGATTATTTAGTTCAAAGTAGAAAATATCTCAGTACAATTTCGATGAATGATTGATTAAAAAAAAATATTATCGAATTTGATATAGAAATTTGAACTACCGTCTTCTAAATAACTAAAATAACATTTTTCATAAAGGTCCCTTACATATTTTACATATATCATTTACTCAAAACCAATTCTTTCAGCAAAAAATATCAACCAGTAACCTTATCGATTTGTTGACTTCTTTCTTCAAAACGACTCAACCAACATTTTTTTTTTTTAAATTCTTCTTCTTCATTCTACCGGTGATTGTCATGATCTCGAGGGGGACCACAACTCTCCCACTCAACTGCTTCGCCTTAGGTTCCACTTGTGGGGTTCGCCGGGTTGACATCAGAAAACGTCGACAGGCCTCCCGGTTTTGGATTGTTCCATGTCTGAGGCCAACTAAATGCAGGTGTCGTTGCATTTGTTTCATCCAGGAGTTTTTGCGCCTGCCTTTCTTCCGCGATAGTGTTGGAACGTCTAGTGCTATTGCCTTTTGAACTGGGTTCTCATGGCATCTTCTTTGTACATGACAGTACCAGCTAAGTTGGTCATGCTGTATTTTGTCCAAGATGGTATTTTTGACGTGTAGGCTTCCTCGGATTCTCTTGCTTCTTATTTGATCACGCTTTGTCACTCCTGCTGTCATGCGAAGCATCTTCATTTCAGCTGCCATCAATTTACTCTCATACTACTCGTACCTACATTGTCCAACATTTTTTCCATTTCCTTAAAAAAAAATTTACAAATTCAATACCTATTTATAGACTTGAATATATTTTTCTGGAACTTAAACTTACTTAAACACAAAGTCCGCCGAAATTCACCGATGCATTCTGGGACAACGGTCACACTGGTCATTTTTCAATATGTTTTTTGTGTAACTCTAAAACCGAGCCGAATTTGAAAATTTTTCTCAAATTATTTTGTGTTGCAATAAATAAAATTTTCTAATATCCATGATTTTTCGACTATTTTTTTAGTCGGTTTTTAAATTATATTCATCTGCCTGATGTTTTTATATAGAAAATCTAATTTCGAACAAAGTCATTTAAGTAAAAACCTCACATTCGGCTTAGTTTTTGAGTTATACCAAAAATATTGAAAAATGGGAAGTGTGACCATTCTCTTATAAATATATGGGTGAATTTTGGGCGAGTTTTGTTTAGCAAACTAAAGTTCCAGGCAAACGTATTCAATAATTTAAACCCGTGAACGCAATTGCTAAAAGGTAAATAATATACATATTATATTCAATAGCCTTTTAATGCAGAAACGTATTCCAAAATTGTCAATTTGTTCTTTATATTTAAAAAAAAATTAATTTTTCGATCAGTAGAACAGTGTTTTTTTTTATTGTCCCACTCTCCAAAACAAAACTCAATTTGAATATTCATCTGGACTTTATATAGGCAAGCCAGCTTCATTTTAAAAAGAAAACAAAAATTAATTCCACCGGCAGCGCGGCCGATGAAGCTTTTAACATAACATGACATGCTCAATCGACTCACATCACAATACAAAACATGGCGCGTGCTGACAAGCGCATTTCGAACTTAAATTTAAAATAAATAAACAGGTAAGTTGTACGCCTTCCTAACTTCCACAGCTAAAACTGAACAAATATTGTAGAAATCGAATGCATTATATTTGTTATTCGAAATTCATTTATTTGTTAATGCGCGCATAACGCAGTAATACGCGGCCCCATCTAACAAATCACTCAAAATAGTTTCTAAGGGCCCCGACACATAGGATATACCTATAGCAACCGCCCACACGTAGCGCACGACAAAAATTGAAGGCGCGACGACAAAGGTGAATAAGTGCGCGCGGTAAGTGACCTGTGGCCGGTGGTGGTGGCGGCCGGTGCTGGCGGTAGAGTGCAGCACGCGGCCGGCGGCATGTATTCCATGTTCTTTCATTTAACAATCCAACAAGAACAACACGGGTCAATTTTGTATTTCTACAAACATGGGTACACTTCCACCCAGGATATGTGCGTCTGGACACTTGTCTCACAATTGGGCATCACGATTGTGATGATCTAGGCAGGGCATCAGAGATGTTGTAGTCCCTTGAAACAAAACAAAACATAAAAAAAAAAACTTTTCGTGCGGCACACTACACAACACACAGAAAATCGTCCTTCACCGGAATATTTAATTAGAAGAAGTTGGGACATTATACATAATCTCTGTCTCTGGGGAACATGGTTAGTCTTGATGGTCATCATCGCCATCGTCAGGACCTATGGGCTTCGTGTCTTTCCATCTAGTCATGTTTGTTTATGCCCGAGATGCGTGCAAGAAATAATGAAACCTTTTACCCTCTAGTCCCCAGCCCAAAAAGCTTTGAATTTAATTCAAAGTACACATATTTATCTACCTACGATCGAATAGATAAATTAGTATCGGGTCAATGGTCGCTTTTTATTTATATATTTTGTTAGATCCAAGCATAAGCAAAGCACCCATTTATTTAGTGCCCATCACACCAGATAGAGTATTGTATTTTTGTTGTTTGTATATTATATCGAATCACATACAAGTTTAGAGAAATTAATACGAAATCAAAACAATAAAACTGGAATTTATCCAAAAAGTGCACGCCGGCCGTTTGATGACACGACATTATGTACATTTATTATAAAAATATATATCTCAGCGCCATCGTCGCGGTGGAGAAATGTGAATATAAATTTGTTAAAGAAAACCT
Source organism: Melangyna quadrimaculata (assembly GCA_949320155.1). NCBI lineage: Eukaryota > Metazoa > Arthropoda > Insecta > Diptera > Syrphidae > Melangyna > Melangyna quadrimaculata. Next base: position 157,302,540 of record OX439484.1, on the reverse strand, counting down.
TGAAGGGTTAATGACTCCGTTGGCACTCTCTTTCTTTATAAAAAGTTATTGGTCAAAAGTTACAGCGCTTTTTTATTTGTGCGCGATTAGACCACGCAGAAGGTCGGATGTTTTTATAAGATTAGAGAAAAACATTTGGAACCTAATTATACTTGGAATTTTTTGTATAAATAAATCATTGTCGGTGAAAATTGCATAAGATGAAATTTATTTTTAATTTTTTTTATTTCTGTTGATCAATAATTTGATTAATTTGTATATTAATGCTATAAAGGAATGGAATGTCATAATATGTAGGTATGTAGGTATATATCGCTTGGAGCTAACTTATAGTGGAATTTTTTCAGGGGCATTGGCTTTAATTTAAAAAAAAATAGTTTTATTATTTCATTGTTAAAGTACTCGTTCCTACAATATTTCAAATAGGTTATGTGTTTTGGTTCTTTTTGCATAAAATTGAGTATTTTTTGAAGTAGGTAGAGTTGATTTATTACTAATGACATTCATGTTAAGCACTGAATTTAAATGAATAAGCATAATGAGAGCAGCACAAAATACATCTATTAATTGCTTACAACATAAAATTGTTTAAATAACCCTTTTGTGTGGCTATAAGAACCTATGTAATAATAATTTGGCTAGCAAAATGCACGGTGGGATTGCACGAACTTGCACTTAAAGTTAACAGCTAGAATCCAGATAGCCATTGACGTTTTAAAGATGTATGCATGTTAATGATTTAATAATCCAATGTTAAGATTTAATAAAAAAAAATGTTTATAAGAGTATGATATTAAAACCTGGATACTAAAAAAAAAATTCAAAAACATGAAATTATTGATTTAAATTGCTTCAATTCCTTAGCTTTAGTTATTTGAGGTAAACAAAAAAGATGTCAATTTATTTCTTGACCTAATACTTATAAATGTATGCAAACAAAATTTAAAACGTTGGAGCAGTTGTTTGAAAAATTTTAAAATTGTTTTAAGAAAAAAAAAAACATTTAGCCAAAAAAAATTAAGGGAACGATTTTTTTTTTTGATTTTTTTGTATGTTTTTTTTAATTTGTATCCTTGTAAATAATGGTTATATTGAGATGAAATGAAAACCATTCTTAAGATTCTTATAGTTTTCAGTTTTTGTCTTAATTTTTACTTGCGATATACGTAGTATATGGCATGTTTAGGATTCGTGCAACAAAAAAAAAATCGAGATAATAATTTTCCCTAACATTACGATGATAGAGAACGCGAAAAAAGTGGGTCTCGCAATTCTGTCTGTCTGTCTGTCTGTCTGTCTGTCCGTCTGTCTGTCCGTCTGTCTGTCCGTCTGTCTGTCTGTACCTCGACCTGCAGCCTAAACGACTGAAGCGATTTTCTTCAAACTTTGGACTTAAGGTCCTTTGGTGATTCCTTAGAGGGGAAATTGAAATTTTTTTTTAGCTCAAAAAATAACGGTACCTCCCATACAATCAATATACAAAAATTGGTTTATTTCAAAAACGGCAATTTAAACAATTTAACATATAAAATTTTTCGAAAAAATAATTTTTGGATTTTTAAAAAAATATTGAATTTTTTTTTTTGAAAATTCAATATCTTGAAAACGGGTCAATGAATATTTTTTTAATTATGTGTAAAATTGTATTTTATTTAATTCTAAAAGTTGGCATACCAAATTTTATTTTTAAAAATGTTCAAGAATTTTTATATATAAAAAATTAATTTTTAAGAAAACCGCTCTAACGATTTTTGAATTTTTTTTTCATAAATTCATATTTATCAAACAAGTCAGAAATCATACTTTTTGTTGGGCTCTATCTGTTTAAGCTTTAATAATTTATATTTTTAATCGATTTTAAAACTTTTTTTAATGATATCATAATGTTATAGAACCACTATATTTATGTACTATGTCAATTTTAAACTACGTTCAAGTTGTTAGCTGCGAGAGCATGTTTGTGCGATCCAGTCGTGGCCATTTTTTTTAATATACCGTTACTGCGCAATCAGAAAAAAAAGCACGTGGCATACATTTAAAACAAAAATAAAAGGCTACATTTTCTTCAACAAAATTTGCTGAGTTCTTCAAATGTATTTGTCAGATAAATTGCTTATTCAGCTCTATCTGCACAATTTTTCGTTTTCTTGTGATTTTTTTTCATTACAGATTTTTGATCTTGAATGAAAAAACTTGAGAAATAATGATGAGATGACACATACAATTTAAGGGCAATTTCAAAAGCTAGAGCTTAATTCCTACAATATTCTTTTAAAATTTTACTAAGAACATTTTTTTTTTGTTCATTCGCCGTAATTTAAATAGTTTTTTTTTGTTTTAGTAAATCTTTTTTAGATTTGCAAATATCGATCGCGATTCTAATCTTGGTACTAGGTTTTACAGTAAGATAGACCAACAAAATTATTATAAATTTTCAAATTGATTTGTCGAACCGTTCTTTCGCAACGAATGATCAAATTCTTAAAAAAAAAATTAAAGGGAACAAATTTAAATTTAAAAAAAGAAAATTTTTGTTTCTTTGAAGATTCCCTTTTTAAAATAAAAATTCTGAAGAACATGTTACTTATGCAAAACTGTGAATATAATGAAGAAAATGATTAATTTTGTTTTATTTTGATGATGATTAAACAATGTTTAAAATCAATGAAATTTGTAACTTTAATTGTTTTTAAAGGTTGTTTTAAAGGTTCCACAAACGTTTGCTTTGCATTAGTTTATTGTACATTTTGTTACCTTTTGATAATTTTTACGCTGGGTGGCAGAGATAATTCAAACCATTTTTTTTTTCAAAAATGTACGTAAATGCAGTCGACGCCACCTATAACAACGTGGCTTATAACGACGAGTCGCTTTTTGCGACCACTTTTTTCTTAATTTGGTTGGTTTTCATATGATTTGTATTAGCTTATCATCGGTTATAACGTCTTGAATCCTCGCCTATAACAACAAGTTGCATACCTATAACGATGATTTTCAGACAAAAAATACTTCTAATTCGCCGCTTACAATGACGGAATGCAGAAAACTACAAACAAAAACTTATTAACTGAGAATTCAAGCGTGTTCGGAAATACATAAATTGTTTGCGAATGAATTTAACTAAGTTCTTTATTGTTTTGTTCCTTAAATTTAAAAGCACATACCTAATGTACTTCTGTTTTTGCTTTTCGATAATTTCTATTGTAAGTCTGATATAACGACCGCTGGCTCTTGCGACCACATTTGGCTGGTCCTTTGGCGGTCGCTATAAGCGGAGTCAACTGTACAGTTTTTGTTTTCATAATTTAATGCTAAGTAAACCAAAAACTGAAAACACAAAAATTCTAAGGTTATCCCTATTCAAAAAATTAAGAAATAAAGAAACCAATTTTCTCACAAAGGTAAGAAGAATGAGGCTAAAAGATCATTTCGACAACCGGTGGATCATCATCAGCTGAGTTTTTCTAATTTTTATTAAGAACTTGGTTTTTTTTTATTTTTTAATATTTTTGATAGTTACAGTCCTAGATCCAACTAGATTTAATTTTTTCACTAAGAATTGATAAAAGCAATGAATTTTGAAAACATTAATTAAGTACAATCTTGAAAAAATAAAAAATGTTTTTTTTTTTTTAAATGCGTATGTTTTCATCAATTTGTATTGAAAAATTGTTTTCGATCAGTCACATGTTACGCATAAATGTCTTCTTTTGTGCATTCCATCTTGCCCTCATCTTTGCACATAAATAAGGTTATGGGCAGTTTGGTACAAAAAAATTAAAAATTATGATTTTTCGATATTTAAGTTCGGTTTTTATTAAATTTTCTGCTAGAAAATCAGATTCTCAACAAAAAGTTTTTTAAGTGAAATTCTCAATTTCAGCTTAGTTTTCAAGTTATACCAAAAATATTGAAAATTGACCAGTGTGACATAGTCTTCAAAACACACCACAACCTCATTTTTGTCAAAACACAGAGTGGGTTATATTGGAATAAATTTTATTTTAGCTATTGTAAACACTTTCTGAACAACAAATAAGTAAAAAGTTAAGTTTTTCCATAGAGACAACTGCAATAATTGCATTTCGTTATATTGTGAACGAAAAATAAGTTTTTTTAAACAACAATTAATCATTGTCCACAAAGTCAATACAGTTTTGTTACCAACAATATCTCATCGTTTTTGCAGAAGTTAAATACAAATGAGATTTCCTGTTAATACTTTATTATCAAGCTTTTATTTACTTACTTTGAACACAAAAAAAAGAAGCAAATATATGTATTTTAGTTTTTGGATTATAAAAAAAAATAAACTACACTTGTGTACACGAGCCAATAATTGTATGTTTCTCTCATTATTTTACTAAACTGAATCATCCACAAAGCTTATCTTGTGCTCATGTTTACCCATTTAAATAGTTCGTTTTGTATTTCTTCTTTATTGAAGAGGCAAGAACCATTCAAGAAATAATAATCACACCAAAAAAAGTAGTGAGATCTAAAAGTTCGCCAAGTTCTAAGTTTTTTAACGTTAAATATTAAATATTTTAAGCCGAGTAATATGGAAGAACCTCACAATTGTCAGAGAAATCTGTCATTTAATGATAACTGACTTAAATTGAGTTGGTTTACTTGGTAAGTTTTCTTTTATTACCTAAATACTTAATTCTGAAATGAAAACTTGATAAAAAAGGCTGTATTGTCGGAACTTGGATGGGCACTATCGTGCCCTTTGATAATAAAACAAATTCAAAGAATTCAGGAATAATGACAAATTATTTAAATAAAAAAAAGAAGATTTTTGAAAGGATCATAAATATTATGGCGGAAAATTATGGTAAAGTTAACTCGCCACGATAGACGATTTAGACCAACTCCATACATAAAAACTTGCATTTAAGGTAATACCGTCAATGACTGATATTAACGTTAAAGAGCCTGATTACACGTTTCATTTTTTCGTTCGTTTCTCGTCTTTTTGACAGCACGTACGTTCATGAAATTTGATTTTTTTTTGTGGGAAAATTATCAGTAGGTAGTAATAATAAAAAATGTTTCTTTCTCAAATATACTCGTATGCATATATGTAAATGTACATTGTACATATATTCAATAACAAAATTTCAATTCAAGAATTTTTGTTCACATCATTTTGTTCTAACATCGATGGTTGTCAAATCAGAAACGTCAAAGTTCAACCAGAAAAGTCTTTAAAATTTAATTCGTGTTTCCGTTACTTTCTTCCCACTAAATTTCTCCAACTCTCGCCCAGTCTGTCGAAAAGACGAAAGATGAAACGAATGAAGAAGCGTATCGTGTAATCTTGGTCTAATCCACTAGCGCTTATGACATTCTTAATATTTTCAGTCTCAGGTCCAACACACTCTGTAGTAAGTTCCTATCAAAAACAGTTGCCAAAAATTATGTTTTTAGGATTTGATATGAAAACAAATCTGAATACTGGGAACAGTGAAAATAATATTCTTCGTTAAGTTATAAAATGACTAAAGGTAGAACTAAAATTGTCGACTGCTTATGTCAAAAACCAACAAAAAGTAGCTTTCCGATCAGTCAAAAGGAGAAGTTACCAATATTGTACTCTAATGAAATGAAGCATCTTTCTCTTTTTTACATTCCTACTTAAGCGAGTTGTCAGCAATGTGGGCTCCCGAGGGCTGTGTTCTTCCAAAAGAAAAAGTGAACGAAACTGTACGAAACTGAACGAAAAGCAACAAACCGCAATTATAGACGCATCATTTGATTTCCTTGTACTCGCTTGTGTTCATCCGACCACTTCAGTGCTCCTCCGAGAATTATAGTTGGGGCTTTATACGTTAATTGAAATTTTGTTGACTCAATAAATATAATTCGTTGGACCAATAAAATACTTCATTAACATTATACGTTGGTTGGTAAATGTTTAATTTTCACAATGAAATTGCATTCTTTCATTTATTTTAATGATCACTTTTATAACATCTTTAAATCCATTCAAAATATATTTTGTTAATTTACGGTGAGGGTGACTTCAACGAAAAATTTCATTCAACAATGAAAATTTTCAATGAATTACTTCGTTGACTTAACAAATAAATGTTCAATCAACGAATGCATTTAATTTTGATTAATGAAACAAATTGATTGACCCCAATGAAAACACCGTTAGTTAATGAAGTAAATTTACTGACTCAACCAAAAAAAAAAATCGTTAATGAGACTTACGTTAACTAGTTATCTTATCATTGAGTCAATGAAGTACAAAATCTACCGAATTGTCATTAGAAACTCGTTCACTTAATGAAGTTTTCCTCGTATTTACATAAGAATTCGGTATAGTGAACCTTGTCCCTTTATCTTCTAATCGTTTGGGGCACTTCCAACCTGATCAAGCTGAACATATTTTGTATTGGTTGGTACACACATTTTCTCTGAAAATATAACATAAGCGTGAATTAGAACCGATTAATTAATTTTTTTTTTAAATGGGTACGTTTGGGGAGAGAAAACGCAAAGTTTTAATGCACTTAGAGCATGTCTACCGTATTGACTTGAACTTGCTCTTGAATTCGATAGATTTCAATATTCCATTGAGTAGGATTTTGGGTGAAAAATAACGTTGTTTTAAGTAACGAAGAATTTCTTTGACAAATCATTTTGCCAAATCCTAAATTACAAAATACTTCCAAAGTCTAATGAATGATAAAAGTGAAGTGTGTTCAAGTCTTCCTTTTTGTGTACATATCATATATCTTCAAAAACGTGTAGTGCTCTAGCAGCATAATATTTAATTTAGATTAGAATTATTACTTCAAAACCATATCGCGCAACACCTAAAGCTAATGCTAACACATTGAGGAAGCTCATAATTTTGTTGTAAATAAACTGTTATTGTTAGACTATTATTTGTTGGCAATATAATTTTGTTTAAATGACGTGCGCTATGACCCACTTTATATGTCAAAAGCAACAAAAAAAAAACAATCATCAACAAATAAAAAAATATAGGAATACAAAATGAAAATAACCAAAAGGCTGTGGTGAGACTGATGTAGGTACTGCACTACTCGAATATGTTTAAAGTTCGCGCTAAAATGTCTTGTTTTTTTTTGTCTCTTATGGACTTGCCATGATGCCAGACAGTGTTTATAGAAGTCGGAAAGTAGTCTCGTAAATTTACCAAACCAACATTGTTGTTTCAACAGAAGTTTGGCGATAATAATCACTGCGCACGACAACAGGTGATAATTTGAGTGCAGTAAGTTGACACATGTCACTTTATTCGAAATCGAATTATTTGTCGATACCTTTACCTACATAGTTGCTGCAGCTACTGCTGCTGTTACAACAATTATCTGAATGTGGTAACTGACAGATACAGATAATCTAATGTATTCTGACAGATAAACTGACACTCCAGCTGACCAATTGTCCGAATAATGAATAGAATAGTGTGTGTGTGTTTTTTTAAGGAATTTCCACAAGATTTTGATCATCGAAATGAAAATGCGAATTTTTCTTGAATTGAGCAATTTCCAATCAACATGCATGCAGCATCATCATCAGCAGCACATCCACTTATAAAGAGCATAACAACAACAACAACAAAATCATGCACAAAAAAACCCATTAAGAGGAAGTCAACCGAAGGAGGAATGGAAGTCTTTGGGGCTTTGGAGCAGTGGGAAAACCAACCGAACTAAAATAGCTATACAAGCGCGCCGAACTCCTTCCTTTCCTTCGTTGTTGTTGGGTTGGCTGGCAAGGTAGGTAATAAACGAGTATAGTTGGAAGATGAAGAAGAAAGAAAAACCAACCAGACTATGTCTTCTTTTTTTTTGTTGCCTGGTTGATGATGGTTTTGTTCCGATCCACACACTCCATTCCGCCAAACTGGAAATAATGTCAGCGGAGTAGTGCCACTGCCACAGCCGAGACCCAAGACCCAAGAGTAGCAGAGATATATAAACAGGAAAAGATTCTGCAATAAAATGCTAAACGAACCAACTGTCAGACAGTGTGAAAGACAGACGGATTCGTCGTCGTTGGTTTCGGTTAGATAGATAGGTTTAGGTTGTTTTGTTAGGTTGCAAATGTGCAACCAGAGATCTCGTCTCTCTCGAGGGGATTCTAGTGATTTAGAAGATTTTTTAGTTCCCCTTTTTTTTGTGTTGTGTTGTTGATCGCAGTTGGTTTTGGTTAAGCAAAGATTTCACCATTGATGCCGTGCTCTAGCACTTGAGGGTATAAGAAGCAACCATTTCCAGTTTAAGACATTTCCTCTTTCATAGGTTACCCATGACGACGACTGGCCGGCCAGCAGCACCGGTAGGATGCAAGACGGGACGACTGACAATATACGGATGTAGCAGCCACCGAAGAAGAGAAACGGGCTCCCTGAGAAGATCTTGGCAGCCAGCAGCGTCTACGAGACTATATACACGTTGACGGTTGACGGAGTGCGCGGTCGGCAGTGCAGCGGAGTGCAATTTGAATAAACGCTAATCTGCGTGGGGTGCGGAGAACTTCATAGGTACAAACACAGGAGAGATCGTTGCTTTAGCGTATTCTACAACACACAGTGGCTTAGAGCTGCTTGCTTAGAGCGAAAACTGAAGGTTGGTTCTTTAGTGTTTTTGATGTTGGATCTCGGATGGCATGTGTTGCAGTACATAGGTGCATTGTGTCGGGTTGCACCATCGATTTTGTAATAGACAACTATCGCGGTGTTGTGGAAGTTTAAAAAGATTCGTTCTCTTTGTTGTATATATGTAGATGTATGTATGGATGCTGTAGGTACTTCTTCTCGTATATAGTGGTGCAATTTTTATAGTCTTAACTTCCAAGCAAAGTACCTACCTACCAACTTGTATGCTCAAAATTTTAGATTTCGGAAGACTTTGTGTTTTGTTCCTTAGTTTTTTTTTTTTTTTTTGTATACTTATATCTGCTATTGGCTTTGGTTATTTCATTGCAGCATCATGTACTACATGCCAACATCTTGAAATTGATGATCGCTTTTTTTTATGATCAGTTTCTTAATTCATCCGCATCATGGAGTTTGGCTTTTGTCTTTCTTTTCAGAAGTGTTATTTTTTTTTCCATACAATAGCATGGGTTTCGAGAGATGTATCAGGTTAGGGAAAATGTTTGCTTATATTTAGAGACCATTTTGTTAGAAATATATGAATTTTAAGGTTTGTTTAGGGGAAATCAAAGAATTGCTTTTTTTTAAATATTATTGGTGAAGTTGTGAAAGGTATTTTGTCAGTAACTCTTATATGGGAAGAACAAATTCTTGATTGTTTACTAGCTGGTTTAGAGTGTTTTTAAGTTTTAAAATAATCAAGGCTAATGTTAAAAGTCTTCTTCCACTAATGAAGTGTCTTCTGTAAAACAAAATTCAATAAAATTAAACTCTGGGGAAAACTGTTTTACACTTTCAACGTGCTTTTAGTCTTCAGTTCCTTTTCATATTGATGTCTTAGGTATTCATATTGACTGCACCTATAAGTGTGTTGAATACAAATTATTTCAGCTGGGGTCTTACTACCTGCTGTGATTTGCCTTTGTTCTACCAATTTTGCATGTCTATAATCAATAATTTTTCAATTTCTTGAAGTAAATACTTCATAAGGGGCTGTATTGGGCTTGTATCTCGAAGTTGCAAACCTCCAAAACTATTTTCCGTAAAAAACTTCCTTAAGACTTTTTAGAAGTGAAATTGGAAGCATGCAATGCTAAATACGAAAAAGCTTCTATTAAGAAACTCTGCCAAATAAATTTGTACAATGCCTGTAAAATAATTATTTGTTAAGAAATCAACTGCGATAGTTCACATTAATCACACAGGAGGAAAGCCTGATTGGAAAAGAAAAAATGCATCAAGCACATCTATTTCGATAAGGTTGTCTTACCGAAAACTTCTCAAAAATGTTTGATACACAAAATCACAAAAATATTCTGTCTTATCTAGTTGACTTCAAATAGTTTGTATAAGCTCTGCGCATAGAAAAGCCCTGCACAACCTACATTTGGTGTGATGCTAGATGAGACAAGCAATGTCTCCGGTTTGCTCTTTTTTAGCAGACCTGCGATAAAACTTCGATAAATGTTCTGTTAAGCTTTCAAAATGTATCCTGAGTATTCTGAACTTTGAATGCAGTAGGCTGTAACGGAAAGCATATACATATTTCCTAATTAGACCTTTCTACTGAAATTATAAAAGCCTACCAGCTAAATTTTTTTTAATTAAATTGCTTTTATGGAAAACTGATAGTACTTAACATTTGAAATTCTCCGATTAGACTGGATATAAATGTATAAAAGCCTTTTGAGCTTCTTCTCTAAGTGGCCAAAGATATTTCTCTGACGCATTATGCTAGCAAATTTGCAGAACTAAATTCGGTTAGGCCTTATAGAAGTTTTGTTTCAACTCCTCAAAAATTCAAGTACTTCAGTTTCAGTTGTAAAAAAAATATTGTATGGTGGATAAAAAAATATGGGTAATTGAATAATATTTGGCGTTTATTTATGACAATTTGGCATTCAAGATTTTCTTTTTTTGGTGTTCCTTCTGGAACTGGTAGTAGCCCGTAGCATAATTGTTAGTGCGTTCGACTGTCACGCAGGAGGTCTGGGTTCGCTTACCAGTTCAGGGCTACTGGCTCTTGCGAGGAATTGACAAATCCTCGAAGAGTAAAACTTGTCACGAATAAGTGCTAAGCCGTTCGGATTCGGCATAAAGTTGTAGGTCGCTTCCATTCCTGTCGACAGGCGCACACAGACATGGTTGCCAGTTGTTAGTCACTAGGCCCTGGTTCTTCCCGAGCCGCTGTGCCACCCAATTTATATTTTGTTTTATTTTATTCTGGAACTGGATAACAAGCACTACCTTTTGAAGGAGTAAAAATATGATAAGTAAATAAATAATTTACAAGTAAATAGTCGTTAATTTATTTGTATTTTTTTGTTTCTTATTAACGACTAAAAAACGGCAAATTATTTAGTTACAAAAACCCAACATTTAAAAAAAAAAAATTTGAAATAGAAAACATTATCATTTATCACGACAAAATTTAATTTGTTCAAAACTAATAAGCGACTTATAAACTCCAAATTAATCTGCAATAAACCATTGAATATTCCAAGATTTTACTCATTTTTGAGGGGGTGCTTTGTTAAATTTATATGAATTTAGAAAAAAAAAAAAACAAATTGCACGACAAAATTTAAATTATCACAACTAATTTACTCCAAATTATTACTCAGTTAACCATTCAAAGAAGTTTTCACCTCTTTCTTAAAGACTTGCTTAACTAAGTGTGCTATTACACCATGCATCTAGACGCGTGCAACTTCTTCGAACTTTTTCGAATTCTCTTGTTGCACGAATATTTTACCCACGCGACACACGGCAGATTTTCTTCCATTTCATCTTTTGGAATTTGTTTTCTCTTTTGCACTTACATATGTTCGAAAAGTTGCAAGCGTCTGGATGCATGGTGTAATATAGCGCACTAACTTAACATCTAGTTAGTCTGCTATTACACCATGCATCTAGACGCGTGCAACTTTTCGAACATATGTAATTTTCTTATTGCACGAATATTTTACCCACGCGACATTGGGCAGATTTTCTTCCGTCTCATCTTTTCGAATTTGTTTTCTCTTTTGGACTTACATTGTTCGAAAAGTTGGGCCCGTAGATGCATGGTGTAATAGCAGACTTAGCAAAAACAGAAATCAAACATAGAAAACATTGCAGGAAGAAATTGAAAATCTCACAACTAATAAACGAAAAATTATTAAGTTATAAATCACTATAATGAGTTTTTATTTTTTTTACGCAATATGGGCATTGTTTACTATTGAAGAGGAAGGTGTATATGTTCTCGGCCGTTTGGGCAGCAATGTACATTTTTTTGTAAATACACAAAATAAAAACAACAGCAGCATTAATAACAACTTACTACATACATATACATATATTTTTAGAAATTAGAAATGTACTCTTCTATTTTATTTTAAGAAATACAATAAAAAAAAAACAACAATTTTCATATTGTTCTGTTTTCTTCCTTTTATTCGAGAATAACTGTATTTTTTGAAAGAGTTTAAAGCCCCTAAGCAAAGTTTTTGTAATTGTTTTGTGTGTAAACATTTTGCTTAGTTGTTACATACTCTCTCAAAAAAACACGGCTACTATTTTTGAATGGTTAAAAAAAAACCACTTTAAACTTGAAAAAATTAAAAAGGATTGAGTAGGTACTTGCTTATTTTATTTTTTCAAAATTGTAAAATTAGATATCAATTAGGTAAAGTGGATTTAACTATTCAAATTCACTTCCCTGTTTTGTATGCAGCGTGTTTTTTTTGTTTGGAGTATTTTTTTTTTTAACTATCCCTTCCGCAAGTACGGGGGAGATAGAACTTCTAAATATTGTGAGAAATGTTTGTACTCCGCCCTATGAAACAAAAATTATAACAATAGAAAAAACAGAGGTGCACGATAATAACAATTTGAAGAAAATGGACGGATTTTACCAAAACAAATTTTAAATTTGTTTCTCCTTTATAAAACAAAAATCTGAAAATTTCATCCAAATCTATTGGGTCTGTTCAAGAAATAGAGCCATTTTTGAGAAATAAAGAAACAAGAAAAGCGTTTGTCACGCCCGAACGCCCAATTAATATTTTTTTTTCTCGGTTATCAGAACGATCTTTGAAAATTTCCTCGAAATCGTTGAGTCATTTCCGAAAAATCGAGAAGAAATAAAACTGGGTGTGGCAGTGGGTGGGATGTAACAACACCAATAATTTAATTTTTCTTTATAAAAAAAAACCCTAGAAAATTAAATTAGGGGTAGGTATCCAACAAAAAAAAAATGTTTGGTGATTTCAAAGGTATCAATTTTGTAAGCTGCTGTACATATCAAAATTTAATTTGGTAAAGGAAATCCCATACAAAATGCGATTTGTTTTAACTGAAAAAAAAGGCTTGTAAAAATAGTTTTTTTTTTTTTGATAAATGAAACGACTTCGAATTTTTCCACGTAATTATTAAGTAATTATGGCATCACTGTTTACGCTTTTTCCCATACTAATCAATACTTAATCAAACATTTAAAATATGGCCCCCTTACGAGAGGTATGTAGTAGGCTTATAAAGGAACTCCATTTGAACTTAAGTGTTTATTTTTTGTTGATTCTCGAAATTCGAAGTTAGATTTGTTTTAATAAAACTTAACTAGAATAATAAGGTGCATCATAAAGAGAAAACCATAACGTTTAAGTGCAAGTGGCTCTAATTTATAGAAAAAATAACAGCAATTATTGCGGTTAGAGGAAATAACTGTTATTTTAATTCAACAAAAATAAACAAACCAGCAAGTACTCTTTATGCCTATCACTACAGGTTAATCAAGAGAGTTTGCCCATTATAAAAGACAAAACAAAAAGAAAATCCTATTATTCTCAATTTCTTAACTCTAAACATAAAATGAAAGGAAAGGAAAAAGCAGCCATATAGCAAAAAGGAGAAAGGAAAACGAATTTCTATATGTATGTATGTAAACGCGCATTTTGACGCCAAAAGAAAATTGCGCGATGGCGCACTAACTGCAATCCAGTAAAAAAAAAAAAAAAAAAAAAAAACAAAAAAGAAACCGAGAGGAAAATCTATTGTATACCTATGTGCAACACAACTTTCCCTTCCAACCGCTATTCTGCCTGTCGAGAGTTCCGATGCCATGGTCATAATCTTATGCCGGTAGAGGGAGCTTCGATCTTGTGTGTACCTATATTATTTAGCTATATGACTGGTTGCACCGGTGTAGCAGCAGCAGCGATTGGAAAATTATTCGTGCAGTCACTTGACGGAAAGCGAAATTTTCCCGAGACTGCCATTGCTCCATTAATAATCGCCACATGGCGTGATGCAAACAACAACGTTTTGCTACCGCTGGCGCTGCAGTTGCATTTTAAACTATAATATACCAGAGTGCCGCTCTTCATCAGGCCTGGCATGGCATTGGCATGGAGGAAAATGAAATGCATCCACTGATGGTGGTATGCGGTGAAATGGACAGCACTGTTGGATGCGGGGAGGAGTGGCAGTGAGTTTTGCATGAAAAACGTGTTGCATGCACTCTCGCATAGTGAGATAAGTGAAAAGTTGGCTTGCGGTATATTTTTAGCTATATTATTTTCGTTTAAAAGCAAGTATATGCAACAAATAAAAAAAAAACGAATGCGAAAAGCAAAACGGGACACATAAACCTTGACTCTGATCCTAAAAATGTGGAACGCGCGGTGACTACTTTGAATAAAAGTAGGCGTAGCTATCTGATGTGCATTTGAATAACCACACATTGCAGATTGTGTGGATGGCTGCTGCGCGTATACAGAAGAATTTTATTGATCGATGCACGCATAATCAATGCTTTGTTTTTTTTCTCATTGTTTTCTTTTAACTTCGAGAAACTATAGTAAATAACAAACTATTTAATTGTTGTGTTCGGGGTATCTCTTGGCCTTCAAAATATGTGCTAGAAAACTAAAACAGATTTCATGGTCAATAATTGCAAGCTGATTAGAGTTTATGCCTCAACTTATAATTTATAATAATTGTCAAATAAAATGGCGCCCAACAGTGAATTATTCGTCCCTTTTGTTTAAGAGAACGGTTAACTGATCATTTTGGCAAACTGTGATTAGGTACTATCATCATTAAATCCTATAGAACGATCCAGAGTCGACTAAAAATTTATAAGAGCATTGAATTTTAAAAGCAAAATTAGTATTTAGAACCAATTAATTAATTCAAAGTTCAGTTTGAAAATTAATGTTTCAAAAGCTGTTCAGTAAAAAGACTTTATTTTAAAATAAAATTAAAAAAGGATTTACAAAAAGTTATAACATGGCATTGTAAATAATTACGGTTGGTTTTAAATATGTTAAATGATTTATTATTTATAGCATATTCTTCTAAATTTTTTTTTGTTGATTCTTTATTTATTACAGTAATAATTAGCAGCTATTTTTAAGTTTCCTTTAAATATTTTATTTTTATTTACCTTTCTACCGAATTCTAAAAATGATTTTCATAAATTCATTTCTTTTTCCAGCTCAAACTTTTAAAAGAGCTTTTAAATAAATCACTGACATTTTTTTTATTTAAAAATTGAAAATGAGCAAGTAAATTTAAAATGATTGATTTTCTTTTAATTTAAAACGGCGCCCAACTTTGAAAAGGTTAACACATTTAGTACTTGGCCCACTGTCATTAATTCAACATCACCTACAAAAATATGTAAGTAGGTATAATTTTTGGAAATTTTGTGCACTTCAAACTTCAAATTTAATAATAGTAGGTACAATATTAAGAGAACTTTTCTGGGGGAACGAGAAACTCGAAAATCTTAACTGCACAGGAAAATTTGGTAGTAAGCGAATAGGTATGGCCATGAGACGAGACTCGGCGAGACTTTGTAAATCTCGTCTCGGTGGAATGGAAAATGGAAATGGAAAATTTTCAGTCTCGCCTCGGTCTCGTGTCGGACTCGTATAATTGAGTCTCGTCTCGGTCTCAGTCTCACCTTTTTCGCGAGAAAATTTGAGTTTACAGTCTCATCTCCGAAAAATACGATTTCCCTACAAACTTTTGCTTATTGGAACGAAATATATCCGATACGTCAAAATATAATTTGCCACCCATATAGTTTGAGAAAATGTTCAGAAGAAAATAAATATTTACTGAAATTGTATTTTTCAACTTATTAGACTCTGTAAATTTCTCGTCTTGTCTCGTCCCGGACTGAGAGACCGAGACCGAGACTTTTCTCGTCTTGTGGCCAGCCTTATAAGCGAATGCTTTACTTTTTTCAATTTTTCGTCCCATTACGATATTTACACATTCAAAACCAATACACACCGGTATCTTCTTCACTGCAACATTACTTAGTGTAGAAAATAAACTCTTTAGTGACGCAAAATACTTGTGTAAACAAATTGGCTACGAGAAGGGTACAAGTTGGGTACACTTTTAATCTTAATAATTTTTCAGCTTTAATCAATAGTTTGAGAGTTAAAGATTTTTTTTCGAGCTTTCCAAGGTGGAAATTCAGCAGTCATATGATGGTGCTTGAAAACAGACAAAAGCTCATAGGTATATATAATAGCCCCCTTTGGGGTTTTACTAGTTTGAATAAATCAGCCTAGTATTTATTAGTATTTATTCCACGAAACTGGCTTTTTCTCAATAAACTTTCCTTGGCTATTTTTGATTTTTCATCCAAAAACATTCATAATCGGATTTATAAATAAAAAACCAAAATAAACAGTTTTTTTTGCTGCCAATGTTTCGATATTGACTCTAGTAGTGCTTCCAATGCCAAGTTCACGGTAAACATAACAAATGCTATCCATAGAATCGTTGGTAGGTACTTATAGGTAGATTGTATTTCCACACGTTCTCAAAAGTTAAGGATTGCTATTTTTACTACCAATGGAGCGTTTAAAACAAAAAAACAAAAAAACAAAAAAACAAAAAAACAAAAAAACAAAAAACACAAGTAAAAGCATGAAGTAAGCAAGAAAAAAAAAATCACTTCCTTTCTTTGGAATTGATTATGACGGACGACGACGAGTGGTGTGTGTACCTACCTACTCCTAGCTGAATATATTGGATGGGCATCTAGAAGGATATAGAGGTACTTGCTCCGAGGAGAACATCTCTTTCTGCATAGAAAAACCAGAAAACAACGCAACCGGTTTTATTATAAACTACCTAGTAGAAGGTATGAAGGAAGTAGACGACGAGAATTGAATTGGAAATTCAGCGGAAAGAACAAGTTGAAATGAGAAAAAAATGAAGAAAAAAGACAGGAGAATAATTGCAACAAACGCCAAACAAAGTCCATTATCAGCCAGCCCCAGCATTTATTATGAAGATACACAAAATGTGCCGAAGCTAAAAGAGGATACAAAAATACAAAAAACTGCGGCTAAGGCTATTCTAGAGATAGAGATGAGAGAATGGGAGAGACACCCAGGGAAGCAAAAATAACAAGCAAAACAATCTACGCCAAACGCAAAACTAGTTGAGCACCTCATAGACTCTTGGCCTCTTGGGCTGACCCACCACCTCGCACCTTCATCAGCCAGCACCAGCACACACGGCTGTGATAAGGGCCGGAACTCACAGAAATATGGAGATGGTGCAACACAATATTGATTAGGGTCCACTTCGACAAGCGCTCGTTAAATACCCCAGAAGACGTTGTATGTAGGTATCAGCTCAACACCCATCATAGAGAGGCATATGCGCGAGAGTGTAAAAATTAGAAACTAAAAAAAGCACCCAACTTCCACAGCTATATTATGTAGAAGCACACCAGAAGCAATGATAAAATGCACGAAAATATTTACAAAACAAATATGGCGAAAAACAGAAACAACCGATAGAATGTATAGAGAAAAACGAATTCACGCTAAGAAAGAAAGATTAAAAAACCACCATCAAATCTGTAGAAAATGAACAAACAAAAAAATACATACATTGGGATGATCACCATCAGCTCAGCACAGCGCAGCGTAGCACCACACCATCCCTATGTTTCTCGGTGGAGCACGGGGAACACCCAAGAGAGTGCAGCGAACTAATTCAAGGCTGCATACCACACGCCAATGATATAAAACACATACATACACCTGCATACATATATATGAACATTTAGCATGTATGAAATAGTACATAAACAAACCACGAATGGACGGACGGTCGGGCGGACGGCGAAGGCGATGAAGCGACCGACGCATAAATGCAGTTCTATTGATGGCGCATGCTCTTCTCTAGCGCGGTTATCGCTGGCATGATGATGTTGATCATCACCATTTTACCCCACATCCACCGTGCGTCTTCGTCGACTTGACTGTGCTTTGCTTCGTATATGTTTACTTTCCTTCTCGTCTGCTATCAACTTCGCATTGCAATGAGCTAGAGCTATGCTGCTTGCTGGAGATTCTAGAGTAGAAGCTCATTTCTATAAAATACAGCTTCGTAGATAGAATAGATTGCGTAAATAAAGACAGTGATGTTATATTCAAGAAGCTTGAAATTAGTTAAGAAGCTTGAAATTTGAATTGATGATAACTTTCATGATATGGACATGTGTTGACTGTTGAGCTATTTGGTGAGATATTTGAAACTCTAATCTACTGGTATGCGAATTCGTTACCCAGGCTGGTTCTCCATCTCGAAGATGGCCATGAAGGAACTTCAAATGTTCGAAAGAAAGTTACTAAGGATTTGTACCGGACTACATTTTGACCGGCAGCGAATGAGACATCACAGCAACGAGCATCTTTACACAGAGGCGAGCATCATCCCTATGGACAGGTACCTACTGCTTCAAGCAAAGAAGCTTGTAGGACTCACTAACAGTCATCCAAATCAACTGATGAGAAGGATGGCCACTCAGAAGCGACACCCCGAGCCGAAATACCTAAGTACGATGGAAATCCTGGTTGACAACAAGCCAGCATTTTCGTTCTACGCTGACACGGTGTCAGCATATCACCGCGGCTAAATGCCAACCCATCCCCCCACCAAAACCACATCTTGACAACCGGGACGGAACACCCCGAGGACAATAAAGTCAGCCGATTTTTAGATTTAATTTTTTTAAATATATTTTATATTTTATAATCCTTTAAATTTAAGACAAAGTATAAGATTAGGCCCCCTATGTGCCAATAAATGTATAATATCATCGTATCTAACTAGTTATAAATCAAACTGTAAATATTATTTTGTTCAATAATCATATGTAAATCTATCTATCGTATGCGAGTTCATTAGAATCTTACCTCAGTTACAATCAGCCTATCAGTGAGTTGAAATAATAATTATTTTCAACCGATATGGTTGTTTTAAAAATTACATAAGTTTGGTTTTAACAGTCGAGGATCTTCAAGATTAATGTCGTTTTAAAAAGCAACAACATTCAAGAAAACAAATAATTTCGGAGTGGGGTCGATATATTTTGAACCTTATTCCCATGCACATTGATAGTTCGACCAGGCATCGGGTATAGTATAATTCAGTAGAGGAGGTGGGTTGGTATGTGTTTGAAAATCATTGCTCAAGGCACAAAGAAATTACAAGAGTTTACATTACACAGGCATCCAAACACGACGATATAAAAGGGGTGCACTCGGGCGTATACGCATTGTTTTTTTTTTTTTTTTGTTAGATTTGTTTATGTTTTTATTATGTTATTTTAAAAATTTATTGAAATGAAAGGTGAATTGGAAATCATGATGTTTAGAAATCAAAATCAATTACGTCGATGTAATGATACCCAGCATGCAGTGAATAAACTGTTTATAACAACGTCATCGAAGCAACAATTATTAGGAAATTAACTGTTAACGTAAATTTATTATTTAAATAGCTTAAAAACATTTTAAGAAGCTGAAACCTAAAAAAAGTTTGCTTTGTGATTTTATGATGAATTAATGGAATAAAAAATAGAAAAACCTAAAAGCGGTTTTCTTAAAAATTTTTTTTAATTATAAATAAAATTTGTTGAACATTTAAAAAAAATAAAATTTGGTATGCCAGCTTTAAGTATTTAGAAAAAGCAATCTTACACAAAATTTTAAAATAATTCACCAACCCGTTTTAAGATACGTATTGATTTTTTCAAAAAAAAATGTAAAAATCCAAAAATTATTTTTTTTTTTAATTTTTATATATATAAAATTGTTGTAACTAACATAGTCCTCCTGTTTATGAAATTTGGTTGGAATCGGTAAAGTCATTAAACGAGAAATTTGAAGTTCAAAAATCGATTTTATGGTAGGTACCGTCGTCGTAAATAACCGTTATAAATATTTTTTTCACTACAAAAATATTTTGTATATTTCTTACTATTTTTCAAAATCGTTTGTATATAAAAATCAATTTTTGGTATTTTGGTTGTGTGGCAGGAACCGTTATTTTTTGAGCTCAACACAAATTTCGATTTCCCCTCTAGAGAATCACCTAAAAACCTTATGTCCAAAGATTGAAGAAAATCGCTTTAGTGGTTTAGGCTGCAGTTCGAAGTACAGACAGACAGACGGACTGACAGACAGACAGACTTTCGGGATCCTATCATCGTAATGTAAGGGAAAACTATTCTCTCGAGTTCAACTTTTTTTACGAATCCAAAACTTGCCCTATAGTTCCTATACCGCAAGTAAAAATGTGCACGACTGGATTGACGACGTAGCTAAAATATGTTAAAATATCAATTCTGAACTTTTTCGATTTAACAAAAAAATTTAGAAAAAAAAATATTTTTTCTTTGATTTTATTTTTTGGAAAAAAAAATATTTATACAAATTTTAAATACAATATTTGTTAAATAACTTAGAAGAACCGATTCGAAAAATAATCATAATATAAACCAAGCCAATGAAAAGATATGAGGATATATACCTAAATAGGTGGAAAAAAGGCAAAGTTTTAAACAAAACAAAAACACCATCCCCCGTATTTATAAAGAAAAAATAGTTATTCATCATCATCTCCCGTGTTTAAGAAAACTCAACCATGGTATAATAATGTTCCGGACTCAAATGGAGAAGTGAGTGATTGCCTTTAATTTGAATCCGAAAATTTCTTATTTCATGGTGTAGTTTTCCTAAACACGGGACATTAAATAACTAGTTTTACTTTATAAATACGGGTGCATAACTTTATTTTCATTAATCGATTTTTTGGTAAAAATGGTGTACGCAGTATTATAATAAATGGTCCAGAGATAACATGTACAAAGTTTAATCAAAATTGTTAGAGTCGTTTTTAAGAAAACTTGACAAGACCGAAATCGTTGTATGGTAGCTACCCGTTCTAGATAAGCTAAAATAAAAATTTTAATTCCTCATTCAGGGAACCACATAAAAACACATCACATCAAATTTGAAGCAAATCTGTCAATCCGTTTATGCTCTAGCATCAGACATCAGGACAAACAGACCATCGTTATGTTAGTTTTGATAAGAAGCTCGATATTTTTTTTTTAATCGAAACCAATACTTGCCCGAGCAAGTAAAAATGTATTTGTGTTACAAAATCAATAGTAGACTAGTTTTTCGATAACTCTGATGAAATGTTACATTTTGGAAACCACGATTTGATCCTTAATTTTCCTACAAAATTATTTGTTTTACTTGTAAAGTTGCCAGAAGTAAAGTTGTTTGTAGTGAAGTCATTTATTATCATTTCGTCATAAATTTGTTGGTACATTGGCAATATTTTCATGATTCAAGTTGATAACTACTTTATTTTAGAAAACAATGTAACTTATATCGAAAATTGCGAATATAACATCACCGATCATAATAGGCAAATCTAGTAAAATGCTGTTGGGGCTAGCTGGAAGAAGACTATCAGTCGTCTTCATATATTCCTACAGTCGTTCTTGCTGCTGCTGGCTGCTGCTGGTGTATAGTGAGTGTCGACTTTGCTGCGATCGCTAATCTATTTAGACATGCAGTCGACGTGACGTTTGAGGGGTATGGCAGTGGCAGCAAGCGGCAACGTGAAACGTGAACGTTTGGTCGTCGTTGTTGAAGTCAACGTCGTCGTCGACGGACATCTCTGTATATACCAACCACTCGATGCCAGCCAGCAGTGAGCAGTAGAAACTCCTTTGAAGTCAGATTCACGATCATTTGTTTTAATCATTTTTTTTATATTTTTTGCAAATTTATTTCTTTACTTTGTTCTTCCTACTCTTCTTCATTTATGTTGTATATTATTTTCCGTATTGTTTTATTTTTTGTTATTTCTTGTTCTTCTTCCTTTTTCAAGCAAGTGCAAATTAATTATTATGAAAACGAGTGTTAATTTATACACGATAGGTTTCTTTTAGATACATTGCTGAAATTGTATATTCTTATATCTAACTTCATCTTTGTTAATTTTATTGTAATTTTATACCTCAACAATTGTGAGAGGTATTGTAGCTACTTATGTTAAGTTCTTCCTCTTCCTCAATGCATTTGAATAATATAATTAGTTTAAGTTCGTTTCGGTATTTATTTCTCATTAACAGATGCTTTCAGTGTACAGTCAACTCCGCTTAACTGAAAACATCGGTTATCTGAAACAAGAAATTTATTCCGGAGGCTTTTTGAAAATGTTTGCACACAAACTGCCTCGCATAACTGAACTCCGCTTAATTGCAAAATCCGGATAGTTGAATTTGTTTGAATTGTTTCATATGGAAAAATAACTTGGTATTTTGACACAATACAAAAAATCATGCCTACATTTTTTTTTTTTTTTTTGATGTTCAGGCTAAATGAAATTTAATTTGTTTTGACAAAACTCTGCTTATTTGAAACAACCTTCAGCTATCTGAAAACTGGAACACAGTTAAGCGGAGTCGACGTAGATATTTTTTTTAAATCTTGTCAATTAATTTTTTTATAAGCGAAGTCAGATATGATGTGGAACTCAAAAGAATAATAACCTACGCATTGGAAGTTATTGTAAGTGGTGCGATTTGTCGTATTGAAGATTTTGACTTATCATCATGTGTTGATGTCTCTAGAATCAGAATCCGTCGTTTTTAGCAAGATGTCTGTATGTGTATACGTTCAGAATACTTTTTTCGTCCTTTATATCTCGAGAACGAATTTAGATATCGAATTCGGATGCATTTTATTTTACAGATAATAACGTCATAACATGCTGAAAATGTTTTCTAACAAATTTAATTAACCGTTTTTTTACTACAGAAATTTAAAAAGGAGCTGTAAAATGTCATTTGTCTTGAATATCTCGAGAACATTCATTTTATTCTACACACAATTACGTAATAAGGAATTGATGAAAATTAAAAAAAAAAATCAACGGACCTTTTTTAAACTAAGAAAAACAGTTGAAAAACAACATTCGTCTCAAATATTTCACGTGTTTTTCAACCCAAATATCTTGAACACAAACAACGATATTTACTTCAAATTTGTACCAAAAATATATACTAATACCATTTATATGTTGTGCAATTTTGAGATTATTAAACTCCCCCTTTGAAGAAATTAAGCAAAAACGAGTTCCACAAATTCATATGTAAAACTTATAAGAATTTCAAGGAAAATTAAAATCATACTTAATTTAAGTGTTGCTAATGACACACTTTCATTTCAAAAATTCTTGCTTGAATTAGCAATTTTGTAAGGCAAATGTGTATATGGTTTTCAAATACACCAATGGGAAGTAACTAGTGTGGGTCGCACCTACCCCCTTTTTGGCAATTTTTTCACTCTATTTGAAACAAAAATGATAAAGAAACTAATCGGTGACAAAGATAACTCAATTAAATTTTTGTGAAATTATAATTCTCAAAAAAAAAAAAAAAAAAACAGCTACCTCTTGCTAAAAATGTATTGAGTTATTTTCCGGATACAAATTCATTTTCCAAACCAACGAAACAACTTATCGTTAATTCGAACAAAATAAAAAAACTTTCCAATGACTTGAATTCTAAATTCTATTTATTACACTCATAGAATTGCGAACGAAAATGTATAGTAATGTTTTGATAATATTTTTATATTGTTAACGAGAAAATAAGTAAAACATCTAATTTTGAACTTTTGTTTGAATACAAACAAATGTGGAAAAGCGTAAAAAAATAAAAAAAAAAAATGAATTTTTCTTTGATTTTATTTTTTCATTAAAAAAATTATTCATACAAAACTTATATGCAATATATTTTAAATAACTTAGAAGTGGAAAACTATAACAAATTGATTATGAAAAAATCGACCTAGCCATTAATGAGATATTAGGCAATCGGAATATGGCAAAAAAGGAAATACGCTGAAAAAAAAAAACACAAAAACCATATTTCCGTCTCGTCGTTCGAATTTTTGGCAAGAACTTTGTATACAGTATTAAAACTGTTTTAGAAATTACATGGACCAAGTAATCAGAACCGTTATAGCTATTTTTGAAAAAAAAACAATTCTTGATTAAAGTAAAAGCGTTGCACGTCAGCTACCACTGTCTAAAAATGTTCGTAATGAAAAAATTTGGGAGTATAACGTGTTGCTCACTTCATGTTCTTTTGAACGGAAAAATATTTAAGTAATATTTATTATTTTTTTGAATTTGGTAGGTACTAAGACTTCTTACATTTCTGTATATTAATATACTGGCTGACCCGTACTTGCTTTGCTTCGAGAAGATTTAAGAATAATTTTTTTTTAGTAAAATATC
This sequence comes from Melangyna quadrimaculata, assembly GCA_949320155.1. NCBI lineage: Eukaryota > Metazoa > Arthropoda > Insecta > Diptera > Syrphidae > Melangyna > Melangyna quadrimaculata. The sequence continues at coordinate 157,278,260 of OX439484.1, read as the reverse complement.
AGCAAATAAGATGATCATCTTTTTCTCATTTCTGATTCAGATATATTGCCTTCTATTTCTAACTCTCTTATCCTTTCCGTAATCTAAAATCTGATTTCTAAGTCTTTGCTGCTGTGAAGAATTGTTGTATGCTTTCGATTTATCAATCAATTTTTTTGTTTTTACTTGTGATAGATGTAAGTATGTATATAAAATATCGAACCCGAGATATTAATCAGAACTTACATTCAAACGGTTTTGGGTAATATTTAATAGTCATTAAGGATCAAAAAGGACTTTAAAAAGTTATTGAATAATTGTAAGTTCTTAGTCAAGGTCTCTTTAGATCCAAAGTTAAAAAGTACCAAAAAGTCATATATCATATGCTTAGATTGCACCAAAACAAATATTTCAGCTTGCTAAACTAAGCTTAATTGCAGTAATAGCTACAACAGATCTTCCCACATGACTTTGAAGTGAACATTTTACTAAAGAATGTGGGAAAAGTCAAGGTATGACTATCAACTGGGGCGGGTATGTGGATACTCAGTACTCACCCGCCTTGCCATTCATCCGCAACTTAATCATCTGAATTGCTGAACTCTGTTATCGAATTCTTACACACAACCATTTCTAGGCTTTGAAAAAAATAGATCTCAAGGCTTTGATTTTCATTTCTGAAAGTGTCAACAAATGACTAATCAATTTATAGCTAACTTTCCAGAAATAAAATGGAAGTAGATATTGAACAAACATACACATAATAAGTGCGAACTAATATTACACCTTATCTCCCAAGTTTTATCAAATTAAGTCAATGACAGTTTTTTTCGCCTGACTCAATTTAAGTGAATCATAAGTCTCACGTTTTTGTTGTAAAAGAACTCTAAGGTCCACTTTTTCAGTTCGACATTATTTCTAATTTCGGAATTATACTCGAGTAAATCCTTTGGCCCTTTCGGTACGCCTTTGGTACAAGTCCATATAAATATTCTTTGCCATTGCGTACCGAAAGGGTAAACTCAAGTTTAACGCTAATCTTATTAATACAAATCTGGCCTTAAGAGTGCTGTTAAGGTCCTGGTCCAATTTCCGATCTTCAAATTTCTAAGCACGTCATGCTTAAAACGTCGATTCTCAACCTTCACTCGCTCAGCAACTTGTCAGATAATATTTCATAATATAACTAACAACAGTTTTTTTTTGTACTGCCTTCATGCTAATAATGTATTATTTAAATCAGCTCATAACCTACCCCAACAGACAATGAGTTTCTCTATACAAAAACAAACAAACCAAATGACTTCATAATAAAAAATTAATTCTCGATCGCACTCCACCTCCAAACCAGGATTTCGCACATTCCATACGAAGTGCGTCAAATGTGTGTTATAACATGTAATTACGAGTATTTGTGTATCAGACGCTATTGCGATATGGCGCTGGTGCTATAGTGCTAGTGCAAACAGCTTAAATCAACGATCGAGCAATTGAACTTATTATTTCAAAGTTTTTCGTCCAAGGAAAACTACTGAAAGCTCACTGACTGCGTTCATGGGAACAACACTATTATATCTATAGCATATGTAATACCGCAGCACAGCATGCATGCGAATGCGAATATGAGCTTGGAGGTAATTTTCTAGATTAGATTTTTATTCTATATTCATTGCACATGCAACTGCACTCACATGTGTGAATGTGTGAATCTTATAGTGTAAATGCGAGAGAATAAAGCAAAAGCAAATAACACTCGCTAAAACGCATATAGAGAATGCCAACTACGCGCTTTGTACTCAATCATTTAGAATGGGAGTTTTTTAAGTGTGTATATACAACCAGTCGCAGTTTCTTCCCTCCTCCACCGCCCCCAGAACGTTTAGGCACATATAGACGAGAGTAGCAAAATAGGAAATTTTTAGGACAAGGATATCATCTATTCCACAATTAGCCGCGCGTCGAGCAAATACACCAACCAGCACTGTCAAGATTGTACGCTAACGCTATACGCCATATATTTACAATGAAAGCGCTGAGCTGAGCATTATAATGAAAATAGAATAACAAAATTTAAAAACAGTTGGTGGAAGTTGCTTTCCTGGGGGGATGGCTGACGGCTTTTCCCCCAAACCACTTCACCGCGGACGTCTGACGTCCTCGTCATCATCGAATTCTCCTCACAATCGCCAGCACTCTTAATGAAAGTTAATAGTTTGTGACTTTTAAAATGGACTCTTAATTGATTACCGATTTGGCGTGAGTGGCCGACCGCTTGCAGTGTCACACCCTCTGGCACCTCGGCACACAACAGCACAGCAATTCAGCTGCACCGGAGGAAAGCTATACTCAAACATAGCCATAGAATTCAACCATCAAATAGTATTTAGTGCAGTGGTAAGCATTTGTTCGCGGTTCGACGCCGCCGCCGCTGCTGCTGACCGACGCGACGCGACGTTGATATAATGGATGAATGCGTTACAATTAATCGCAATGACATTATGCGGTCAAATATGCGTTGTCCGCGAAAGTGCTTTGAACCCATATGCGAGCGATCGATCGATCGACAGACCGCATTGCAACCGCACATCTATTAGAACAAAATAAAGTTCTATCTTAGAGCTTTTATGGAGTTTTGAAGGATCTTTAAAGCGACATATGGAGATAGATTGCCATTTGAAAATTAAATGGAATTGGGTGTCGTATACATACATATATATTTAATTTTATAGTTTGTTTGATTGTGTTTTTTTTTAATTTGTCAAATGTTATTGCGCAGCTGTTTAAGTTTCAATAACAAAAACAAATCAAGCCCGAGTATTTTATTTTTATTTTTATATTTGTTGGTTCTCAAGGTTGTTAAAGACTTGAAGAATGCTTTCACTAAGCAAATGACATATATTGACATCACACAGACAAATCAAGAAACTTTCAAACCTCAGATAGTAGATACTCTCATGGCTTTATTGATAATTGAAGAATCGGCATTTAATGATACTTAAACAAAATTACTAGAAGAGCACTTAAATGGCGCCCAACGTTAGCTTTTTTTGTTTTTTAATGTACATATTACACAAATGAAAATATTTTAAATGACTGATGGGTAAGCCAATAAACTTCTTAGTACTCATATTTGAAGTTTTAGGAAATAATACAAATAAATAAAGTTACAGTTTTTCAACGGAGTATTATTTTTTGAAGCATTAGAATTTCAAGGTATAACTAACTCACGAAGAATAATAAATTTAATCAGCTAGAAGCTAACCCCACAAATTATGGAAATAATCTTGCGAGATGTATTATTTACAAATGCTGAAAAAACAATTAACAAATAATAATATTCAATTAAACTTTGGTAAACTCATTATTACTGAAAAAACTGAGCCCTACAATTTTCTTCAGATAAAAACAAATGCAATATAAGCTTAATGAATATCAAAAATTTTCAATTAAATGTCTTACCAACTTATTTCTGTTGCTGCACACCTATTATATTCACTAGGGCCAGTTTAACCGTCACAGAAATGGCACTTAAGTGCGCAATATGGAGTACAAAATGCAAATTTTCGCAGGACACACATACCTGAGTAAACTCTATTTAAGTTTCCTATGTTGTGCACTTAAGTTTCACTAACCCAGGCTACGAAAATTACAGAAAAGTACTAATATGCTAAACTTAATTGCTTCTTATTACGGTAAGGTATTCACTGTAAAACTGGCACTAAGACTTAAAACGAAAAATTTAAAATGGCGCCCAATTTCTAAAAATATTTTTTTTTTGTCGCATAAGAGGGAAAAACGAAAAGTTGTTTTGACCTTCCTTAATATTAACCCCCGTACTTATAAAGGAAAAGGGGCATATTCATAGTCATTTTAGACCTGGGTCTAAGCTAAACATAGCTTTGGTTGAATTTTCGGACGTTGATTCTATTTTTTTAAGGTTATCATTTCAAAATATTTGAATCTATTTGTGTAGTATACCAAGTTAATTATCTTATAAAAATATAAAACCAAAAATTTGAATTTAAACTGGGCTGCATTCATTGAGCAAAAAGTGTCTTAAACTGTAGTTTAGTTAAACCTGGGTCTATCTGCGACTATGAATATGCCCCAAAGTAGTTATTTAAGCTCCCGTGTTTAAGAAAACTATACTATGGAATACAAATGTTCCAGACTTAAATGGAATAGTAAACAATTGCATTTAGTTTGAGTCCTGTTTAGTTTTCCTAAACACAGGAGCTGATATAACTATTCTTCCTTTATAAATACGGGCACAGGGGTAAAATATTTATTGTAAAATATTAATTCTGCAGGAATATGTAGTCAGCAAGTTGGTATTTTTTTTTTATTTTAAACGAGAATAAACAGAAAAGGTACAACAGGACATCCCTAAGATAAGCAGAATTCGCACTGTATGATTTGGAAAAAAACAGTTTCTGTATTTTCGATCGTATCGTACGGAAGTCATATTGTAGTTAGTTAGATATATTTTTAGACGAAGTTCGATGGTTTTAACAACCAACAATTTATGTATTTCATTATCTTTTAAAAACTGAAGGGAGCATAAGTTTTCAAGACCGATTCATTTTTTGTATAACCTTAATTGAGTTTATTTATTATTTGTTATCATCTAATAAGGCAGGATAAGTTTCAATAAGAAGTGTATCGAGCGCGTTTGGTTCTTCTTCATTATTAAACCGGCGATTGTTATGATCTCGAGGGGGACCACAACTCTCGCACCTAGGTTTCCACTTGTGGGGTTCGCCGGGTTGGCCTCAGAAAACGTCGACAGGCCTCCCGGTTTTGGATTGTTCCATGTCTGAGGCCAACTAAATGCAGGTGTCGTTGCATTTGTTTCATCCAGGTGTTTTATCGCCTGCCTTTCTTCCGCGATAGTGTTGGAACGTCTTGTGCTATTGCCTTTTGAACTGGGTTCTCATGGCATCTTTTTTGTACATAACAGTACCAGCTAAGTTGGTCATGCTGTTTTTTGTCCCAGATGGTATTTTTGACGTGTTTCGAGCGCTTATGGTTACATTTTGAAATTTAGAAAGGCACATTCATAAGGCTATAAGACGAGTATCTTTAAAACGATTATAACTTTTCGTCAGGGAAAGAATTGCATATTTGTATTTCTAAAATTTGGACCAACGGTAATCACTTATGTGCATTCCCACACTATTGGCATTGGTTTCATGTAAAAAAAAATTCGAGTCTTCGATCAAAACTAACAAAACGATAATAGAGAAGCCCAAACAAATTTATCGTACAATGTTCGTTACTCTGTTTGTTTGTGCGGCTGTGGGTCTGTGCGTCTAGATGTACATCGAGCTAAAATGAGCGTTAACGTATTTGCTTCAAATTTGTTGTGAAGCAATCTTATATGTCTCCCTAGAGGTGAAATTTAAATTTTTATTATAGCTCATCTAGAACTGGTAGCTGCTATACATCGATTTCGGTCTTATCAAGTTTTCTTAAAAATGACAGATCAGTTTTTGTCAAAAAAATTCAAAAAATGGAAATAAAATATTGAGGTTTTTTTGAGCAAATTGCCTTCATTTTGACCTATGCATTTCCAAACATCTCTTCAATGGATTGGTTGATTATTTCATTACTTTGTCTAAAATATTGCATTTTAAATTTGTATACATATATAAAAAGCACAAACAAAATCGTATTCAATTTTGTTAAAAAAATAAATTTAAAAAAAAGTACGTATACGCCCAAGTGCACCATACGTTGTATATTTTTTTTTTTGTAAGGTAAATAGAAAAACGGCATGTTTACGACATACTTTTGTGAGATCGTGTAAAAAGGGGTCATAGGGGTTACAACAACCCCCTCTTTCCACTCTATTTTTTTTAATGTATTTCTCTCTCCCATTTAATTTTTTAAAAATTGTGCACCCATCATTTATTAATTATTGATATCATATTTTATGATTATAACAAATTCTTTTCCACAATAAAACCTATAATAGGTATATTGCCTGAATTGCTGGCAATGTGTTAGCATCTTATTTCTCCAACCTGGTTGGGAATTTTCTTTTGATTTTTCGTTTCAGTGCTATATGTTGTTTGGTTTGGTACGGGTTTGATATATCCAATCTTTTGTTTCTCCCTACAATATTGAGCACCACCATCTTGCAAAAAAAATGCAACATTTGTCGACCTGTCCCTGTTTTTTCAAAGTATCTCCTAATGCATCGTTAAAAAAATAAAATATGTTTGTTTTTACTTATTTGGCACTTTATTTAAAAGGGATAAAGGGTGGGGGGGGGGTAAAAGTACTAACAGAATTCCTAAAACCTGCATTTTAAAATAAAACTAGTACATCCGGAAAACTGATTTGTTTTTCATATTCGATACACACGGTCGGTAATCACTTACTTCCCTTAACCTACATCATATTATGATGCAAATATAACTATTATTATTAGTTACATACATACGCGTATTCATAAGACTTTTATTAATCAAAGTGACGTCTATAACAGAAATCCCATCAGCTATATGTACCTACATGTGTAGATATGTACTTACCTTTATTTATTTGCTTTCAATTATTATTATTATCAAAATGGTTGTTCCATCGGCATTTAAATTGGAAGCTTGTCTGATATAAAATTACAAAGAACAAAACACATAATCACATCGATTGACACTTTACTTATAAGAAGTATCATTCAGATCCATATAGGCAAACACATATCGTTAACACGAGATACGACCCTGTTGATCATAACAATTCTCACATTGTATCTACTAGATAGACTCAATTCGCTAAATAATTGCAATTAATTTATAAAATAAAATATAAGAAAAAGAGTCAACTAAACAACAACACAAAAAAAAACAATTCAAATAAATGCTACTGACATGTGTGTGTGTGGCCTAGACCTAGAAAAGGAAAACTCTGTTTATTTTTTTTTTCTGTTTGCTTATGCACTTTGTTATTATTTGTTATTTTTCTCTCTCGCGCTTTGAATTAAAATGATATCAGCGATTGCAGTGCGATGAGAAGGAAGTATGTATGATGAAGCTCCCAACTGCACTTCACTTGCAACGCGACGCGCTCCCCAATCGATTTAATACAAAAAAAAAAAGATAGACACACATCTTGTTTTATGGAGCTGGCTGGCTGCGGTGATCACAAATATTAAAGTGGAGACATTTAATATTTTATCTCTTACTGACTTGTATAATTATATAGATGATGTATGTATAAGCAATATAAAATGTAAAGTTATATCATGATGAAATAATAAATAATATTTTAGTGGGGTAGGGTAGGGTTATATTGTTGTATTATTATTTATAAATCGCGGTAAATAGATACAATTTATATCCTATTATATGTCACGTGAGTTGTTTACTATAATTTGGTTTATAATCAGGATTCAGGCGGAGAATACAAAATTATGACGAATTCTAGGAAAGTTGAAATAATCATTTCTGATGAAGTCTTTGAATGAATTTCTGAGCAACTAGTAAATTCATTCAAAATCAAACCTTGGACAATAGAAACTACAAGGGCGATTGTTTTGTTTATTTTGCGATAAATGATTTTTATCGAATGTGAATGTTCAAACATACATATAAGCTGTTGTTTCATCATGTCAACAGTTATGTTTTCACAAGGAAAAAGAAAAACATAACATCATACAATTGGCTTTGACGGAAAGCAATATGTCAATGTGTGGTACATTAAATAAGGGACAAAACATTCATTTTCTCAATTTTTGTTTAATCACTTTGGCTTCTGAGTGTTATAATAATCTACTTATCTTAAGCAGCGTCCACATTATTCCAATCGACATTGTATATTTACATTGTCGATCAACACGCTCAACATTTAAACCTGTCCACACATTGCCTGTTAGAGTGTACGTGTTGAAGCGTATACCGTTATGTGTTATATGACATATTTGCATGTACCTACGAAGGCACAAAACCTCATGCAGTGTCTATACAAATCAGTTTGTTGATTGTTTTGTGGCTTTGATGTTGGTCATCTGCAAGCCCCATTCGTCCATAGAAATACTCATTTTTTACCTACTCAATTTTGCACCTGCATTTTTAAAAAAAGCAGCATTTTTTGGTCTGACCAATTCATTTCAAATAACAATATATTGCACGCACACGCCACAACCGCAATCAAAATGATATCTGTGTTGGTCAACACGTCCAGTATTAACATTTATTGTTCAGTCGACACAACATTGTTGATTTCTACTTATTTGAATCAAGTTACGTTCGGGTCAAAAAAATTTGATCGACTCTGTTGATTTACACGTCCGCTTTAACTCAACATTGTTGATCAGCACTGTTGACATACACAAATCAACATAATGTGGATGCTGCTTTAGATCAATATATTGTACATTAACACTTTATCAGAATTGAAACCAAACTGTTTGTGGAAAACTTAAAGAAAATAATAAAAAAATAAATTAAACCCGAGGACAATTCCCGCATCAAGCTTAAAAAATGTGTCAATGAGTGTTTCTGACTTTTTGATGAAAATTATATGTTTAGGTGTCTCTTTACCGGAGACAAATTTCTGAGAACTCTGGAACCTGATCAGAACTGACAAAGCGAAATTAGAGCATTCCAAAATTATTCTGTGCACACATCCGTAAAGAATTTGTTGTATTACCTCTAACATTAGATACAAGCTTTCACTTTTTGCACCATTTCCGTACTTACTGTTAATTTCAAGAACTGCCCATAATCTCGAAATCCTAAATCTAGAGTGAAGAAAACCTGAATCGAAAAAATCTTGAAATCTTGCAAGTCAAAATTCTGAATCCCAGAACTCTAAATTTCGAGACATTTGAGAATAGGGCTGGCCACGAGACGAGAAGTCTCGGTTTCGATTTCGGTCTCGCATGACGAGACCGAGACTGCCTTTTAAACAATCGAGACGAGACTGTATATTTGGACCGAAATTTACAGAAATTCTAATAAACTAAAAAATCCAATTTCAGTTGAATATTTATGTTCTTCCGCACATATTTAAACTTCTATAATCGAAAATATTTTGTTTCAATAATCAACAGGTTGTCCGGAAATCCTATTTTTTCGGAGACGAGACCGAGACGAGACTAAATTATACGAGACCGATACGAGACTGAAAATTTTCGATTTAAACGAGACCGAGACGAGACTTCTAAAAGTCTCGCAGATACTCGTCTCGTGGCCAGCCCTATTTGAGAATAAACGGGAATAAGTACCTACCCATATTTTTTTCTTTAAACAAAATTAAGAAACTACTAAAACTATTCAAATACCTAAACAAAAAACTTCGAATACAAAATTAAAAAAATTAAAAAAAATAATGTCCAATTTCATATACATTCACTAAAATCACTTTTATTTAAATTTCTTTTAAATTTTAAACAGACTGTTCATTTATTTCAGTTTCACCAATGTAGAAAAGGGAAATTTTCGGGATATTTTAGTTAAAATTGAGTTTGCTCACGTCCCTGTATACAAAAGAAAGGTTAAGCTCCTCTTACATACGAAGTATACGAGAAAAGGTGAATCAACATTATTCATAAATACAAAATGTCAAGAGTTGTAGTATGGGGGCAAAGTACTGGAGTAAGTAAATATTGTCTGCCTGAGTAGCCACCATCACAAAATAAAAAAAAAATCCTGTGGACGAGGATAATACTCTTTGGTGTTGAATCTCATGTTGCTCTTCATCCTCAGAAGATGATGTCCAATCTATTGTTCTAAAAAGAAACACAAATTTTAGTACCTATCCCGGGGTTTAGACAAGCGAGTAGAACTAGTAGCATTTGTATCATAGTGTTAGTTTTATGGATGTATGTGTGACTAGTAGCTCTCTGCGCGTTTTGTCAACTAGTATGATTTTTTAAAAATATTTCATACAGAAAAATATACAAATTATGGAAACTATGGAAACAAAACAAATAAATGAAAACAATACACTACACTAGCAGGATAACTGGCAGGCTACTCGCAGGCAAATATATATATATATATATATATACGCTACTAGTTCTACTCGCTTGTCTAAACCCCGGGTATGTAGAATTTATAGTTCCAATCTGCAAAAAAGTAAAAAACAAAAATAAAACACATGGGATATCAAATTATATGTTCACGGGATGTGATGACTTTCACGACACTTTTAAAATTAAATGAGATAAAAATGAGCTTTAGTTTATTAGGGTATTAGCCCAGCCCAGTCAACGAAGACTCAAAATGATAAAATAAATACAAAAAATAGTGCTCTTTGGATTATTTTTTTATATGGTAGGGGATACCCCCAGGTATAACATACCCAAAGTCCCCAGCCCAGGGCCACAAGCTAAACTCAGGAGGGGGGGTTAAAGGTTAGATTTTCGTGAATATTTTCACAATCTAGCATTATAGCGGAAAAGATTGCGGGGAGTTAAAAATCAACAAATCTGAAAAAAACTGTTATAGTCTTATAAATTGAATGTTTTCTGACCAATGTTTATATGACAAAGAGAAAGAAAATTATATTTCCAACAAACAAATTTTATGTTTATTGTTTTGCTAGAAGCAATTTTTATTTTAAAACACATCATCATTATGATCATCATGATTAATAAAATTTCAACTCATGTCGTCATCACTGTAAGGGTCTTTCCTCGTGCATGCCCTGTACAGGAGGGCCATTCGTGCAAGCACCATGGCAAGTATAAACATAACTTTGTTTGTAGGAAATTTAATTTTCTTTCTCTTTGTCATATAAACTTTGCCTTTATTACGCTTCGCTTTCCAAATATTGAAGAAAAACTACAAAAGGGGACATTTACACCCCTCCCCTACCTAAAGCTTGCGGCCCTGGGCTGGGGACTTTGGGTATGTTATACCTGGGGGTATCCCCTACCAAATAAAAAAATAATCCGGAGAGCACTATTTTTTGCAAGCAAAATTCCTTCGTTGACTGCACTATTATTTCAAAAGCCTGTTAAGTTTAAAATCACTTGGTGAAACTAAAAACTCCCATTTTAAGGCTAAATGACCTTCTAATTATTAAAAAAATTCTTCATAAGAAAATTAATTACATTCTTTAAATCAATTAAAAGAAATATTTTGAGTTTTTCAAACCTAGTTTTAAAGCAAAACTAGTTTTATGGAGAGTTCAACTTGCAAGTTTTATACATATTGGTATTATTTATTAAAGTTTTGATATCCCAGTTTCAATATTTTGAGTTTAAAATACCAAAACTCTAGGTAAGAATACCGATTTGTCCAAAACCTAGGACTTGAAACTTCTATTGAACTAGTTTTGCCGTAAAACTAGTTTTGAAACAAGTCAATAATATAGCTGTAAGCAATTTAATCAAGATGCTGATATTCGAGGATTTCAACAATCGGAATTTTGTGAATTTTTCTGTAGTCGAATTCTGAATAATTTTTAAAACAAAGCAGCAGTCTGCATAAACGATTTGTGTAACACAAATTGCATCGTCATAAATATGCAAATCTTTATTTAATCTTTTAATCAAAGAAATGAAAATACAATCAAATATTTTACAAAACCTGCCTATAATAAAAATTCTCTACACAAACTATTTGAGTTCTTCAAACTTCAAACAAAAATTCCATTAATTATCATATAAATCAACTATCTAATTCATTAATCATTATCATTATTATTTTAATAATATAAAACAAAAACTAAAAATAAACTTTACCTCTGACAATATTTATAAAAACAATTTCTTTTTTCTTTCTCTATCTATTTTCAGGTGAGTTTTTTAATTACTTAATTGTGGGTAACCTACCAATAGATACCAATAATCAACTGCCCCCGCTGGCTATGTTAACAATGTAGGTAGGTATGGACTTTTTTTCTGGCTAACATAAGTTATGCAAACAACAACAAAAAAAGAGAGAAATGTGGATTAATTCACCATCAGTTTCAGCTTCTATAATATTACCTAGTCTTGGAAACTTGGAATTATATTGTTGATGGAAAAACAAAAAAAAAAAATAAATGTGAAAAATCCCAATGCACTTTCGCTCTTAGTTTCGCTTTCCTTGACTTCTTGGCGTGATGTTGTTTTTTATGTTTTCTCTACAATTGTGCGCGAAAAAAAAACTAATAACATTTTGCGCGCTTCACTGTGTAACACACTGTTAGATAAAAGAAACAAAATTAAAAAATACATACCTTGTTGAGGGAAAATTTCTTCCATTATCATCGATCAGCACAATTTACTATATCTCTCCTCCTCAGCAGTAAAATTATGGATGATGTGCATTTTTTCAATACCATCTCCGTTCTGAACAAGTAGGTATACATAAGTACAACGGGTATGATGATGTTGGAGAGGGGATTAAGTAAGTCTGGGTTACTCAAGTGCGGTTGTTTTTTTTAGGAGCTCGAGCTACTCCTTTTCTAATGCTCAAATTGGTATACCTTCATACAAAAACTGGCTGATGTTGATGTGCCTGTCTGCGATGCCATGAGATAATTCCCATGATGGAAAGTTGAATTAATTAATGAAAAGCGAAACCAAAACCTGAGTTGTGTTGGGCTCTGCCGTGGCTGGCTGGCTTGCTGAAGTTGGCGTGTTTTTGTGCAATTGCAAAACGCGCCGTATTGAGATCAATCCTGTCATCATCTGATTTTATGCTATTCCCTCTCGAAGCTATACCATTTATAACCATAACCATCTTCAACATTGTTGTTTGTTCATTTTGTAAAAACAAACTGAATGACTGAATGACGGCAGAAGGGAAGAGGAGGGGAGGGGAGGGGAAAAAAAGATGATCGAAGACGTGATGTATCCAGAATGATGACATGCAATTGCTGTTGCCGCTCCACCAGCCATTCCACTCTAGAAACCAACTGAACTGCATCTTTGCGTCTTCTTTTGATTTTTTTGTCTTTTATGATTTTGCTTCTCGTAATAATTTTTCTTAGCTCGCTTTATATTTGTTTTCGTGTCGGTCGTCATGGCCGCAGCTTTGACATAGAGTCTGAGATACAGCGGTGGCGTTCCAGCAATTTGTACAAAAGAAATTATCATCACAGATTTGGCATGGACATTAATAGGTGTAGTTGTTTGGTAAAAATGTTCTGAAAATTTAAATTTTATTTCTTAGCTTTTTTTATTTTTATAATAACGAAAGAAATTATACAAGATAAATTTGCAGAACTTACTTCAGCTGCGATAAGAAATTGTACATGGTTAAGGTGCGTCTTCATTTCAAATCTACTTTCACTAAAAAACTCTCGAGAATAATTTTTATCTGAGAGTAATTATTACTCTCAGTAGAAAAAAAACGAACAGATTGAAATCGCAATAATGGGTGTTTAGGAGAAATGGTGAGTTACTCACTCAATGCAAATGCCCTCAAGTAGTATAGTGATGGATAGAAATCGGCTCAAGGCACCGTTGCAAGAATTTGTTAACCCAAAAACAAATGTTTTTTATCGAGGTGGCAATTTCCAGACAGCAGAGAATGCCATAGTGAAATGCTGCCAAAAGTAGTCTTGGAAGCAAATACCGTGCTAAGTGGCATCTTAAGCTTTAAACCCCTAAGCCGTTAGTTACAAGCTGGTATTGGATTATGTTGACAAGCTAAACGACATCAGCAAGAATAATTATGTCACCTGGGCACCCGGGGAACCAGAGAAATAAAAAGGCTTAAATAGGAGCAACGATACCCAAATGCAAATTTAGCAAGTTAATATATATGTGATGCATTTATGAATGTTAAAGACATAGGTTTCTGGAACGTCACCAGATAGAAGTGATTTACTGAACTACAATCTGTGAAAGTTCTTCTTAAACTTAAAGAAATAAATCTTACGGAAAAGCTGAAGAATGAGCAATCTTATCTAGCTCAATGGATCTTAAGTTTGTTTAACATCCTGCAATTCAATCATTCATAGTCTTAGAGACCTCCTAATTCTAAGCATCCGCAAGCTAATCTTATGACTCTTTCTATCCGAGAGTTTTGCTCGCCCTAGTCTCGAGAGTTGTTCGATGGCTGATTGCATTTTCTTTACTCTCAAATGGACAGACCCCTTCAGAAAGCGGTTTCATCGTGGGAAATCGACTAACAAACAAACTCGTTTCTTGTAATTCGATTAGTCTCTCGGTTAATCGGTAGGGGCGTCTTCACGCAATAGATTTACCTTATGGGAAATGGCTTTGATGCAGATCGCATCACCCAGCTGATACTCTTAAAGCAGATATTTTTATGACTATGCACCTTTGGAATTAACCTTAATGGTTTTCTGGAAGACTTCAATGAGTAAATTGGAAAGAATATATGTATGTACATAAATCTTCGGGGATTTATTTGGTTATCTCCATAGTCAAGCTATCAACTTCATATCGGTCATTAGATAAATCGTTGCCATCAAGAACGTATCATAATGCGTGCTCATATTTTTAATGGCAAAACGTGAAATCTTTCGAACAAAAAGAATTTAGAAACTACAGAAAGAATGAAAATCTTCGTTTGACGTTTTAGCTAGCAAACCTAGTTTTCATACAGTCTACAGAAGGCACCTGAGTGAAAAATTCTCTGGCTGCCATAGACGCTAGAAATTTGTACTCTCAGTGTCATGACATCATCAAAGAAATACCTGAAACTACCATAAAAGCAACAAATGAAGAATACCAAGCCAGGAAACAGACGGAGAGGAAGATTTTGTGTTGAAAGAAGATATCGCAGGCTGAGCCTTCTGTCTGAATGAAATCGAGGCATACAGGGAATATTAAAAGTATTTCAGGATAATTTCTAAAAACTGCGAAATGGACATCTTGCCGAGTGAGTTATTGAACAAGAAGAAAAAAAGCGGATCGAACAAAGACCAAATTTGTACACATGACTATGAGCGAAAAAAAAAAATCAGCCCCACTATCTTTTCAACGAATTTAAAGCCGCATCTGTTATCTATGACCGAACTTAGGAAGCCGAGGAAACTGTCTCAGTTTGTGTTGATGCATTTGGATCCCATAAGAAAATTCACGGTTTAATATGCAATTAGAGAATAACGTATATCTCTTCCAAAGGATCCCAGACATGGCACATGGTTTTGGCAAGGAGATGGAAGTCTTCAATCTCGTTCTGATGGAAAAGATAGTACACACACACGACAAGGCCCAACATGGAAGGCACTATCTTCAGCAGATCGGTCAAGCAATGAGATCAAATTGCCGTATAACAGACTTCTTATATGTATAATATTTACTTCGGAAACCTTATTTTCAACGTAATATCCCAGACTATTCATAAGGAGACCAACATTTTTGTGCTACCAAGTCTTTAGATCCCCATTATTGACAAGTTGGTATAAAGTGGAGTTCGGGCATCAGAGTTATTTTGATGCTGCCCGCGAATTTCAAACAATGCAGAAACAGCATGAGCAGCAATACAATACAACACACAAAAAAAATAACTGGTTACAAAGAAAGTAGAAGCGAAAGCAGAAGCAAAAAATGTTATACACGCGATCAGCGCCCGTGAAAATACTTGTATTTGATTTTTAGTGCAGCAGTAGCAGCAAAAATATAAAGAGGATCAAGGGGGTTTATTATTGTGCATGTAGGTGAAAATAAACTGGAAATGTATACACACACACGGAATTTGCAGATTATAAACAAAAAAAAAAAGTTAGTGCAACATGTTCAATATCAAACCAAAGATGGGTAAGGCAAACTTATACCAACTTGATGTGATGGTGGCCGTGGTCATGAAAAACGCTTTCATTTTTTTATCCGGAACAATAGAGTTTTCCATTTTGTTTGTATTCGATTGAGAATTTTCTTTAAAATGAACATAAACAATGCAATCAAATTATTTTATGTTCAAATTCAAAATTGAAAACAGAACAGGCGAGCTATGATAGTTGTTTTTATACAATATTGCATTCCTAAGATTAGAGGTTGCATATTTGTTTATTCTTAGTGCAAACCGTTTTTGTAACTGTGGAAATGTCCTAGGGGTAGGTAAACAACAGGGATTTAAGGATTTAACTATAAATAAATAAATTGGGTGGCGCAACGGCTCGTGAAGAACCAGGGACTAGTGACTAACAACTCGCAACCATTCCTGTGTTCGCGTATCGACAGGAATGGATGGGACCTACAATTTTTTGCCGAATCCGAACGGCTAGACTAAAAGCACTTATTCATGAAAAGTCATAGACACCCTTGGAGGATTTGTCAATTCCTCGCAGGAGGCAGTAGCCCTGAACAAAAACTTTTTAGTTTTTAGGTGGTATAGCGATAGCTAGAAATCCATTCCTTTGTTTTGTTTTCAAGACAATTTGCTCTGGAGCCAATTTTGTTAGTTTGGCTATAGTTCAGAAAAATGATATCTTAAATTTTTTGTTGTCAAAATACATGAGCAACTGAATCCAAAATTGTATTCCTTTTATATTTTTAAACTTTTGAGATCACAATTTCTTGTACAACCCAAAATATTTTTAATTGAAGAATTCGATTTTGTGGTACGATCGTTTAACTTACGATTAAAAAAAACGTGACTTATGCCACTTTCCTTTGGACGTCCGGTAGCGTCCAGAAGTGTCCGGAAGTCTTCTGAAACCATTCCATTGGCACAAAAAGTACACTTCTGACGATTCTGAGAAGAGAAATTCAATTCTTGATTTAAAATCAGAATCCACTCAAGAAGCACTAATACCTTTAAAATCAAATGTCAAAAAGAAAACTCACTCAAGCGTTTTGACAGCAAATTGTGAAAGATGAACAAAAATTGTTAAGATGTTGGCAAAAAATCGATGTTGGACGAAAAATTTATTTTAGCTTTAAATGCTTTTGAAGTATTAAAATCATCTACATATATTCAGAAAGCTAAGGCACCAATTACACATGATTTTTTGTATATACAACTTGTTGGATGTTCATTCATGCTAAATAATTAAAGATCGATTTTCAAACATTTAAATCAGCGAAATAGAAGAAATCATGGCAACTTGTTCAATCTTTTTTTGTATAGCAAATTTGACCTGTAACTTAATATTTTGAACTCACCAATTTTATGGAAGAAAATAACATTCTAGAACATGGTTATAATTTTCAAACCAATGCAGGTATTTTGAATTTGTAATATATTGCATTTTTATTTTGCAAAGAAAATTTATTAAAAAAATCGGTGTTTCTGTTTCGATAATTTTTGACATCGAGATTGGTGTTTCGATGTTGACTTATTGACTTATTTTTCAATATCGCTCATCCCTCCAACTACATCTTTTGACGATTACATAATACAAAGATAAAACGTCAGAATTGACCAGAAGCATTAAGAACTGTTCCATTGGATTTCAGAATGAGTGGAACCTTGAGTGAAACCAATGGAAAACGGCATTAAGTAAATTTTTTTGATTTTCAATTAGCAATTAAACTCAAAATTGAGTGACTATTTTATTGAAAATTTAACGTAATTAAGCAGAAGCTATTTTGGAATTTTAAATTCAATGCTCTTAATGGTGCAGCATTTTAAACAACATTATAATATTCGGATTTCAATATGATGCTACTAAATAATTGTTTCATATTAAAATATTTGCGCCATTAATTGTAAGTCCAAGAACTGCAAACCAAAGCGCTCTATGAATTTTACTTTTGAATATATTACTAAACAACGAAGCCAAATTCCTCATAAATACAAGAAGAATTTGGCTTATTTAGAATAGCCCGCTATTTCGGTAGTTGTCACTTTTGAAGCTCTAATTTTTGACATTTGACAAGTAGAAACTACGCCAATAATAAAAATGGAACGATACATGCTTCAACAACGCATTGAAATTATTAAAATTCACTATAAAAATGCCATAAAATGATCCGGAATTTCATCGAAAAATCATCTTTACTGATGAGGCCCATTTCAACCTCGGTGGCTACTTCATCAAGCTAAATTGTCGCATATGGGGCTTTGAAAACCCAAGACTGATTGTTGAAAAGCCACTCCATCCTCAACGAGTCACTGTTTGGTGCGGTTTATGGTCCGGCGGGGACATTGGACCTTACTTTTTCGAAAATGAGGCAACGGTGAATGGATTGCGCTATCGAGAGATGATTAATAATTTTGTATGGCCGGATAATTGGATGGTATTGATCTGGACAACGTTTACTTGCAACAAGACGGTTGCGCTACGTGCCACACAAGCAACGAAACCATCGATCTTTTACGGGAAAAGTTTCCGGGCCGTCTTATTTCTCGAAGAGGTGATCACAATTGGCCACGGAGATCTTGTGATTTAATACCTTGCGATTTCTTCCTTTGGGGCCATGTGAAAGATAAGGCCAACAGCCCAGCGTCGATTCAAGATCTCAAAGATGGCATATGGACGATGGATGGAAGATGGATGGAAGATGGAAGACCTCATTGAGGAAAAACAGCAGCCACTTTGCGATTTGGTGATGGAAAATTTCATGAAAAGGATAGAGTTTTATAAGCGTAGCCGTGGCGGCCATTTGGCTGATATTGTTTTCCATAATTAATGGCATACTTTCCTCTTTACATTGAAATAAATATCCGATCCCTTATTGGAAACCCCTATATTATTATTTTTAGTTTGTTCTTATTTTTGTGAAAAAAATGGTTTCTTCAATTTTTAATATTTTTAGACGTGAAATCCTAAAACCATTGGGTTTTCAGTTTTTGACTTAAAATTAATAAAAGTATTGAGAATTAAAATTCAAAATTGTACATAACTACTGAAAATTTTCAAAAAAATAAAAAGATCAAATAAAATAATAAGATATTAAAAAACTGTTCACTTGACAACTTTTTATAAATAAAATAAAATAAAATTAAATTAAATAAAAGAATGGATGATTGGTGAATGAATGGTAAGACTGTCAGTGTTTCTGTTTGTTTATGTTTTTTTTGTATCTTAACAATTTTTTTATTAGAAAATTTGGTAGAAATATACTCTCCCTCTTAAACGAGTTTGTTCTTGTTCCGACCCAAAGCATCTTGCATGAATCACCCTCTATAGCGTCAATTGAGTTTTGACATTTATTTGAGTTCTTTTGATTTTTTTTTGGATTTTCTATTATTTTTTTTTTTTTTGAATCCTGAAAACTATATGATATACTTCCTAAATTAAATTGTAGAATGGTTGTTATCAATTAAACGATTTGTACTTTGTTTTTTTCACAATTTGTTTTTCATAATTTTTTGTTTGGAAAAGAAAAACAGCAACTCTTTTTAAAAAAGAGAACGATATTTCTCATCCAAATCACCAACTGAAAAATAATATTATTATTATATCTGAATATTTTAATTACTGGTTTCCTACCTTATGAATTGTGTAAAATTATAAGTAGATATTGACAAGTGTACCATATTCCTCATCAAATCGACAAAAAAAAATCAAATCACCAAATTAGAATAATCTTCACCAAAAAATTTTTGCCAACTGTCAAATAGTACTTCTTGTGAGGAAATTTTAAATCGCCAAAAACTTGGCCTTACGTCTAGCTGATATTTGGATCTACCCAGGTAGATTTTTGGCATCGAGGTATTCTTCCAAAAAGCAAATCGAAAAATAAATCCTCCGATTCCTATGAAGTCGGTAAATTTTCCGTTCTGACGTCTTCCTCGCTAGATTCCATTATTTTGCATGTTAAGTCACAAAATTTCATTGGCAAACCTCGCAGATTCAACATTCCAAAATATCAAGAGTGATGTTTTGGACTTAAAAGTTTCAAAAATATAATACTTAATACTGACGAATAATTTCAAACATGGGCTCAGGAATAGGTATACAGAAAAAGTGTTATCATTCAAATTTTTTAAAAGAATTGCAAAAGTTTTATCTATAGCAAGAATATTTATAAAGCGTTCAGAAGAAGGTTTGAAAAAAATCTCTGATTTCAAGTTTAAAAAGTAAACTGATAGGGTATTGATGAAACATGCTTTGTAGAAGTTCGCCCTTATTTTGCAAATCATAAGAGTTTTGACCAACACCAGCTGATGCAATATTACGCTTATATAATTCTCTAATTAACTTCCTTACTTACTTCCCACACTAACCACAGTGTTGTAGTTATTTTTTCCATTCATCTAGTATGATTTTTGATGGAAATACATAACAAAGTTCTGATAAGATTGTATAACTACAGAAAAAAAGCAAAATCTACAACTATAGATGCCAGGTTAAAAAGGATACTTCTTTTCCCAACATCACAACACAATACAACTGCACCATAAGCTATATAGGTACACGTAAATTGTAACGTTTTCCTTTTAACTTTATTTTTTTTTCTCTAGCTTAACCACATCGCTTGAAAACACTATTACATTCATGCACTCTGTCAAAGTCGAAAGACTATACGCGTCCACTAACGATGTTGCCTTGTCTGGGTGAAAATGAGGTCGTTGCATTTTCTTTTTTTATTTATTTATTATTTTTTTTTGCAAATGCTGCTCAAGCTGATGCCATCCGCCAAGTTCCACTTCACTTTTCCCATTTGTATAATTTATAATCTTAATGTAACATTAAATTGTGGAAAATATGAAGAATGAGTTATTTGTATTTTTTTTGTCTTTCTATCGAATTCAATTTTCTTTTCCATAATATGTACAGTGTACACAGTATACATACCTACACAAAGCTTGCAAGAGGGGTTTTTTTGTATGGATAAATTCACTTTCATTGGAAATTATGTTGGTTTTCTTGTTTATTTTCCACCTGTTTTCCTGATCTGCGTGTTTTTCTTGATTTTATAAGTATTTTCTTTTTTTTTTTTGCTTGCGCACTTTGAAATAAAATCGAAAGTTTTATTTGTACTTTTGTTAAAAGACAACAACAAAATAAATAAAAATTTTATATTAATATTTATATAATACAAATTTATTATTTTAAATATAAAGTAAAATTGAAAACATTTTCCCATATAAATTTATGACAATTAAATTAATTCAGCTTTATTTATGTGTTTTTAAATTAAAGATCATACGCCGATAGTGACAAGGATTTTCATTAAATAAAACACTTATTTTATTAATAATTTATAAATATTAGGGTGGTTGTTAAAAAAGTTCATCCTGGGGGAGGGGGGGGCTTAATGAGCTCCAAATGATGAAAATAAAATTCTCTAATTTGTTGAGGTCACTGTAAGCGCTGTTTTGCTTATGAGACTTGAAAATAAGAATTTGGTAAAAACAACGTTATATGTTCATGTGATGAATTTGACAGATTTCCTATGAAGTTATTTACATGTAAAACTTCTAGATTTGGGCCAAGTTCAAAAAGTGATAGGAATGAAATATTTTGTAAATTATTTTGTTCTAGTTATTTGGAACCCACCTGGGGTTACACTTATCGAATTTAAAAAAAGTACCCTATAAAACACAGCTCTCATATTATCAGTACAAGTGACATCAACTTCAGAAATGAATGTGTTTCGCACAGATATGAAATAGGGCTCTTCAGTCAGCCTGTAATTAATTTGTCTGGAGTTGAGGTCACTCTTATACTTTTTAATTGAAATATATTCAGTAACTCCACTGAAAACCGAAGCAATTTTACTATAAATTTCTTCAACTTTTATAAAAAACTGGATCACGGGTAGTTATTTTCTGGGTGCACGAATTTAGGCAAATTCCCCTAGAATAATAAAATTCCAAGTATCTTCTTGCTGTAATTTTTATAAGAGTCGATAAACATCGACAAACTGAAGAACCCACTGTCATATCTGGGCGAAACACATTAATTTCTGGAATTGAGGGCACTCGTAATTTGTATAGCAAATTAATGTCAAACATATTGCAAACACTATGTTTGCTTTGTTCCAACAAAATTAATCACAAAACCTGGACTTGAAAAGTGATGATAGGGTTATAATAATATTTTATATTTTTATGTAACAAAATTAATCATATTCAGAAGAAATAATCTGTTGGTTTTTTTTAAGTATTCACCCTCCTGAAGAGTAACGATCGAACAATCAAAAAACTATGTTAATAGGCTGTATTTTTATTTCTTTTAAAATGGACCACAAAACAGAGGTTCACTGGGGCGTATACGCACTTTTTTCTTGTTTGATTGATTTTTTGAATCTTTAAAAAAATTTAAAACATTTTTATTTGTACAAGCTAAGATGGTTCATAGCTAACTCTCGTTCAAATGAAATATTTGAAAGACAGGAGGCGCTGTCGTCAATTTGTCTATCTTCTGTTTTAATATATATGAAATGCTGTTTGTTGCTAAGCGTATAACTTGTTGAGACTAACGTACCTATACGGCTGATTTTTTGTTATTCATATTCCGAGAGCTGGGCTCTCATAACGTAACTCTGACGATATCATTTTCGATATCGTCATCGATAGCTATGCTTCACGTAAGAATACAAAACGTCTATAGTAAAAGAAAGTATCGAATTGACGATTTGAGTTTTGCTTCATGTAATTAAAAAACCTGTCATTTGCTATCGTCTCGACGATGTTGACTGCTTGATAACTATTTAGATTAGATTTACAATTTACAAAACGGTAAATAGACCAATACTGCAATTCTTTACTGGTCTACGAACTCAACTCAAGTAATGTATCATACGTCGTCGTTCAATAGGTTATTGTGGCTTCATTTAATTATGTGGCCAGTAGTTATAAACCGTGAGGTTCGAGAGGAGAGTTATGCAGCTTTAACACCACAACAAACATCACTTATGCAATTCTCACTGTTAACTAGTACCTATACCAACTCAGCAGTATACATTGTTGAAAAGCTTATTTTGTGTATGGTTTCTAGCTATCGTCTGGACGAAAGTCGTCTGAAAAGTTACGTGATGAGAGCCCTGTTTGTTGCTAAGCGTATAACTTGTTGAGAACTAACGTACGTACATATACGGCTGATTTTTTTTCTCTTCATATTCGTAATAGTCTAAGAGCTGGTGAACATTTACTCAAAGTCTTTTAAACGGCTTAAAATTTTTTGGAAATGTCATTTATATTAGTGCAGACACATTTCATCATCGGTCTGGCAGCGATATTGCAGCACTAAAATGCACTTTAAAAATGCAACAACAAAAACAATCCCTCCAAAAGCTTCATACGGCTCCAAATTTACTTCACTAAAGCCTTGTAACTATACTAACTAGAATCCATCAGTCTGGCAGTGACACCGCGGAACTAACACCAGTAAATTATCATTTCGAAATGAACTTTCAAAATGTATTTTAGTGTTAAAAAAAAAAGAATTTATTGAAATTTTGACAGAACAACATTTATCAGGTCAGCTAGTATCAAATATTTAAAACATTTTAATATCGAAAGAAAAAAAAACAATGATTCCTGCCTACAATTTCGTGGTTTATTAAGAAATTTTTCGTTTATGCGTTTAGTATTTGAATTGAAAACTTAACTAAAAATAATTATCTATATACAGGTACACAGGTACAATGCATATTATTTATTGTGACCTATTTAAATTTTTGTTTGTTAAAAAATTGAATGAAGGCTCCAACATTTACTTATAAATTATATGTACAGCCCCATTCTGCTATTCCCGTGAACCGTAGTCCGATTCACCAATTCGATTCCCTTTCGCCCTGTATTTGCATTCTGCTATCCGTCGGGTGAACTACATTATCCCAAGCCAATTCGACATTCACTCAAACAGCTGTACCATGTGTATTTGAAAAGCTTAAGAAGTATCACTAAATTGTTTTGGTGGTTTTTTTTTATTAAAAAAGAAATAAAAACAAATATGGACACTTTTGGGTTTTGTTCTCACTTCCAAATTAAACAAACATTCTAAATTAAGCACACAATTTGTTTCTACTCATATTTTCCCAAGCACTAAGCAGACACACAAGCACAACCAACATTGAAAATCCGCAACAATTTATATGCGGATCTGAATTGTATAGAATGAGTCCGTTCACGTAAATAAGAGAATACCACACCGTATTACCGACATTGCCGACGTAAATCCACACTCACTTGAATGAATAGCAGAATAATAGCAAGTGGAAATTCAAGCGAAATTCCCCCCGATGAATAGCAGAATAGGGCTGGTAGAATGTAAAAGTTTTTATAATCTTTTAAAAATGTTAAATATAGAAGATTTTATTTTAGTAAAATTAGCAAAAAAAAAAAAACTATTTTCCCCAGTGTTCAGTTTCAAATCCGTTTTACTAAGCAATAGAATAAATTATCAAATTTTTAAAACAGGGCAGTTACCTGAAATTTTAGGACGTTTTAATTTTAGATACCTCTTCCCTTCGGGAATTTTTATAGCCGTATGAAAATAATAACCATTCTGCGATTCAATTTATTGTTTCGAAATCTTATTTCGTCAATTTTATAAAGAGAGATTTATATAAAGTAAACATAGTTTAAACAAGGCGTATTGCTAATTTACAAGTATACAAAATATACGTGATGAAAATATCCGTGTGTTATTCATCTCTAAAGAAAAAAAAAATCATCATAATTGTGGGTCCTTTTCAACTTAATCGTAATGCCAAAATGCTAACAAAACGAGGGCACCATCACGATTATTATGGTCTGTTTCAATTTCATATGGATACTCTTATATATCTATCTACCTTATGATCTGACTAATTTATACATACATATGTACCAACCAATACGTAGCTCTCCCAAAATTATTATGCAATACCCCATCGCATCGGCTTGTAATAATTCTTCAATTTAAAAAGAATCCTCCCAATTCAGATTCACCACGCATGATAAATACAACAAAAAAAAATAAAGAAGATCGAATTCGAAAATTAAAAAAAAAATAATAAACCATCGAAAAAATTCCATACACATGGTTTCATTTCCTCGATGACACAATTAACCTGTTATTGAGATCGAAAAGTAAACACAGTAGTTTATCGCTCGCACTTCAACAATCCAACGCTGATTACATACATATATAGGTACACCTTGCGCGATCGTGCAATTGCACAATATTACCCTACAGGGCTGGCAATGTTTTAAGTATAAACAGTAAACACAAAAAACGGGCCTCTTATGCTCGTTATTGTGCCAAAAGTGTTAAACTTACAACAATATAGGTACCTACTGTGCTTTGGAATTGGGAGGGTTTCATTTCTATCAACCTAAAAACTTCCAACATATTAAAACAAATATTTTTATCATCATATTTAGCAATGCAATGTTTTATTTCCTCTTTTTTTGTTGTTGTTGTTTTCTTTTTTTATTTAACACTGAGCCAGTTTTAAAAAGTTATTTTAAGGTGTAAAATGCGTATCTATATAAAATTCTAGTATAATCTTTATCTTATCTTCACCATCTTCAATATTTTGTTGAT
This sequence comes from Melangyna quadrimaculata, assembly GCA_949320155.1. Classification (NCBI taxonomy): domain Eukaryota; kingdom Metazoa; phylum Arthropoda; class Insecta; order Diptera; family Syrphidae; genus Melangyna; species Melangyna quadrimaculata. The sequence goes on along the minus strand of OX439484.1, from coordinate 157,252,994 downwards.
ACCAAGTAGAATGATCACAATGGACATTAAAATGTCTTGACAATCAGCAGCAGCAAAAGTTGCTACAAAATAAGTTTACCTAGAAAAAAATTCAACTACCACACCGACTGGAAACACTTCTTATTTACTTAATCCCAATTCGGTTCCTCTTTTATCGTATCGTAGCGGACTTGGATTGGGGACGTACCTACCTTTATCTGATAAGACGCTTCGTATGGGTTGCATAATTTAAGCGGGTGAAATAAAATTACAAAAAGAAAATGTTGTAAGAATTCGGAAATACTGCACTGGAAGAAAAACTTTGTAGTTTAAAAGCCTTGAGTTAATTTTTATAAGTAATGAATGCAAGAAATAGATCGTGCTCCATTGATCATATGTTTGGCAATTTTTAGCTTTTTAGATGTTTTGATTTTGGAAATTTGGAATTCATTTTTAAAAAATTACCCTGATTTTCAAGCTGTTAAATGATCAATCATTACCTAAGTACAAATTCTTTAAACAACTTGGTACATTCAAATGCCATTGGACATAAGTAATAAACAAAAAATTTAGAGTCCAATTTAGCCTAAAGTCGAGCTTAACTCGTACAAAAATCGAATTAAAGCTATATTGAACTTTAAATTCTTTTATTACTTAGGACTATTGTTTGTTTATACTTTGTGCTTACTAAAGGGGTAAATTTGACAAAATATTAAAATTTGTAAGAAAAGTTGAGGATAAAAAAAGCGTTTATGAAAATACGATAGATGTCAGAAGTTCTAGATTTACCGGTATACACATTGATTGTGTGTGCCATAATATCGCAATGGTGGGAAATATTTTTTTTAGCTGTGTTAAGTATCTTACATTCTTGCAGTACAGCTAAAGAAGATATCTCTTCATCAGTTTGCCGGAATAATAATAATAATATAATAAATAATGAAGGCTTGAGGGTGAACTGAAATTCAAGTACCTTATTCTTTGCAGATCTAGCATTACGGCGGAATTGTATTCTATATTTAAAAAAGAGGATCAGTACACGACAACCACATTCTTTCCAATTGTGCCTGGTTTCAATATGAGTGAATATCAAAATAACCGTTAGATATAAGATGGCGATATAATAACATCAGGTGCATTATTTTCGAATACCGATGTTAAAGTTCAGTTTGGACTTCTTTTCCCAGCAAAAGTCTGAATGCTTCGGATTGTTTATCACACTCACATAACTTGCGTTAAATAGCTCACTGATTAACAAGTTCAGTTTTTCTAACTCCGATTATTGCACTTTAATGGAGTAAATTCAATAAAATTTCTTCTTAAAAAAATGTCTGAAAGTAAATAATATGTATATCTTCTTCATTAAAAACAATTTTTAATGTTTAGAATTAGTTGGAGGTGGTTCTATTGGTCCTACAAAATTATCGAATGCCTTTTAATGTGCAAACATGATAATTTTTATTATATATTCTCAAAGAAAAATAAATATATTTTGAAAATTTTGAATAATAAAAGTAACATTTTGTATGTAAGAAAAATTGCTAAGGGCTGTTCTTTATAATCAAACATTTCGAAAAAGTACTGCATGGTTTTGCTTTTCGAGCTTATGATTTCTCGTAAAGAAACAAAAGTTAGGAGGAACCTTAGTTCAAATAAAAGCTCGAGTGACCTTAACGCCAAGATGCGTTTCGCCCAGCTACGACAGTGGACTCGCATGAGTTGGATGCTGTCGTACGCTTGCGAGACTCAAATTTTGTAACGACTTTTATGCATGAAAATATTGCAAATTTTATTATTCTAGGGGAATTTATTTAAAAACGATCTAAAAACACCTAGAAAATGATTATGAGCCCATTGGCGTAACTGAGCGAAACGTATTTTAGAGTAAAGGTCACTTGAGCTTTTATAATTGAATAATTTAATTACTCCACTTACAACAGAAGAAATTTTATTTTCTAAATTTCTTCATTTTCTTTATTGAAGAAGGTTAGAAGGTTTTTTTTGAATTGCTTAAAAACGATTTTATAGCTCTTTTAGATATATTTGCAACTATCGAAAAGGCTTCTTTGAGAAAGGTACGAACAAGCAAACTGTTTGTAGAATTGTGTTATATGGTGGGGAGAAAACTACAAAATTACAATTTATACTAAAATACCACCTCTATGACAAACTTCTATTAATCTTATCAAAAAAAACATCTCATACGCTTATTTTGATTGAGAAAAAACCCATGGTAGTTAATTCAGCAAATTCGGCGAGTTAACAGATTAAGGAATACTATTTTTTATTTCACATCCTAACTTACTTAATGTCAAAAAACGACTCCTTGCAAACTTAAAATTTAATTGAATTAAAGAATGGATGTTCAAATATTACTTCCCATGATCACATTAAACAATTTTGTTTATTTCAAATAGAGTAACTCTTTTAAGACAAAGAAAAGAAACAACAGCCAACCCCATAAGATGTTTATTGGAGCGAAAAAAACCTTGATAATTTTATTCAAAAAATTAGTGACTGTGGAAAAATTGTTTAGTTCATCTTTTATGCTCATAATAACGGCGGAAAAAATGCGCTTAAGATATGCACTTATAACCATTAGCTTACTTTATTTTTCCCAAAAAACAATTTTGTACCCTTCGAAATGTTTAATAAAAAAAAAAAATAAACCAGGGCCTAGTGACTAACAACTCGCAACCATTCCTGTGTGCGCCTGTCGACACGAATGGAAGGGACCTACAATTGTATGCCGAATCCGAACGGCTAGACGATAAGCACTATTCGTGACAAGTGATACTCTTGGAGGATTTGTCGATTCCTCGCTAGAGGCAGTAGCCCTGAAAAAAAAACTTTTTAGTTTTTAGGTGGACGAGGCTGGGAAGCGAACCCAGACCTCCAGCGTGTTAATCGAACGAACTAACCATTACGCTACGGGCTACTACAATGTTTAATAGAGAAGTTTCCTATTTACTGCCCCCTAGCTCGCGATACCATAATGCACCAACGTTATTTAAATCAGGGTCTGATGTGCAAAAAAATTGCTTGCATTACTGCATGCAAAATATCTGTTCTAGGTAAGCTACTCAGGAATACATTCTCTTTGTTGTTTTACTGTTAGCTTAAAACTGTTTGATGAAACGAAGAAGCTTTCTTTCAGTGTATACTCGCATGATCAGTATTTCATGCAAGATGGTGTAAAATTACAAAATCGAAGCCGAAAAGTTAAACTTCCAATTTTCGTTTTTGTATTTTTTTTTTTTTTGTTTTAACGACTGATCTAGGTAAACACAGTAGTTGCATCATGGCGTGCACTACAGAAGAATTGTTGGTTTATTGTCGATGATAACAAAGAGGCTAATAAAATATACCAAATATCGACACTGCTAATGACTGCGATAGTTCAAGTGGGACTCAATTGATCTCAATTATTATTTAAGCCCGTCATCGTCGTCGTCGTAGTTGCTGCTGCCGAAACCACCACCACTGTGGATCGTGCCAGACATTGGGCTGCTTCACGGCCCACCACACACCGCCATAAACTGTTGTCAACAATAAATTGTATACCAAGTTATTTGGGCTTAAAGTGAGTCATTGACATTGGCTCGCGTTGCACACACAGTGCGCAGCGCATGGTCATTGCAACAACATCAAAATGATCATATATCAGATATACCTACTTATTGTTATTATTTCTCATTCTGTTTTTTTTTTTTTTTGGTAATTTTGACTGAATGCAAATTCATTTCCCGTTTTCGATGGAAAAACTGACGATACGAAATCTTGTTGCATTTTCTCTGTGGAAAAAAATTTAAATAAATTCTTGTAGTTGGTACCAACACTTAAATATGAAAATAAAAGCAACTCATAAAATTTGACCTCTAATTTTGTTTGTTTTTCATGCCATTGAAGAATTTAAGAATAAAGATGAGGTTATACTGCTTTGCTACTTAACCAACAAAAAAAAAATAAGTAGGGATTAACCACAAAAATGTGGTTTATGGTTTTTTTTTAAAGATTAAAAGAATTATTATAAGTATCTTATCAAAACTATGGCGGATATGAACTTAAATAAAAAGTTTTCTTGGAACAGATAAACGGTGTTACAAATTTTTTTTAACTTAAAACTTTAAAAAGCCACCGCAAGATAAACATCCTCATCCTAAAAATAACATTTTATAACTTATTCACAAAAAATGTACATAATATTATCTACAATGTACATTGTATGTTTCTGTCAGAGATGCTCTGTATATGGTTGATGTCAGAATGGGGAGGGGCTGGGGCGACTTAGTTAGTCTGAGATGAAGGTTAGTTTATCCTTGAGATTTATTGACCGAATAGTGCAGCTACCCGGCTGAGAAAATGAGAATTTTCTATCTAGTTTGGGCAAGGCCCTACTAAGATTTCAGTAGGGAAAATCTAGACGTGGAAAACTTGGCAGATACTTGGCAAGCCCTTGCTGGATTTCGGTACCAAAAATGTAGACGAGGGAACATTTTCAAACACTCTTGAGGCCCTCCCTAGTAAAAACTTGTTGGACATGTTTCGGTACGCTATCAGAAATGTCTCTTGTACACCAAAAACAGCGAGTTAGCCCAGTGGGTATCGCATTGGACTGACAATCAGAAGATCGCGGGATCAAGTCACACATAAGCCAGCTTTTTTGTTTTGCCTGACGAGGTAAAAAGGGTTCATAATCGCCGTGTTCTAGCCTCTGCTAAATCTTGCTAGTGCCTTGCAAGAATTGCAAGAATCTATGTAAGACCCTCTAGTGCCTTGTCGAAAACAAGATTGTTTTGGTGCGCGGGCAAGTAAGTTATTTTTATCGAATTTTTTAATGAAACCCATTACTCCATAAGCGAGTTTGCGACGAGTTAACTCGTTAATTAGTACACAATTTCTAATTGTAAGTTAACGGTAGGCAAACGGCACAGTAAATTTAGTGATTGATTGCTGACATCGTGGTTTGGGTTCAAGCCCCACTAAAAGGCATTCTTGTCTTTATTACCCAGTTTCAACTGGATGTCATCTGTGGAGTTTCATGTGATAATTAACTACTTATTCTCTATCCACTGCGCTGTGTCAACAAAAATTCTTCCATTTATTTCTATTCTTTCTAACTAATGCTCGTGCATTGCATTAAAGAAAAAAATGTAGGTCGTTTCAAATACATATTATACAGCTCATTGGAGAAGGTAGTTATAGGAACCGCGAATTTGAAAATTTGTCAGAAATGGCAAGTGTTAACCATTCTTCGCATTTAAGATAGAGATATAGAAATAGAGAGATTGAAGAGAAATAAAAGACACCCAATTGTCAATCGACATAAACGTGCCATGGGTTTGCTACGATTCATCACTTATTGCATTTTTTATTAATATGAAATTTTTACTCCCGAATGAACTTTTAATTAAATTTTTCTTAACAAAGAACCAGTAACTACTTCTCTTCTCTTGATCTTTTAGAATGTATGGAAAATTGATCGGGATATGTACGTGTTCACACGTCACACCATCGATACAGCTCCAAATTCTAAGACCAATACGTTTTTGCTCCAAAAATGTTATGCTTTTACCAAAACCCCCCTCTCCCACCGAATTTCTGGATACAGGCCTGTGAACATTTTTATTGATTATATATTATTTTCCCAAATGCAGTGTAAGTTTTTGGACTCCTATAAATGGTAAATGATTAAATGTGGTTAGCAGCCACTGACTGCGAAAAAACCAAAAGTGTATAGTCAAGTCAAAAATGGAATTTTTATTTTTCCAACGTCGCGCTTATTTTTGTGTTGCAAATTTAAAAATTTCCAAGAACTTTATATTTTCAAAATTTTATCCCACAACAAATGAGCAGAACATAAATTGCACTTTAGATTTTACCCTGAGGCCACACGAGCCAGTATTGGCTTACAAGTTACAATAAATTTAAATTTTCGTAGTAACACATACAAACCTGAGCAACTTGCTCTTCAACTGGCTTGCCGTTTTTCTGCCTCGTTCAGACTTGTATATTAGGCGATATAGACTGCTTCTCGTTGAAAACTGTCAAATTCCATTAAAGGATGGCTATACGATGATGATGGATTAAAAAACCCCAAAAATAGTCAATTTTTTCTAAAAATTATTTTTAAAAAAATCGGAATTTTTGAATTAGATGAAAATCAATCCATGTTACTTTGACGCAACAGAAAAGTCTGTCAGTGCGTCCGTCAACGCATTGGCAGTATTATGCGTTGACCATCGCAAGACTTGATGCAGAATTCGACGTCATTTTTGGTTAAGTAAGAAAAAATTGAAGTCCGATGTCAAAGCAAATTCAATAAAAATGTGTATTTAGAATAATAGATAGGCTATCTTAGTAAAATCTGAACGTGACCGCAGATACTTGAACGCAACTTGCTTACAACTCGCGTGTCGCCTATGTCAAAGCAAATTCACGTATACGAACTTGACAGTCAATCTATTTAGCCATGGGCTCGTGTGGCTTTAGGGTTAGAGGGAAATTAGACTTTCTGTGATAAAAAAAAACTTTTTCGAATATCTTATTGTTTTTCCTGATGGATCTTTTATTAAAAAATACTTTGGCAGTAAAAAAGAGACCGTTTGTTAACACATATTTTGAGAGAAAAAACTAACTCGAAAAACCCAATTAATGCTGCTTTGAATTTAAAATTTAAACGAAAAAAGGACACCGAAAAACACCAGTTGCAAAAAAACCTGCCTTCATTTCTGTGGAAAACTAATGTCGTGGAAAACCGAAATACAAAATGTCGTTTTATTGGATGAAAATAAAATCCTAAACCCTACCTGCAATTTACTTCAAATGTCAGAAGTGTTTTTTTTTTCAAATAAAATGGACGACATTCCAGAAAAGTATTTTAAGTAAATGTACATAATGTATCTATTACGTAGTATTATTTTACATCATAGAGTTTTTAAATATTCAATCTGCTGTTTACTTGTTATTGATGCATTTTCATGTAAAACTTTGCCTTAATGTTCAGGTTCACATTAGTAGCTCAAACAAAGTCCCGGTCTACATTGAACGATTTTTCCAGTGCCAATCTTATGTTCGTGGGTGAAGGGAGTGAAAAGTGAGGGGTAGGGATCAAATCGTTTGTACCACAAACTCGAACGATTTTTCCAGTCTGTTTATGTTCTCTTTCGCCTTCTTTCCATTTTTTTGTGTGTGTTCGGTGTCAGTGTGCCGTTCGTTTGATGGTGTGAGTGAATCTCAATGAAAAATGAAGAGCACAGCAATACAAAAATGAAGAAGACAAGGAAAAAATCTTATGGAAAAAATCGTTCTGTGTGTACATTTCACACGATTTCTGGAAAAATCTTCGTAGAAAAATCGGGCAATGTAGATCGGGACAAACACTCCCAACATTTATATTCAAATATTTCAAATATTGAAAGTCATGGCGTAACGTGAAAATAACGAAAGGAAGTACGTACGTATTTTTGCGAACCCTGTAATGATGAACGTACGTGCCTGTCAAAAAGACGAAACGAATGAAAATACTTACCGTATAATGAGGTTTTAAATGCTGGGTTCGATTTATTCTGAGCTCATAGAGGGTGCTCTGAACATTTTCTGAGAATGTTCAGAATAAAAAAAGAAACACAAATTCTAAACTCTGAGTGCTCTGAGCTAAAAAAGAAACAGATTTTTTTTACAACTCATAAGGCCCAGCTATAATCGCTAAAGCAAACACAAGCTTATGTCAAAAATCCAAAGAACATTTTCTTTATATGTTTGCGAAAGTTGCGCATAGCCATTACGCAATTTAGCTCGCGTATCTACCTGTCTCTCTTCATTTTGCTTTTTAAAAGGTATTTTTTTTCTTTAGAGCCGTCGAATTCAATTAAGTGCCGAGCGACCGGAATTGCTCTTGCAAAATTTTAACGAAACTTACCGAATCTCATCTGAATTGCATTATGGTTATCGAGTGAACAGGGATTGTGTGTATTCGCTCGTTGCTTATGCGTGCATAAGTGAACTAAATTCTATTATTGTTGGACCTCCCTACTCTGCTCCAACCTAAAAAAGAAAAACGCCCATCGTTTAGTTTAAAAGTCCAATCTCAAAACAAATACTCTTTCATATTCCGAACATTTTGTCCGTTTCCCAACCACGAAAGTCATCACTGGTGAAGTTCAGAATTGGTGATTATTTAGCAAAATTTTCATTCAGTTACCCTCAGTTTAAGGGAAACTGGTGGAAATTTAAACTCCACTTTTGGTTTAAACTTCAGTTCAACAATTTATTCTGTTTCACAGTTTTATTTAAGGCTTAAAATGAGTTCATTCTGTATATATATACAAATGCATATATATATTTACAATTTGACTCAGAACAAGTTAGATACGATGATATTATACATTTATTAGCACATAGGGGGCCTAATCTTATACTTTGTCTTAATTTTAAAGTATTATACAATATAAAATACATGTCAAAAAATTAATTCTAAAAGTCGGGGTGTTCCGTCCCGGTTGTCAAGTTGTGGTTTAGGAAGGGGGATTGGTTGGCATTAAGCCTCGGTGATATGCTGACCCTGTGTCAGCGTAAAACGAAACTGTTTGCTCGTTGTCCGTGATGATGTTGTCGTCCAGAATGTCTATTGAGGATGCCGTTGCTGAATGGCTGAGTTGATTTGCTGAGTGGCTGAGTTGATTTGGGTGACAGTTGGTGAGTCCCACTAGCTTCTTTGTTTGAAGTAGGGGTATGATATGATCACCTTTGTGTTACGACGCTCGTTGCTGTGACGTTCATTCGCATTCGCTGCCGAACGAAATGTAGTCCGGAACAAATCCTTCGTAGCTTACTTTCGAACATTTGAAGTTCCTTCATGGCCGTCTTCGGGATGGAGAACCAGAGTAGGAAAGAATATCTGATTACGGGCCGCTGGAGCTGCTTGTATATAAGAAGCTTCGGCTTCTGGCTTAGTCCGTTTCTGCGTCTCATCAATGGGTGGAGTCGGTGGAAGGCCCAGTTGGCTTTTTTGACCACGTTTCGTGATTGTGGGTTTAACCTTAACAACTCGTTGAAGTGGATGCCTAGGTACTTCACGTTCTTTTTGGCTGCTATTGTAGATCCGTCCTGCGCTGAAACTACCTCTACTGGGTCTCCGGAAGCACACAAGCTCCGATTTGGAGGTGTTTATCCGGATAACCCATTTCCTGTAGAAGGCGTAGAGTCTGTTGACGTGGTGCTTAACTTTGCGTAAAGCTACCAGAGGAGACATGGAGGTGGCATACGTAAGGGAGTCATCAGCATACAGGAGATTTTCGCACCCAGATGGCACAGGCTGGTCAGATGTCATCAGGCTGTAGAGGAAGGAGCCTAGCTTCGTCCCTTGGGCAACTTCGGCTTTGATGTTCTTCACTTGTGATTTGCAGTTGTCCATTTGTACGTAGAATTTTCTGGAAGAAAGAAAAGAAAATAGAATTTTTATTAGTGACGGGTGTAAATCTAATACGCGAAGCTTATGGATAAGGGCTTCAATCCATATGCTGTCGAATGCTTTTTCGACATCCAGAAAGCATCTAATGGTGACACGATGGTTGTTGAGCGATATGGTGATGTCATGCTGGAACCGCACGAGCGGATTCAAAGTGGAGTGCTTTTCCCTAAAGCCAAACTGCATGTCCGGGGTGATGGCGTTTTCGCTGCAAAACCTCTTCCAGTATTTTACTTATGTTGTTCAGAAGCGAAATTGGCACTTAATTGGACACAAAATTGTTAGTGCCTTTCTTGGGAATGGCAACGACCTTAACTGTTTTCCACCTCTGAAGTAGAAGTTATTGATGAAGTAATTCATGATGATCGTTTAAAGAATCAACACTCCATGTGGCAGCCTTTTCAGGGTGTAGTTTAAGACTCCGTCTGGTCCGGCCGACTTTTTTGGCTTTGAATTTGCAATGATATCTGCTACCTCCTCCAGATTACAGAGATGTGTGAGATCACTTGCTGGGTTGGTGTCACTTAGAACGACTCTTTGCGGATTTGGTTGCGGGGTTTGCTGAATGGATGCCTCGACTTCGATGGGTTTGGTGGGAAGCTCAAACTAAAGGCAATTGCTTACTGCTCCATTTGAGTCCGGAATATTTTTATTCCATGGTGTATGTTTCCTAAAGACGGGAGCTAAAATAGCAATTTTTTCCTTTATGAATACGGGTGTTAGACCATAAATTCGTCCATTTTGATACCACGTGAATCTAGGGATATGTTCTCCCTATGTACTCGTTAAAACTAGTCGGAGCTTCATTTGAAACATGCGATATTACTAATGTATGTGTTTGCTAGATCACTTGGATCATTTTAGATAAATTATCCCAGATGAAGCTTGCAGCTTTAAGATAGGGCAGGGCATGAACAAAGAAGATGAGGAATTAATTCTACCTCTTCTCTGTACATACAGCTTCTAAAGAAACCGTTTTTGAAAACTCCAAGCCACGTTACTTGCTTACCTTTAGGAAAGCCTCCGGTATTAAACTAAGATATTAAACTCGTAGAGTCCTTCAGATTCAGCGTTGGCCATCAGATGCAGATGTTGATCCACCTGAGGTTTGTTCTCTTCATATTCATCTTGCTTCTGATAGGTGAGTTCGTCAGCTTTACAACCAACACCTTTCACAAAAAGTCAAGAAGTCCTATTAAATCTTAGGATTCGTATGATCTAGCTATTTCATGCTTTCCAGTATCACCATTGTATATAAAACCTATAGTACTTTTAATGAGTTGATTTTCGGGACAATGGTCTACGCCAATAGGTGGTGTATTATTAATGAGATTTTCAATGTATTTTTGACTCTACATTATCTACAGAGCAAATGCCCTCCCAGGCCAGTGGCACCGTCACCGTCGTTTTGGTTTTTTGATAGTACTATAGATATTTATATACAATGGTATCACATTACTTATCACTACAATTTTTTTTTAAAACCATCAAACTTACCTCATTCTTTTTGTATCAATTTCCTGAAAACTTAAACAAAAAAACATTTCACATACAACTTGGTAGAGCGAGGTACCTACCAACTCAACTACCAACAGCATCCAATATGGCCAGAAAGAACCAAGCCAGCCAGCCATACGGACATGATAAATCTTTTACCCATTCATCAACCATGGTAAGGTAAGTTAGGTTAGGTAGGTAGGTACACGACTAGGTATCCCCATGTTGTATCACAAAAACCATGAGAATGTTGCCCTACTTGCACCAGTCCATTTTAAAAAAAAATCATCCACAAAAATGTTGCCAACAAAACAAAAGTATACTCTCGTACTCGTACATTATGAATCTATCCACTGGATGGATAGTTAGCATAGTTAGTAGATAAATATCATATATGTATCTATGTATAATACACTAAAATAGGTATCCGTAGGTTTTTCTATACATATAAGTACCTAAAGGAGCCTATATATTTTGGTTGAATATGTGCATGTACACAGTACTACACATACATACACAGCAATAAAAGCCGACATTGTTTTTATATGCATTTGCAAAAAAAAAAAAAATATTGCGAATTGAAAATGAGAGTTTATACTCCCAAAAGAGGGAAGGGAATAATGATGGTTTGATTTCTTCTTCTCCGTTGTCGTCTGTTTTGTTGTTCTTTTTCCCTCCATCTTTCAACCTCCATCCAACCATCTAAACAGCCCCTTAAATACACTCACTGTGCTGTGGTGAAAAACAGAATAAAGGAAGAGGAAAAACTTCCTCTGTAATGTGGAAGGTCATTTTCCAACCCTCCTTAAGGGTTTTGTCTTGTGCTGATGCTGATAGGCGCACAAGGCACAGGGTGGAGAGTAGGTTTACATAAAGGGAACCGAAACGAAAAAAAAAAACAGGTAACGAAAAAATGTTGCACTTTTTTGTATCTCGCTAGCAGCTACTCGCTCTCAATAGCAACACTTTTGCACAGGCGCTTGTTGCTGCAATGGTATGTTGTTTCGGTTTTTTTTTGCATTTGCAACTGTGTGTATTGAGGCTTGAAAGAATCATGGTTAAGGAAGGTGGCATCTAAAGAGTGGAGTGGAGTGGAGTGTAAAAAAAAAAACAAGAATGAAAAAGCTAAAAAGCATAGGAAAACACTCAAAAATAGCAACAACACTTGGGGGAGACAACACAGACGACGACGATGACGGTAGACGATGTAGACAGGCCCCATACCTCTACTCACCAAAAGAAAAATAATACTGTGTAGACTATACAGCTTCTACGGGTTGCTGTTTCATCATTCCGACTCGAATACGGGACGGGTCAAGACGCGTTACGTTTTCTAATATACTATATACTGCCTGTCTATTTACTGGGTCGTGTTTTGTTTTTTTAATTTTATTTTAAAATTAAATAATAAATAGCATTTAAACATAAAAAAAACATTTTTCACAACTTGGAACTAAAAATTGTTAAAAATCTAAACAGCTAATCGAGAGTTTTTATTTTCTCAAACTATTAAGTGCAACAAAAGTGTTCAAAAATACATTATTTATTTATTTTTTTTTTCTCAAGTGCAAATAAATTCTACCTCAAATCGGAACCTGCAATCAAGATACATTTATACACATTTCTATTTCTATGAACTCGTATCTACCTTCAAAATGTTGTTATAAATTATTAAGAAAAAAGCAACAGGAAAAATATACAAAGAGTATTTATCTAAAAATAAAAACAATTCTAATACAAAAAAGTTGTCTGGCCGCTGCAATTCACAAAAATCTAAGCTTTTTCAACCCTTTTTCACCATACCAGTTACCAGCTAACCACCCACCCTTGTGTGTCAAAAAAAAAAAAAGCTGACTTCCCGTTCCCGGTGAAACCATTAAAAGTCTGTTTCATTTTTGTCTTTTGATTTGAATGAAATTGCGAGCGTGGTGCAATTAATTTTGTGCTCTATCAACATTGTGTCATGCTGTGGTGAATAAGTAGATATACCCAATGTTTCTACGCATACATCTTGTTGATTAAATTCTCCTGCATTTAATTGAAACGGAAAGTACAAAATTGGTATAACGATGCGTGCCTATATTAGACGCATAATTTCGACAGTTACACCGATACAATATTGGACTCCTCAGCAAAACTACTAACTAAAAGCAGATATTCACCACACCCGATTTAAGCCAGCAAAACATATAATACCCACTGCAACTTGTTGTTTAGATGAAGCACGAAGGTGTACAATTATTTTTCTCTCTTGCTGTGCGCATCGTTTCATTGTACGGTAAACCAATACAATTGATTCTAAGATTATATAGGTATATGTATGTGGTGAATAATATGGAAAGGAAGAACTGAAAGAGAGCGAGAGAGCAATACAAAGGAAGCCGGCCTCTTCGAAGCCATCAGTTTTGTGATTGTGTAGTGAGTGATTCAACCCCTACACACAAACACAAACAAACTAAATATTTAATTGTGTGTGTTTTAGTGAGGTGTGCTACCTCCTCGTTCGCCACCATGCCATGGTGCTGCGAAATGCTGCGGTACGTATTGCATCGAAGTTGTTCGTAGATACCTACAGAGCCTGTCTTCGGTTTAGCAGCTCAATCGTTCGTTTGCCATTCGTACGTTCGCTCGCTCAGTAATTTGCCGCACCGTCCGTCATCGTCAACATCATTGCCGCTTTGTTATTTTTTTATATGTCTACTCGTCTCGTCGTCGTCATCTTCGTCGTTTTTCGTAGAGTTTTAGACATCCACACAATCAAACAAAACTGAAGCGATATTTTGTGTGTTTGTTGAAATTTTTTGACAGTAGCAAGTTTGAAACATAAGATTCTGATTTTTAGTGTCGCTGATACTGTGATAGATACATGACGTTTAATAAAGTTAAATTATATGGCCGCGCGTAGTATATCGACAGTGAGCGTATAGAATAAAGTGAATAATATCCGCCGGACGTTAAAAAATATTCTCATAAAATCAGTGTTCTATCAGATAAAAAAAAAAAATATTTTATTTGTAAAATTTGGCATTAATGACAGCTATTAAATATTTTAAACATAAATGACAGAAAAGGTACAAACTTCCGGTTAAGTGCAAGTTTAAAAAAAATATTGTACAAAACAAACAAAATACGTTATTACCTCAAGAAATAAATAAAAAAAAAAATATTACAAAAAAAAACCTCAACTCAGGTTCTGTTTTACAAATTATTAAAAACCAGAAAAAAATATATCTTTTATATCGTTGAATAAAAAACTTAAAAATGTGTTTGTTTTAAAAAATATTCAAAAAAAAAAAAAAAAAAAATTAATTTTAACGTAATGTACAAATTGTGTCGCTTTAAAATGTTACTAGTGTGAGTGTAAGACATTACAATTTTACTGTAACTAAACACAGACTTTATTACCTGGATAACGGCAAACAAATTAATTTGTTATCATGATTATGTTACAACATTTGGCAGCCGCCAATCCGCACACCTTTGTTGGTGGTGTTGGCGGAGGAGGAGGTGGTAGTGATGTTACAACAAAAATGACTGCCTCAACAACAGCAATCTCATCATCATCATCTTCATCATCAGTGAACAGCATTGGCTCAATATCATCGTCTTTATCATCATCACCATCACCACCAACCATCATTCATCATCATAGACGTTCAGAGTCAATGAGCCCAATGAGTTCACCTCAACGGCAATGTCACAGTAATATTCCTGCCTCACCATCGTCAGAACACTCAAGTTCGTCACCTCAGCCGATGACAATTGTCGAAGAAGACGATCTGCCAGCGGTGGCTGAAAATGGTGAAAAGCTCACCTGCATCAAAAGTAGCAATGAGCGCATTGACAAACCCACAATTCAGCAGAGAGCTGAAGTGATTGTTGAGCGTCGAAGATCGGCGAGTCCAGCTGAGCCTAATATTCTCCAGAGGCATCAGGAATTTGTTATGCTCTACAATCACCTGCGACAGTGTAAAACCCCACCAACGGTGGCAACATCAACGACAATATCGCCATCACCATCGCCGGAATCACGACTTTCAACAGCGGGATCACCGGCCACAATCATTAAGGGAAACTATCAGTTTCAACAGACTCGCCGTAGTGTCATCACAACCAGTGGCGATGAAGAGGATGATCAGCGTGCCAAAAACTTTCGTTCCAGTCGTCATCCGTCCTTTACCGATGATTCGGACGATTGTGATCGTAAGGATGAGGCAAATTGTCTGACGATGAGGCAGGTCAGCATAGAAGACCATGACGAGGAGGAAGAAGATGAGGAAGATCGCCCTCTAGACTTGTCCCTCAGCACCGCTCTAAGTCGGAGAAGAGCCCGCACCTATTCGGGAGGCACCGATGATTCCGATGATTCTGGAGCAGGAGCAGTCGATGGCGAGCTCAATCCACTAAAATGTGACGAGGGAAGAGCTGCTTACAAAAAGAATCTTATGAAGCGATATTGTGAGTACAAAATTTACCCTTTAACTAATTCTTTTTCTTTTATTGTGAGACCCTCAATTAAAAAAAAGAGAGAAAAAAAAACTGAATAAAGGATCTAACAAAAAACAAAACCTAACCCAGTTTCCATTATGGTTAAAATATCCCGTAGAGATCAATCAATCGATTGGAATTCTCTCACATCATTAAAAAGTCACTGACTGACATAATTTTCCACCATTTAAATATTTTCCCTTGCCAATCTCTATACCCCCCAGCATCAGCATATAACCTCTTTCCTGACTTCTTTACAAAGGACAAACATATTTGTGCAGGGTAATCAGCGTTCATTTTCTCGATATTACACAAAGATACTCATGTTGCGGTATGTAGAACATACCGGAAGGGCAAATAACTAACATATATTTTCAGCACTAAAAAAAAATATAATAAAAGTGAACTAAAACCAAACGGGGTAGCTAGGCCAGCAGCAGCATATCAAATGAGAGGGTGAAAAACTAGGTCAGAAGAGAATTTTTCCAAAGGGATGAAATTGACTACAAAAAAAATACATTGAAATATACTAAAAAACTGGAAAACACATGCACCACTCTGCATAAACATATAATCAAAAAAAAAATTGAAGAAAAACCGTAAAGAAAATGAGAAAAGGCACAAGCGACTGAACAACTAATTGACGTGAGAGATTTTCCTCTAAAAGGGAAGTTATATGGTTTGTGTACTCATTTATTATATTTGTGAAGATGAAAAATATTTACAGAAGTTGAGTAAAAATCTAGGCTATGAGGGCAAAAGTCACCGGTAATTGCAATTGAAAGCCAACAAATGACATAAATATACGCTTAAGAAGAGTGATAATGAATTTCAAATTAAATTAATACAAAAAGGTGACTTTTTTGAATGGTGCTTTATTCAGCAACTAGCTGAATGAATTGCTTTGAATTTCTAATTAAAGAGCTTTGAACAAATATATTTCCGTTTGTCAGTTTCGTTAGAGTAACGAAACATGAAAGTTCTGCAGGAATTATGATTGAGAGTTATGATTTCAATAGAACAAATTGAAGGCTCCGAATATTTAAACTATTGTTTGTTGGTATATGAACAAAAATGGCTCTGCAAAATTCAAAAGTGTTTTTCTATTTAAATTTATTTAAGTATTAATCGAAATTATTTTATAAAGACCTTCAAATTGTGTACCTGTGTTGCTTAGTGCCTTATGATCTTACTCATCAGTTAGTAAAATTATAAACTGTATAAGTCAAATATTTATTTAATTTAATGAACTGGCGCCCAATGTGGAGCTTTTATAGTTAACCAAAATATTCGGCAGCAATGCATGTTAAGATAATGTTGGCCTTGTGGTAGGTTTTTTTTATTTAAATTAACTGGCGCCCAATGTGGGGATCTTTAAAGTCAATTTACAAGATTGATCTGCCAGAAAAGTATAGTTTACATTATTTCTAAACACTTCATCGTTGTTTTACTGAACTACAAGCAATATAGAGATTTTATAAGGCAAATCTTAAGATCCAGTAGCCAATAAAATAAAATCAACAACGCCTTTAAGCAATCCCTTATATCATAGGTATATTATGTTTCAAAATTCAAAACCACAAGTTCCAGCTGCCATGTAATTTAGTTCTACTTTGTGCTTGCGCGCTTATGCAATGTATCCTAATTTTAATAAACTGGCACCCAATGTGAGAATTTAATGACTCAATTACAAGATCTTCTTATTTTTTATTAGTTGCCGCTCAATAGGGGATTTCACTAGTAAAATCAGGAGATCCAGAAAATTAAAATTTAATTAGTCTGTGTACCATCTTACCTAATTTTGTTTAACTGGCGCCCAATGTTAGGATTTAATAACGCAAATTACAAGATCCGGTTGCCAGACAAATAAAATTCACATTGCCTTTATAAATGTAGGCACAAGTTAACTTTTCTATTCATGAAGCATATAAACCATTTAAATTCGATATTTACTGAAATACGTAAATAAAGTGTTAAAACTGGCGCCCAACGCCGAATTATTTTTCACTAATTAATTGTTATAATACAAATTTATCTGTATTATCTATAGTTTCAACTAAAAAATATTAATAAACTATCCTTGGTTTTGTTTTGCTGTATAAAAATAGATAAGTGGATGTTAAAACAATACAAAACAAAAGTAAAAATTAAGATGTCGCAATTTTACTGTTAAAACAGAAAGTCTCTCAAAAAATCTCTAAATTAAAGTGAAAGAAATTATTTTCGAGGAAACGAATTTCCATAAAAACAATTCCACCTGTCATATTATTCCTCTTACAAGCAGTAAATTGTCAATTCTTCCGGACAGTTTGACAATTAATTGGCCCTTTTCTATATACTTTCAACAATTATATATACTTGAATGGATGCCAACAAAATATTTATTGTTGAACTTGAAATTTGTTTTATTATTTTTAATAAATTGACGTCGGCAAGCCCTTCCCATATTGAAAATCCAACAACAATTATATACATACTGGCAAAAGCATCAAAGTAAACCAAAAGTTCTTGCCCTAGTTTCAAAAAGATTTTATTTTTAAATAATTTTGTCGCATATATACAATGTCAGCTCGGAATTAATTTGAATTTGCCAACATTTCATCTCCACGAGTGGGACAAAAAAAACTCTTTTACTCCATGTCATAGAGAAAAAAAAAAAATAACTGAACCAAAGGCTATTGAAGGAAATGTAGAAAAGGTATGTACCTACATATATAATAATTTATGTACAATATCCCGAATCCCAAGAGGAACATAAAACAAGATGTAGTGCGATAGGTACCTTAAATTTTTTTTTTTCATTTTAAGTAGATATGTGTTTATTATCCACTGACCCAGTTAATGTGTAGGATGACATTCATATAATATAGGTTCCCTTACGTATAAGCTTATAAGGGAAAATAATATATAAACATGACATTACCACACCCCCAACCTCTGCCCTCTATACCTTTTATGCTTATACCTTACCCACCTCCTGTTATGGTGAGTATTACGAGTATGTATATAATTGTAAGTTCTCCTTCCTCTTCCGGAATTAAAAACGAATAATTTTTTCAAAACAACCATCAGAGTAGGCAGCAATAGCAACAGCAACAAAAAAAATCGTATTTCACTATAAAGTGCTCTAGCGCAGTGCTTCCACTTGCTAATCTGTCAGATGGTATGGTGATATGTGAAATGTGACGATTAAATGCGAGAGTGTCGTAGTTCTCTCCGCCGTTCTCTCCTATACATTGCGTGCGTGTGCGTATAATGATTTCCTAACCCACCTCAACAAATTTATTGATTTTTTTTTCTCGTTCAGCTTTTTTTTTTTTTTTGTAACCCAAAAGCACGTACTACATACAAACATATACATAAATATAATAACATGTATTTTATAAGTTAATGTGTTCCGTCTGTCATCGCGTCACTCTTCCATGTGCATATATATAGTTGCGTACCGTTGTTGATGTCTATACCTACTCATTCCTATTACGTAAACGAAACTAATTTAGCTCACCCAAAAACCGTTAGTTTTGTTATGATATCACCCCCCCGCCCGCCGCTAGTATATCCAATTCAGTTCTTTGTTGCCTTCCCTTTTTCTGTTTTATAAAAAAAAAAAACAAAAAAAAAACAGAAAAATAATAAAACTATTGAACAATTTCGCAATTTGGCATAGCTAGTAAACAAGAAAACAAATCTGCAAAAAAAATAAAATAATAGGTAGATATCATAAATTTAGCCCATAGCGATCTGTGCGAAACTATTAAACAACTTATCTGGTTACCTCAGCTGTCACATTTCACTTTCTTTTCAAATTTCAAATTGGCGCAGCTCTATAGGTTGGGTTTTTATTATTCCATTATTTTATTTTGTTTTGCATAATATACTATTATAACATTTCTTGTGTTGGTGTTACATCAGTCTGCTTGGACAACATTTAATTTTTTTTTTTTTATAACTACCTAGTAAACCTTTCTGATAGAATTGTCAGATTTGACAGTTAATGGTGACCCATTGAATGTCATAGCTTGTTAAAATTGCACCGGTTCAATGCAATAAATTCTCATGTGATACGTTTTTTTTAATGCTAGCATCGTCATCATTATCACATTTAAAAAAAAGAGAAAGTATAGATGGGCTAATAAAGTCGTCGCTCCATCATTCCACCTTTCGGTTAGATGTAGGTAACATCATGTAATAATATAAATGACAAGTGGAAGTGACCTTGGTGAATTTCAGGAAATAATAATCCATACCTATAGATAGCATCTTATGAATAATAAAATAGATTGTTGTTGTATTGTGTATTGTGTATGTGCATGTGTCATGTTCCTCCAACTGGGAATATTATGTAAGCTCCTTTTTTTGACACGCTTATACCTAAAAATTGGATATAACGGTGGAAAAAGAAGAGGAAAAAAAACACGAAATGAATATGCTGCTTAGGTTATGTATCTATAATTTAGGTATCTATACTTTTTTGTTTACTCCTTCCTAGACAATAATAAAGCCAAGCGGAAGTGTTGGAAAAGCTATATAACAATAATAATAAGGAAAGGGAAGCCGCCGCGTGCCGGCCTATCCAAGGACGAACATCAGCTGATGATGGGGATTCTATGATGTGGAGCAATGTTTAACATCAGTTATTCTGTATATATCTGTGTTGTTTTTGCCTCTGGCCCAGATAAATTCTTTTTTTGCACAATGTTCTTTTGTTGGTTTTGGTGAAGATAAATGAAATAGGCCGAAGGATTATTTTGTGGGTTGATGACTTATATATTTGTGAAAATAAATAAAGAAAAAAGCTTTCGTTTATGATGAAGCTTTTGGAAAGAAAGTAAAAGTTGTTTTTTGCCGTTAGGTAGGTATATTTCATTGTACATAGTATATTATATATGAAGGTTAATATATAATAAATAGTGGAAAGGTCTTCCTGTCTGTTGGGAAATGTTAAGTTTTGTGTGATGGTCTTCAAGGACTTCTTCTATATCTGTGCCTTCGAGACAAAAACCAAGGATGTACGGTTTATGTGAAAGACTAGTCATAGAATGGTTTTTAGATTTTTTTTTAACTGTATATGCCCTAGGTGGCAAATATGTCATAGAATTGGGATTCATATAAAACCATTTAATGACCAAATTTTATTGAAGTTTACTATCAATCAATTTTAATAAGGTTGTTTTTTTAGGTTAGTATGACAGCAATCAAACAATGTTGAATGAGTAATGATAAATTTATGATTGAAAACATAAACATCGAGTGGCGTGTATGACAAATGAGAATAACGGTTTTATTATCTTAGATAAATCATTTTAAACGTTTAAAGTTGTTGTTTAAAGAAGTTTGTTGTAGAAGAAAACAGTTGAGATAAACCACAAAAATAAACACTTATATGACAGATGAACAAACATTTCTTAACATTTCCAATCTTCAATTTTCCGAACGTTGGGCGCTATTTTATCTAAATAAATAAAAAGCATAAATAAATAATTGTGTACCTAAAAGGCAGATAAACATTTTCTAACATTTTTAAAATTCAAAAGATTAATTATGATCACCTAGTGGGCGCCATTTTATATATTCAAACAAATAAAATAAGACTAGTTCTAATATATAATAGACTGACACACATTTTCCAAGCTGAACCCGGATTTATAATGGTCAAACGTTAGTAAAACAGACGTACAACCATTTCTAAACATTTACGAACTCCAATCCTGCATAGCTATTAAGGTCAAACGTTAGATGCCATTTTATATTAACATGCATACTACACAAGATAGCACTAATAAAATAGAAGGACACAATTAACTTAATATTTCAAATCTCCAATTTTAAAGTGTTATTGTGACCTAACGTTGGACGCCATTTTTCATGAATAAATAAACCACATAAACATTTCCAAACATCAATTTTAAAGTGTTATAATTATGGTGGGGTCATCTTGTTCTACATAAAAAGAACTCTAATATAATAGAAAACACAAATAACTTAACATTACTTAGATTCATAAGAGTTTTTATGGCCAAACGTTGGGCGCCATTTTGTATAAATAAAAAAAAAAAAAAACGGTAGATATCATATTGTTTTCAATTTCAACCTTTAATTTTGAACAATTATTATTGATATCTAAGCTGGGATTTAATTTTTTTTAATTTGATTTCTTATGTGACCTAACGTGTTCAAACGTTGGGCGCCATTTTTTAGAAAATATAAATTGCTATCTTGAAGTCCATTTTTAACCACTTCTGATAGAATTGAAAAATTATTCTTAACACAACTATTAGCTGTTAAATTTAGTCTCAGCAAAAACAATGTTGTCAATTAAAAAATAAAAAAAAAACTTTAAAAAAGCGCCTTTTTATACGCGCCTTTTTTATTAATATATTCCTAATTTCTTTTAAAAGTTACTTTAAAACATTCAATACTCTCTGTCGAAAACAGACGAACAAACCACAAAAGCAAAAATGTAATTGACAGAATATATAAAAATTCTATGTATTCCTGGCGTTGTTTTTGCTCTCCAGAACTGTATTAGGGCTAGACACCTTACATCCTGTCTTGAGACAGCTCATATTAAAAGTCCATGTGACATCATTTGCTTAGAACTGACTGCTCTTTTATTAAAAATAAAAAAGATTTATTTCCGTTCAGTTGAATTCAAAAGTGGCGCCCAACAATGGATTTTATTATAATTATTTTTATTTAGGAAGTCTAAAATTCCAATTAAGTATGTGAGTCATTTATGTCCAGCGTAAACATTTCGCCGGTTAATTGTTGCTAGTTTTTATTTGAACATCCGTTTTTTTTTTAAGTAGGAAAATACTTCATTCGTCACGTAGATGATTAAAGTTTTTTTTCTATGGCCAATCAAAACTGCAAGGAAAGCAATAAAATACACATCTATTTATTAACTCAAAAACTACATAATATCACAAACGCATTGAAAAAAAAAACTCACACAAGAAACTAATTTCCACCGTCGTGACGCATATCTATTTTACTCTTTAATCTTCATTATCTTCATCATCCTCATCATCATCGTTACCAAAAACGGGCTCCATAAAGAAAGCACAGAGTCGTTATAAAGAAATGACACTTACTTAGGCCGCCGCCGCCCGCCGTGCGCCGCCACAACCATCCGTCGTCGATGCCAAATGAAGAGAAAATTATGTATACACACACACAAATATTCAAACAAAACAATAAAGACATGAACAAAAATAATATATATAAAAAAAGAATACCTATATTAATCGAGAAAGAAATAATACAAAAAAAAATTGGGCAACAATTCACCCAAAAAAAGAAACAAAAAATAAGACAACATGCGTGTTTGCTTGCCGTTTAGTATATGTACGTTATCCAAAAGACCTTGAACTTGAGACGAAATATTTGAACAAAATAAAAAATAAAAACAAAAATAAAAAAAACGCAGAAAACCGAGTCAGAAATTCAACCAAAAACAGAAGAAACAAAAAAGTAAAAACAATAAAAAAAAAAATACAAAAGAAGAATAAAATAATTTCTTTATACAACAAAAAAAGAGTGGAGCGGGCTCCAATATAATGAATATAAAGAAAGAACTTTACGTCTCGCTTTTTTCTGTCTGAATGTATTGGAATATGTATCTCTGTTTTCTGTCAGCTTTAGTAATTCTTCTTCCTGTTTTTTTTTTAAAGTCTTTTCGATTATTTTAAATTATTTCGGCGATACTTTACGTTTATTATTAGGCTGGTATGTATACGTTGATCTGTGTTTTTTTTTTTGGAGAGACAACGAAAAAGCCTCCGAGTCCGAGTGTGTACCGTTTAATTTTGGGGATCCAATAATAAATTCAATGTCTTCTGTTTCTGTCAGATGCATTTGGAGACTCGTATATAGGGAAATGCAAGTCACATTCACATACAACCAAAACCAATTGACTGCGGCTTCAAAAAATAAACGCAATAATTACAACTCAAAACACGAAGTGCATTTTAAAGTTGGTAAGGTAGGTCATGGTCGGTAAACTACTGCGTATGGTGGTCATTGGTTTGACAGTTGGTGTGCTGTTGTTATTGTTGCGCTTACTTACCACACTTATAAGTTTTTCATTAGAATATGTGTAGGTACCTCTGGCGAGCCGAAGCAATCATGTAGTCAAGTTGATTTGTATTGGAACTGATGTAGTAAAACGATAAGACTATAAACTTGCGTTGGTAGTTTAATTTATAAAACGGGGGTTTAATATACAGACATTATTATCATTGCCTGGAGTGGTTGATATTCTATAACATTCAACACTTTAATTTATTTGCCATTGTCAGCGAGAGTATATACCTTATAGTTGATGAATAATTTTTAATTTCACGAAAATTAAATTTAATTAATAAATTTATTAAAACTACCGATAACGAGTAGAAATACGGGAACGTGGCTTAAAATGGCACATTAGGGTTAAATAGAAAATTTTCACAATCAGCTGAAAACTTTGAAGAAAACAGAGCTAAGATGTTTTGTGAACATATGTATATAGTACTTTTGTTTACCTGATGGCAACAATGAACAGAACCGCCCAAATATTTGCAACCTTGTACAAAACTGCCAATTGTCAACAAATCATGTTCTAGACTTCACAAATTTGGCAGTTTTGGGCCGAAGAGAGTGCTCACGAGAGTGTAAAACAATTTCATTCCAACTCTCAAAAATTTGACAGACTGACAATTTCGTTCCAAAAAATCTTGTGAACAAACCTAATCTGTAGCTGTTATTTTTATAAAAAAAAATATGAATCAATCTCAGTTTCTAAGTTACGAAGTTAAAATATTTGAGTTCAAATTAAATGCTTATGCACTCCCTGTCTTCGTCTATTCGTTTACTTCCTAAAACCGCCAATTTAAATCTAAAGTTCTATCAATTTTATTTTTGTATAGTTTATGAATTTGACAAAACTTAAATTAGTAGAAATAATCTAATTATTATTAATTATTTAAAAATTCTTTATTTAAAATAAATATATATATAAAAAGAGGTTAATAATAGAAAATAGAACATGGCAATAGTTGAAATAATCTAAGTATTGATAAGATGTCAACACCACATACATATCTCAAACCCCACGAACCGGATGAACAATTTATTTTACATATTAATGTTAAAAATGATGATCATTGTGTCATCAACATCAATCTGTTATTGTTTTTGTTGGCAAAAAAAAATAAACTTGAATTGATGCTTATCTAAAATAAACATTTTTTTTCCTACTAAATAAATTAACAATCAAAATGCTTCTGGATTCCTCTTCTTTTTTTTGCATTTAAAATCAAATAATAAACAAACATTTTAAAAGTATCCATCACTATATACAAAAATAGTCTTTGCATTGCGCTAAAATGCGACAGCTCAATATTTATTCACATTAATCTATTATAACATCGCCAGTATTATAAACAAAGAAGAAAGAAAACCAAACACATTTCAAATACTATGACCTACTAAATGGAGAACTTGGATAAGTCAGACTATATCAGTTATAAGTGTCTACGTCATACAACTCTTACACTCACCCATCTATTGTTTTTTTTTTTTGTTGTTTGTGTAAGACATTCCTATACTAAAACTAAAAAGATTATGACATAAACGTCAGATAGGTACGTCTTCCGTGTCTTTGTTTTATTTTTCGTGTTCGTTACTATTTTTTTTTATTTGAAATTTTGTTGCGTAAACGCATTTTTCTAAAATAAATAAAGCAACAAATAAACTATCAAATAAAATTGGCAACTTAAAATTAAAAAAAAAAACAAACTTCAAAACATATTTAATAGAAACTCAAAATTCATTTCATACGCTGTCAGTGTGCCGATACCGAGGTGGATGGATAGATAGAGTAAGTTACCTTCTGTCAGAGCACGTTCCGGTATTACAATATCAGCAGCGAGCGTTCGTCGGAATGACCTTTGGAAATTTTGTTTCTTGGTAATTTTTTTTTTGTATACTCTTGACCATATTTCAATGATGTTGTTATTTTTTTGCTTGCTAAAGCGCGTTTTAGTTTTTTTTCTGTTTTTTTTTTTTTTTGTTTGTTGTTGATCTGACACTGACATTTGTAACATAACCTACCTCCACCAAAAGTGCACTTCATGACTTTTGATGGTTATAACTAAAATAACCATCAGCGAATCTACCTATGTCAAAAGGGCATTTAACAAATTGGAAACTATGGTTCACATACATATAGTACATCCAACGAGAAAAAAAATAAATCAAAACATCACACCTATCTGTCATTTATGATGGTGCAATTGACAGCTCATTTATTTTACAAGAATAACAGTTATAGCGCGATAACCTTGCGTTGTTTTTTTTTTTTGTTCAATGGAAATGAAATTTTAAGAAGAGAAAAGTATAATAAAAAAACAAACAAACAAATAAGAAACATTATCATCATTATGGATTTCGCGCTATTCGTTAAGTTATAATACGAGTATACCCACCGTGACTCAGTGAAGGAAATGACCTTTAAATAATGTAGGTAGTAAATTTTTTTTTTCTTTTTATTTATGGCGGACTTAATTGAGTCTCGTCCTCCGAAAATTGTGTCAGTTTTATTTTTTTTTGTTTTGTTGTGTTTAGTTTAATTTATTTTCGTTTCGCTGGATTGTGGTTTCAAGGTTAGAAAATAGAAAAAGAATGCAGTTCCGTTATATAATTAAAATCAAAAATACATACTCGTTTGCTGATATGAAACATATCGATTAAAGTAGCTACAATTTAAACGCGTTTTTGGCTACTTCATCCTATGTGTAAACTGTTAAATGAGTCCGAGCGCCATTTTTCTTAACTTATTTTTAACAGTTTTTAACAGAATGATGCATTTCTTTGATTACATCTTGAACCTCATTGAAAGCTTTAATGCACTCCTAGGTCAGTGTTTTTGGTACAACAGAACAGAACTAGAATAAACCTAAGTCGATTTCTAACATTTTTGTTGAGATTTCTTGCAGTTGTGTCAAAATTGTCAAACTTTCTATTTATTTTGACAGAAAAGTGAAACATTATGACGATGTGGACATTTGACTGACTCTTCCAATTTTTTGACTTTACAAAAAAAAATGTTCGTAGTTGACCTTTTCTTTTGTAAGTCAGTCAGAGTCAGTCGAATGTGAACACCGTCTTATGCAAAGTTAAATGGAGACAGAAAGTTTCGTTTCTGTCAAACCATGAATAAAAATTCGATTTTGAAATGAGTGCTTTCAGCGTGATTTGAGAATAAGTCAGTTTGATTTGTAAGACTATTGGTCATTTAATACGAAGTAAATGTATGCAGTAACTCTATAGGACTTGAAGATAATTAATCACATTAAATTTTGATATAGTGGTCGCTGGAAACGTGTACTATTAAGCTCATAAATTACAAAAACATCAAAAATGTATGTGTCAATTATATTAAAAAGCTAGGGTACTTTCATTTATTAATATTCACTTCTTAATCTTAGTGTTTGACAATAGTTACATATTTAAAATAAGATTTTCTATTTTACTTTCTCCTAACCGGAAGCTGACAATGAGAGAAACAATTTACTTTAAAATCAACTTAAAGGACATCAAAAACCTAAACGTTGAGCGATCACAAAACTCTATATCTTTATCTCTATCTCTCTCTCTCTTAATTCAAAACTATAAAGAAAACACTCAATGAATTCTAATTAGACAATCAAAGCGGATATCAAGATGTCAATCCGGAAGACGAGTTGCATACCTGCTGATTCTGATTGTGTGATGATGATTCAGCCTGCATTGTCGAGTGTGTGTGCCCATGTTTAACTCCTTTCAAATTACAGAAATACTTTTATTCTTTTTTTTTTTTTTTTAACTACATATTTTATTATTAAATAAAAATTTAAAAAAATGCATTCAGTAGAAAAATATCATTGTCGTATTGAGTTAAGGCGCTTAGCATAGACCAACACTTCACTCTTTCTTCCAGGCAGTCGATTCATACATTCTTTTTTCTCTCTCATCCAGATTAACTAATGCGTGGCACGTTGCTTTGAAGTTACGCATTAATTAACAACCAAATGAACACGTTTTTTGGGGAAACAAAACGAAATAAAACGAGTTCTACATACCTTCCTACTGTATGTTTATGCACATACCAGCTTTTATGTCTTTCTTCTAACAATGAAAATCGATAGTGAAAAACTAAATCAAGAAAAAACACAAACAGCGGATGAAAAAAAGAAAATTGCACGTCATCTCCATTTGCGTTACGAGTTTTTTTTCTTCATTCCTTTTTCTTAACCTAAATTTTCACTTATTTATTGCCATTTATAACCGCGCTTACCGTTATTGCATACTGGTGTATAATATCCGAAAGGGTAGTGTGCAGCGCCGCATGCAATTCAAGTCGTTGTAAGGTTCCATTCAGTTGGCCAAGAAAAGCGCCATATTCATTTTTTTTTCATTTTTCGAGCGTTTTTGTGGTGATTTTTTTTTTTGCAATTTGCTCTTGCCTCTTGCGTCGTGGTATCGTGTTGTTGGTTTTCCAATCACGGCAAAGAAAAGTGAATGAATGGATGACTGAAAAGCGAACGGATGAGAAGTGAAATCATCGTTGCGTTGTGCAGTTTATAGTGTTATATCTTTGTGATGCATCGCACTAAAAAGGTATATTGCATTGCTGTATGTATAATGTATACACATCTAAAAGAGCAGAGGCTCGCTTTACAGCGCCAGCGGATGCTGAACGGATCACACAACACTCAGCTGTCAGTTGTTGGTTATTGTGTGAATGCGTCATGTTTTGAACATTTTCACTGAAATTCGCGAGAAGAAAAAAAAAACAGTTTTTCATGGTAAGGTAGGTCTATACAATATGGTGTATAGTTGGTGTGGTGAGCTGCCAAGTTTTACAGCGGATATAAGGTGAAGAAAAAAAAATAAACATAAAAATGACATCGAGCTTGTGTTCGGAAATATATACATAATTTAGGTCAATGAAATTGAAAGTACGTGTTGTCGTTATTAATTTTTGGAAGTTGTTGTTGATGGGGCTTCTCTTATTTACTGTATACCCTACCTAGACAAATTAAATTAAGTATAAATCTTTTTCATTTATTTCAAAATATCTTAACGTTTCAATTAAAAACAACAAAATACACCTAAATGTTACAAAACATTCAAATATAATTCACCTGTCTTCAAGCTAAAATACACGTGTAAACACAAATAGGAAAATTGCATTATGTAACTGTTGGCTTTTCAGAATATCAAATCGAACCAGATGTCAGTAGCTGTCCCATTCGATTTGATCGTTTTTTTTCTATTCATATTTACAACACATTATATCTTGCGATATAAATACAGAATTTCAGTGGAAAAAAATAGTACAAATCCGTTTTGTTTTACGAAGATATTCATATACTTATGTTGTCAATAGAATTGCAAGTAGCAAACGGATGTTATACTTATTAGAAAAGTCTAAAAATGTCTATAAATAAAATTAAAAGGGTTGACAATATGTGAATAAATGCCAAAGTAGGTTTGGTATGTCAATTCAACTTGTGGGTTTTGTAATAAATACACCTGTCGATTTAGGTTTGAGTTCTCTTATTGCAGGAAAAATATTATATCCGCATTGAGTGTATGTGTTATGTAATATGTGATATGTCTTCCTGATTTTTCTATTGACTTTTTTATCAAATTTTTATAAGTAAACACATTTTAAGCAAAAATTCATAGAAATTAGTTCTGTTTTTATTTGCATAGACAATATTGGCAGCATTTTTGACATTTTAACAAATTTGACATTTAATAAATTTTGTTAATAGGCATGTTCAGGAAAAAGAGCTCTCTGAGGGCCTCAGCAAACTCAGTTGCCTGAACAGGATTCCTCATCCTCAGTAAAAAATATCAGTTTGATTGTCAAAATACTGAGGAAAAAAATTTTGGATTCGTTTGCACAGATTTGACGGAGCATAATCTCTGATATCTCGTTTTCCTTCAGAAAAGCTACTTTTTGTTGGTTGTTTACATTAGCTTCAATGCCTGTCCGAAAATTATAGTTCTACCTTTAACTGCAGATTGTGGCTTTTCGTTTAGTTTCGTTCACTTAAACTGACATTTGACTTTGACATTTCACTTGAATGCTGAAATCTCGTTTTTACTTATCGGAAAGCTACTTTTCATTGGGTTTTGATATTAGCTTTACAGTTTTGGGTTGAAAATGGGCATAAAAGGGCTCCTTCGTACAACTAAAGCACTAGGTGTTCAAGTAAACATAAACGCTCTTCAAAGGTACTTTAAAAGTAAATCTGAGATAAATTAATGTACGGATGTGTCTGTCAAACGATCAAATCAGAAAAAGTTAAATAAAGGAAGCGGCTGTCGCTTTTAAAATGTATTCAAATCATCTACGACAATTATAGAGCTAATTATATAAGTACTGAGTTTAACTTAGTGAGTGCCCGTATTTAAATTTAAATACTGTTCATCTGTCATTTCAAATGTCATTAATTGTTCAAGTAAAGTTGTCTTTGTTTTTTTAATAAGCGTCTAAAAATTCCTATACTAAAGACTTTTATTGTCAAGAGTCATTTATTTTTGTTAACCTCTCTTTACCTATGTATTACCTACCTCAACAAAAACAGACAAATTGATAGCTAATTGAAGTAAGCTACAACCATTTGACAGCTAGCAAGATACATTATCACTTTATTGCAAATATAATAAACAATATATTATTATATTACTCAACCCTTTTACACTGGCCCACCCGCCCCGACCCATCCCTTCTTCTGCTCTGATGTGCTTGATATCAACGAGCCAAGTTAAAATGATTAAAAATTGAGAAGCGCGCGATAAACATCATATACCTACATACTCAATGCAAAAACCAAAACTAGGTCTAGGTTTTTTTTTCCTTCTATACATTTCTATACTCCCGTCGTCGTCGTTGTCCGCCTTTGTATTGATATAGGAAAGGCAAAGGCAGGTTCGCATCGCGTTCACATCATTCAAATTGTGTGATGTGTGATTCAACAACAAAATCGCATTGCTGTTGTTGTTTTTGTATAAAACGATAAAAATAAATACAAAATAAAAAACAAATGAAAACAAAAAAATAAAATAAAAATAAAAATCTGAACGGATACTTAATCCATTACACAGGCTATACACGACATTTTTGGTAATGCGGTAGCTAAAATTATACTCAATAAACGGCTGGATTAAAATTTTCTGTTTGTTTTTATTTTCTGCTCACGATTCCTCGTCATTGTCGCCCATTTCTGTTTGTAGGAGGTAAAATGTATTTTTAATTTAATTTTTTTATTTTTAAAAATTAAGTCAGGGTCAGTTTTGCACGTAAAATGAGGAGAATAATACTCGACAAAATAAAAGCCCCATTTTACAAGTGCGCCAAACATCATCGTCCTCATCACCGCCGAACCGTATAAGAGCGAAAAGAAAGTAAAAGTTAAGGCACTTCTATTGCAGTGCAACCAAACATCATTATAAGTCATCATACCTTGCATACATATGTACATGTACAACGACATAAAATAAAATACCAAAAGAAAATAGCAAATAATTTTTCTAACGTGTACATACTTTTTTGCTATTTTTTTTTTTTTTTTTTTGTTTTCCCAAAGACCATTAGATGCATCTATTTGTTGCACATCGGACTAAAGAGACAGCGAAAATTGTAGGTATGTGCGGTGCGTTGTTTACTCGTTTATAAGAGTAAAAGCGGGTGCTCCTCGCTCGGAAAACGATAAAGCCTCAGCTTGCCATCACTATCACTACCGCTGTGGCTGCCGCTTATGTCGTACACTGTGCTATAAGCTTATTAAATTGCAGTTGCATATACGCTCGAATGCACTTCACGAACGAAAGAGATAGAAAGAGAAATCAGGTCAAGGCTTAATGTAGTGAGTATCGTCGTCGCCGTAGTCGTCGTCGTCGTTCGTTTTGAAGTTGTCGTTGTTCACCACTGTGTTGTCGTCATTTAGTTTTTGCACGCTATGCGATTCCATGCTATATGAGAGATGTCAGTTGCATGTGGTAGAGTGCATCAACTTTGTAAGAGAGATGTTTGTAGGTACTTAACTATCGCTTTTTCTATACTTTTTCCGTCTAACTCACACCAATACATATAAAACTGGCATTAGAAGATAGTTATAACTTAGTTTTTCCGGCCAACAACACATTCACACAAAATAGGCATTAGACAAAAAAATCCAAATGTCAGTAGGCAAACAAGATAGAGTAGAAAATCCAGCGCGACTCCAAGTGGCGGAAATACAAATCACTTTTAATGGAGGGCAAATGCTGATGCATCTACAGCTACAGCATCTCAAGCGTAGTAACTGTATGCAACAAAAAAATCGCATGCATTCTATAGAAGATAGATACCCTCTTATAAAAAGTCAACCTAAAACTGGTACAGGGTGCTGGGGCTGGCGAAAGTGGTGCACACTTGATTTTTTAGGTTTTTTTTTGTTTTCGTTTTTATACCCCCAAGTCTTGTAGGAGGCCTTAGAAGAATTAGGCCGGAGGAAGAGTGAACGAAGTTTATTCAAATGAAGCGCCTAGTTTTTATAACTTTGTCTCCTTTTTTTCAGTTTTTTTTTTATTTTGTTTTTTAAGTGCATATTTTCACTTTCACTTCCGTTCATATTGCAGTGTGGTGAAGTTTGAATGTATGTGTGGTGAAAAACAACAAAATGTCAAAAAGCGAGGAATGACTTTCATTGAGTGGAATATGATAGGTATTTTTTTTTTTATTGCTGCTTTTGTAGAAATGCAATGTTTTGTTTTTAAATGTATAGTTTTTTCCTGAATAGAAAATAGGTAGATATTTTTAATTATTGAAGGAATGCAGCGCGCGCACTCGTATGGTTTCATGGGCATTTAAAATTAAAATAATTCTCTTGCAACACATCACTCTATACCGGTGATGATGGTGGCGCTGCTGATGGTATACAATGTTTATAGGCTATTTGCTGCTAGACACATTATAGTGGGTAGGTAGTTTTGTTTGTTGTTGTTGTACCTATAAGCTTGAGTAGGTGTAGATATAAATTTGTCGATTAGTTGAGTTGAGTATACCTACCTACCTGCCTTACTATAAATTCGTTTACTTGCACTATTGACTTGGCCTATTTACCTCTTTTTGATAAAAAGCCGGATTTTTCTTCTGTATTTCCTTTTGTTTGGTGTTGTTGTTAGTTTTGTGTAATATGTTTATTGAAATGAAGTGATAAATCTTTGAATGGTTTATTGTTTTTTTTTCTATATTACTGTGGGTGGTTAACTATAAAATAGTATAATATGTGTATAAGGAAATGACTTTGAATTGATTTGACATTTTGTAAGAAAAATCGTTTAGGTACTTGTAACTATAAATAGGATTTATTGCTCGTTCTTATCTGATACCAGAATATCATATAAAAGGGATATAACCATAAAAATTACAATTAAAGAAATCTTGTTCAAAATTGTTCTCATGAAATGGAACACTTCTATACCTATTTAGTTGTTTTGCGCTTGACATTTGCGTGAAGTTGTAGGCCTGTTCGTGAACTTTTTCAAAACTGCAAAGTAGTTTTTTGAGTAAACTGAAACTATGGAATAAACTGGTAGTTTTGGTGGATACATCAACAAATAAAGAAGTTACAATTAAAGAAATCTTGTTCAAATTATGCTCATGAAATTGAACGCTTTTATATTTTTTTTTTTTAATTTTGCACTTTGACGATCTCATTAATTAGAAGTTGTTTTTACAAAGTTGTTTTCACAACCTACACGCCTACAATATAGACAAAAAAGCTATTTAAAATACAAACAAATTCCTTAATTGTCAAAACTGTTGTTGTATTTGAAATGGAAATTTTGTACCAGATATGCTAACGGATAGATAGATAAATTCTTTATTATAAAAAAAACTTTTTTACAATATTTATTTACTTAAAAATAAAAACTAGACTTTTCCGCCCGTCTGTCTGCTATTGCGGGTATAAAGACACAAAAAAACAGGGATTTTATCACACGGCTAAGAAATAAGCACGGTCAAAAAAATTAAATCTCTTATAACTCAGCAATCTCAGAAATATGAATATATGATTCCCCAGAAAAATGTCTGTTTTTCTGTCAGCCATTGATGAATAAAAAAAACAAATCGACTCGCTAAATCACTTTTTGGCGCAGAAAATTTTGTTATATCTCATTTTCCTGAACCGACCCAATCTTACAGACTTCAAGGTTAATGAAGAAGTAATTACTGTATATATGTATGTACATAAAATCAGCTTTTCCTTAAGCGATGCGGCTTCTTAACAATTATAGTTTTCTATTACTTTTGGGCTTATCCAACTTATTATCAGTTTACATGTTGACACATATTTTCTTACATAAAGAGGATAATCGTACTAGCAAACAGTTTCAAACAACCAGCAGCATGGGGGCCGCCATCGTGTTTCTAAAACTGTCAAATTCGTTTTGACAAATTTTTAAAACAGACAGATATAATCAACAAATACATAGTTAAATGTAGGTTGCGGTGTATTTATAAAAACAAAATTCACTTTTTTCTAAATTCAAACAAAAAAACACAAGTCTCAGACAACGTGCTGAAAATAGGAATAGATTTAAACACATGTACACCTGACTACTATTGAATTCACTCCAATAAATCCTAGTTTATTGATTTTCAATTAATTGAATGTCAAAGTATGCCCCTTTGTTATCATTTGTATGTATAATTTTATCCTAGAGAATGTTGTCTTTCATGAAGGTATGTAATTAAAATGAGCATCATGTACATACATAGGTGCTGGGTGACA
Source organism: Melangyna quadrimaculata (assembly GCA_949320155.1). NCBI lineage: Eukaryota > Metazoa > Arthropoda > Insecta > Diptera > Syrphidae > Melangyna > Melangyna quadrimaculata. The sequence goes on along the minus strand of OX439484.1, from coordinate 157,218,746 downwards.
AAAGCCAAATAAACATACCTAAAAGTCAAAGTGGCTTCATGCAATGATTTTGTTCACAAATAGTTCATCTTTCAAAAGGTGTGGTGAGTATAAAGGTACGAGTATACTGATGCATTGTATGTATACCTTCATACATATCTATGTATAAAACAAAAGACATTTATTTCACACTACAATTGTTCGCACCCCCCATTATGTATACAACTTAAAAACATGCGCCGGTAGAAATATATCGTAATACCTTGTCTAGCCGTATCGATCTGGCTCTGTTTTTGCTATAATGTGACAAATATAAACTCGCCTTTATGCTTATTGAAGTGCATTTTGAAGTTTCTGAGAGGTTACAGGTAGGTATGGGGAAAATGGAGTTTGACGTTCCACTTTGTATTTTTTTTTTTAAGTTTGAGAGGTGGGGCCTCACCAAAAACGGTAAGAAATCAATTTTAGTTCAAGAATATCTAAATCTCAAGAATAGAGAGCAAAAAGATTCGCATTAAATGCATCGATTTGGCTTACATTCTACCTAACCTAGGCACGAATGAAAACACATATCAAACGGTGTTGCGTAAGTCGACTAACGCACTTTAACTACGCCTGCCGGCTGGTTGGTCGGTTGAGGCTTTGCCATAGGTTGCTGATAGTCTGGCATGTGTGTGCACTTAGTGCGGTAACATTCCTTGGAGCAAATCTGTAGAATGTTGGTCGACCATTTGAAAGTACGATTTTTAAGGCTTTGGCTTGGTTTGGAATATATAAGTACCTAGGTATGTACAACTCTTGTACGGTGTTTCGTCATCAACCATAAAGTTAATAATAGCTGTATGCCACAGCAATTCTGCACACCTTATTCTTTTTTTGTCTTGCTTTATTATTTGAAACGATATATAGGCTAGAAAAAAAAAACTTGAAATAGGTGCTTTACGCAGATATTGCGTTGTGAAACTTTGTACTACAGACACTTTTCACATCATGAAGTCTGTTAAGAGTTAATTGCAAACATAGCTTTAGGGCATTTATTTTGCTTGTGAATAATAAACTTCTTTGCTATAGACGACTTATTGTCGTCATCATAAATAATATAATTTGAATATTTGTTCATAAATAACACTTTTTCTTTTTTTTTTGTCTTTTCAGTAGATACTGAAATTCCAATTATTAAACAATCGCCAAGCCCACCACCTACATCACTACATCATCTGCAACAACAGCAACAGCAACAACAACAACATCAACAACAAGCTCAGGCACAGCAGCATCAGTCATCGTTATCAGCTGTAGCGGCAGCAGCAGCCGCTGCGGCGGCTGTTTTGCACATAAAATCAGAGCATAACACTGCCTTATCGCCACAACACCAGCAACAACAGCAGCAACAGCAACAGCAACAGCAACAACAACAACAACAGCAACATCAAACGCAATCGCAACACAACGGTCCATCAGCTCTGCAACAACAACAACAATCAGCGACGACAACGCAGCACCGGCCATTGTTGCATAATCTATTAAGTGGAGCACCAATTCATAGTACACCGTACCATAGAAATTATTGCACCTCCAGTACAGGTCAGTACCCTTTGTGATACTCGAATGTTTTTTTTTGTTTAAATCCTATATTTATGTTTTATTTGTAAGTTATGAGAGTTTAGAGTTTAGTAAACGATTGTGTTTGACTTAAAAGGCGTTTTTTATTTTTTAGCTCAGAAAAGAGTTTTGAACATAGTCCGAGCATATCGAGCATGCTCTGAACATAGCGTGTTCTGAGCGCTCAGAATTATTTTTGAAACACACCTGAACACAGCTGTCACTATTTTATTTCACTAAAGAAATTAAAAGGACAGTCATGTTTCTCGTCCAGGACAAGCCTCCTGAAATAAAACCAAGCCTTGAAATATATATTTTATTAAAAAAAATGAAGATGCCATTAATTGTCGTGAATTTTTCGTGAAAGAAAAAAATTTGTCCGACCTTTTTTTTTTAAAAATAACTAACTAACTAAAATAGCTAACTTGACAGTACCTGAGTAATGCTAACTTGGCATTACTCAGGGTTATTTTTAAAAAAAAAAGGTCGGACAAATTTTTTTCTTTCACGACAAATGTACGACAAATTCACGACAATTATTGGCATCTTCATTTTTTTTTGAGGGTGGGTAATGCTAACTTGACCGTCAAGTTAGCATTACCGAGGGTTAATTTTTAAAAAATAGGCGCGACAAATTTTTTTCTTTCACGACAAATTTACGACAAAATCACGACAATTAATCCAATTATTAGATTCCTGAAATTTTGAAGTGGTAATACTAACTTGACAGACATCATTAATTTCTTAAGTAAACTTACCTTCTGCACAAGAAATTTAGATTTTTTTTACAATTTCACCTGTCAAATGCTTGTGTTCAGCTTTAAACTAGGTCTGCTAAGTTATTTTTTTCTGAGCTCATAGAGCGCGCTCTGAACAAGCTCAGAACACGTTAAGAACGAAAAAAGAAACTCAAATTCCAAGCTCTGAACGTTCAGAGGTAAAAGAGAAACACAATTTTTTGTTTGACAGTTCAGGATCTGCTCTGAACTAAAAAAGAAAAACGCCTCAACTAGCAGCTATTTTGAGTGGGAATTAGGCTGTCTGTTTGCTTACTTTCCAAAACAGTCCAAAGTTCTGTCAATTTATTTTTTGTACATACATAATATGTATGTGCATTGACAGATCCTTTGACTAATTTGGCCAGACCGGCAGTTTTGGGGAATAAAAGAACAGACCTTATGAACGAAATAAAAAAATATTAAGAGTTGAGTTAGAAAAAAAAGCTTATATTAGGTCTGTTCGATTTGAACCAAAAATTCAAAAAAAAAAAAACAACCATTAAAAATTACTTTAGTTGAAAAAAAAGAACGAAAACGTCGCTTTGACAGTTAATTTGTTGTTAGAGTCGTTAGTTCTGTTTGTTTCAGTTAAGAACAAAACTGACATAGTATTCAAATATTTTGTTTAAATGGATTAATTAAAACTAAGAACTGAGCAAGTTTGAGATAGTTTTCAAATTTTATCATTTTGCTTCATAAATTGATGGTTTCGGTAAATGTACCAAAACTATAGTACTCTATTTCGTTAGGTCATAACACGCCGACGTTAATTAAGGTGTCATAAACGAAACAGCGAATACTAGCAAATTGTATGTTGCACTTTTTGATTAATTGTACTTCTGTAAGTGAGAGAGAGTTTTGGACCAAAGTTTAAGTAAAATTGACAACCGACTGACACGTAACTTCTTTCCGTTTTTGTTTATTCACATGCGTCAAAATCTTCACATCGAAGAAACTGACATTATTATCATTTATTTGTGAAAGCAAATTCTGGCATTGCGTGGGATAGTTAATAAAAACGAAGCTAGTTCGTTATTCTTAAAATATAAAATTTTAGAATCAAAATTAAGCTTATTTAAAGATGAAAAGTCGTCTTTAATTTTCGCATAAGTTTGCTTACATCTGTCAGCTTCATTAAAGTAATGGTTGTCACTTTTGATAATGACAGAATTCAGAAATCGAACAGACCTGATGATTCGTTCACTTTAATGCATTATGAGTTACTTGGGCATTGGACAAATCAGAAAACTACTTTTGTGTTGAATTTTAAATTAAATTAAACTTCAGTGAGTTTCTCATTACATCATTATAGTTTAACCTTGTGTATTTAAGAAAAAATCAAATTGCTTAAAGAAAATTCAAGTTAAATCACATTTTTCTAGTTATTCGATTTTTTTTGTTTGTATTGTTAGATCCAGTTATTTCAACTTTATTCTATTTCATATGGGGTTTTTTTTATAAAATATGTACATATTCAAATTTTAACATATATTAACGGTGACAAAACCTCAACGCCCCGCTCTAAAACTTGAATTCAGTTTTTTTTTTTTGCAAAATGGTCGTAGTTTTTTTTTCTTATTCTAAACAGCATCAAAATCTTTTATGAACATTTTTTTTATTCTATTTTATATTTTATAAAGAATGAAAAATAAACTCAATAAAAGGATTTATTCCCTCAGAACCCTTGAGTAAGTAAGTGGTCACCTCACAAAAATGATGCTACCTTGACCGATGTCTATTGTGCCATTCTTTTAATATACGCACAGCAACAAAACCAGCAAGTAACCGTTAACCTGAAAAATAATAAAAGGGTACCTATCTAGAAATAATATATCAAGCCAGAAGCGCAAGAACACAAGAAATCCTATCTCAAATTCTTTCTTTATATATAAAAAAAAATCACCTTCCTGTTTCTATTATGCGTAGATTTTTTTTAAGTTCTTCAATATATGCGCGCATCCTTCCTGAAAGTCTTTTTATTATTTTTTTTTCTTTTCTATTTTATTTCTATTGAATAAAACTGACCGTTGGTCAAGCGATGAATCAATTATCCTTGACGAGGTTTATTTTCCTTCCCTGAAGTTTTGTTTGATATTAAAAAATATAAGTTTAATTCCCCCATTTGATGACCATCCACATTATAAACAAGGAAAAGGATCTTCTTTAAACTAAACGTGTGCATAAATTAACAATTGAGCAACATGATGATCTTTATAAGACGTTCACACAATCAAGGAGAAATATCTAATAAAAAAAATCACTTTTAATCGTAAGAGAAAAAAGGGTTGCATCTTTAATTCCTCCCGGGGATAAATCAAAGAAAAAGAGCGAAGATGGTACTATATTTACCTTCCGCATGATATTTAAAAAATAAAATATAAAAAGGAATACTGGACACCCGGCTATTGTGTGTGAGAATATATCTTTGGCTGTCGCTTCCTTCTTTTCATCAAGTCGCCCTTTTTGTTTTCACAAAGAATGATATATCCTTTTCTTCGCAGACTGACCAGTGTCCATGGATGTCCTTGTCCACGCATGGAGAGGTATAAAATTGATTCTCTCTAACTCTTTTTTTTATTTTTGTTTGCCATCCTTCCTTTACATTAGGGATTAAATTAAGAAGGTTTGATGAAACCTTTTATTCCCTTTCAACTACAAACATATATGCTACCCAAAATGTCAATATAACTTATTGCCCGCCGCAACTGGTCTCCCTGACTATTTTTCATATCAAACATTCATTAAAGTGCGGTGTCCTTTCTTAATTTTTGCGCGTTCATCATCATCATTGCCTAACATCTGCTCGCAGCTCGCACTCTCTTATAAATTCAATCCTTTCCCTATTTTCACTTTTACTTATATAATTTTAATAACAACCAATATTGTACAATAGACACATGCTATACCGATATGTGTGAATTCAAGGATGACTATGCAAACATGAAAATCCTTTTTATTTATATAGTGATGGTTTTGGTAACTTTTCATCATATTTTGCAATGAATTTCGCATATGCAATTCTAATCCATTCGCAAGAATAATAGTTGCTCATTCAGTCGTCTTCTGTGTGTAAATCGATCTGTCAAAAAAATACAATACTAACATAATTGTCATGCGTAACTCCCTCACCATTCAAAATAGGTAATGTAGTGCAAGAAAAACACTATAATAAGGTTAAGTAATCTAACAAACATCTGCATATCTGCGACATGGGGTTGCAAACTACCTACATTCATCTTGCTAAAATTAACCCGCTGAATCCATAAATAAATTTACTCTCAAAGGACAATAGAAACTCATTTTCATTGATGATAATATTGACAGTTCTCTCTATATAGATTATGTGCTCTGTTCTGTGAAAAGAGTTGCGTGATGTCAGATGATATATTTGACAATTGATGATGACTCAGACTTGTGCAACGAAAATGTTAAGGGTTGCGGTCCTAACGCAATACGTATAGGTACTCATGTGGGAGAGAAAAGGGTCCCGCACATGTGTTCATGTCCATTTCTTTATATCCCAGCAAGTAGATTTGGAGAAAATTGATTATATTACGATGACAATTGACATTTTATTCTATTCACGAAAGTATTCAACAAATCTTCTGAAATGACAGCCCAGCCGACAACGACGATGAATATATAGAGATAGGCGACCCTTCAGCGGTCAATGAATGGATTTTGTCTGGATATCGAAAGGCGAGAATATTAGCTTGGTGTTTGTAGTGTATTCAAGTGCTTGTGGATAATCCTTATTCCATGTTTGTGTACCTGACTGCATGCGTGTGTAATTTGAATTTTTTCAATCAATGGAAGTCCTTTATTTTTTTTTATTTTAAGTTGCAACTAAACAATCAATAGCTATACAATACATTTTCGGCATATCTACTTCTACCTATTTCAAAAAAGCTGATAATCCAATTTCACAGTTATTTGAGTTTTTGCATACCTAAACGGTTTTATTTGCACACAAATAAAAATTGAGACTTTGTTTTGGTAGGACGAAGGAAAATAATAATAAAATCAGTCAATTGCATGTCATGTAATTAAATGCTGTAATAGAGAAGGTTTAGTTTGGTTATGTCTATTATAATAAACACTTTTTGACAAATGGTTACACATATGTTATGTATTGTTTGACATTTCGTCTAGTTTTTGTGTTTTTTTATTTTTAGCAGAACATTAAAAACATAAACGTCACTGCTATGACAGGAATTTCTTTAAATTAGGTCTGTTCGGAGACGTGAAACTTGCAATGTTTTTCAAACTTGGGTTTTTTCTTATGGGTTTTGACATTTATTTATGTGACGTCTTACGAATTTATTTCTCTTCATTATAGATATTAATATATAATATACAATACATATATAATAATAAATTTCCTTGCAAATAAATCAAAATCTTCAAAATTATAGTTTTAGCCATTTTTATAAATAATTTAATTTGACATCTGCATTTGACGTTTCCCAAATACCACGAAACATAAACTTCAAAATCAAAACAATGTGTTGCAACTTGTTCTTTTAGCATTCCATATCGGAGAATTCCAGAAAGTTTTTCCGGACTACCAAATTAAAACGCTATAAGCGTAGGCAAACCTTGCAACATTATGAAATATGCAAGTATCACGAAAACTGTCACTCAAAGAAGTGAAGACAAAAATGATATAAAACATTTTGGTGGTTTTTAATGGGAATCATTTTTAGAGTTGCGGGTAGCCTAAAAATCTTAAAATTTAAGCATGAATGTGATTACTAATTTGTTGGAAATTTACGATAAAGTGCTCAATAGGACCATTTGACGGTCCGTTTTGAAGGTAGGCCCTTGACCCCGGGCGGAAGAGGAATTATTCAGAAATAAAATGAAACAAATGATTTTGAAGACACGAATAGTTAAATTGAAAACAGCTCTTCCGGATAAATATTATTATTTTGTTTGACTTTCATGCAATTTGGGGTTGTTTTATAAGAAAATAATCGTTAGTAATAAAAACAAATATTTTTTAATCCAATTACAAAAAAAAAACAATTTTCCAATTCAATCATTTTTGTTCAAATCGTTTTCTGCTAACATCGAGGAGCATTGTGGTTGCCAATTCAGAAACGTCAAAGTTCAACCTTCTTTCCCTCGTTACTTCCTTCCCTCTACATTTCTACTCCCCTCACCCAATCTGTCAAAAAGACGAAACAACCGAAAAAAACGAATCGTGTAGTCGGGCACATAGGCGTGTTCAGCAAAAGGATATCTCAGTAGGCTCAGAAATCTCAGTTGCCTAAATCTCAATTTGACTGTAGAAATATCTTGGACTAAAATTTTATAATCTTGTTCAGTTTTTGACGGAATAAACATAGTCCCCAAAAGTCTTCAATAGGCGTGTTCTGAAAAAGGAGATTTCAGAGGGCCTCTGACAATCTCAGTTTCCTGAACTATGGATTTCTCAGCAACAAATCTCAGTTTGACAGTGGACAGTTTTTCAAAATACAACTGTCAGCTCATTTGATAAAATCAAAACAACTTCCGTTTAAGAAAAAAAAAACTCGCCCCAATTGATTAATTGATCGTATTCTCCCAAAATTTTACTCCTTTCTCTTGTCTATTATATTCATTCTCATATGAATCAAAGGCAATTTTCCGTTCGAAATTTTTCCCACGATCGGCTTTGAATACTTCGAAAATTTCGCATAATTATTGTTATTGGAAATATATGTAGAAATGGGAAGGTATAACAGGGAAAATTCACTTTAAATTTGCAAATAGAAAAAAAAACCCTTTTTGACAATTGAAATTATAAAATTGTTTTCCCTTTCACCTACGCGATCTGAGAAGAAAAATACTTCTTTTTCGATACGATAAGCAGATGTTTTTTTAAGTGTCTCCCTTTTGACAGTGAAAATGATGAAGAATTAAGTTTGATGTTTAAATGACACACATGCAGATGTCACTTTAAAGAGTTTTCACAAAACAAAAATTCCCGCGTTATCAAAGTACCTATATATACATTGGTAACCTAATTAGAAGATCAGTTGTATTGATAATTTTTCGCAAAACATTAATATTGCCCCGCAAAATCGCTGTCGTGTCGGTCGACTCAATGTTTTGATTTAAGGACATTTTGTGGTTCCCCTATATTCGTGTGTATGTCTGTTGTATGTACATACTTGAAATCCCTTATTTCATCCTATGCCTATTCCACTCGAGAAGACAGTTTTTATATTTTCACCTGTAGATATCAAAAAAAAAAAATAAAAATTGAGAATCAAGCCGCTTTGTTGTAAGATCTCTTTGACTGGCACTTTGGATAAATTTTATTTGGGTCCCCTAAAAAGATAATAATATGTTTGGAACGGTTTATTCAGTTTTATTGTTGTTGTTTTGTTTTGTTTGTGAATGTTTTGACGAGACAATATGTCTGGGAATTTTCTTTATTATATTCGAGGATTTTTTTTGTATACTCCGTTTTATGGGTAAAGAGGAGAGAGGAGTCCTTGAACCTCTAGTTTTACTTTTTTTTTGTTTACCTTATTCTTTGTTATCGAACAAGGACCTTGCCTTTTATGGGTTTGTGGAGCGAAATTTAATTCGAGTTTCGATAGCAAGTCATTATAAAAAAAAACACGAAAACCTCGAAGGAAATATAATAATTACAAAACGGTGTATTGCGGGAGGCCTTCACATAAAAAAAATAAGTATGTTTTAAATTTCATTGCACTGTGGCGCGTAATATTCCTGCTGTCCTTACATGAAGGAAAAAAAATATACAATTGAAAAGAAGTTATGTGAATGCGAGTATAAAAATCTGATGAAGGGATTCAATAACCTTTTTGATTGAAACAGGTATGGATTTAATATCAAATAAAAAAAAAAAACGTCAATGCATCCCGTTTTGGCATTGTTTGTGAATATCCTTTAAGGTTTAAGCATTACCTATAAGAAAACAAGGGGGAACTAAATATAGAGGCTTGAATAAGAAAACAAAATGAAAGTCTTAGTAAAGGTTATCCTTATATGAAAAAGAAGAAAACGGGGTCATATGAAGGATTAAGAATGTTATTAGTGCATTTTTTTTTTTTTTTTTAAGATTTTAAATAATGTATCTTTATTGTAGTATACCTTCCTACATAATAATATAACTGAATCCTTTTCTATTAATAGCAACACATGCTTTTTTTGTTGTTTTCTCGTTTGCTTTATTCTTCGTTTTCAGGATCATTTCCACCCAGTCCAGCTGATAGCGGTGTTTCTGATGTAGATAGCTCGAGTTCTGGTGGTCAACCATGCAGCGAAGAGTTGAAGGCGCGCTTAGGTATGCCACCACATTGTCCACCACAAGGACATGTACCAAATGGTACATTTTTACATCCAAATTTCTATCACAATTCGCCGCCTCTACGGAATATTTGGAATCGTGGAGTTGGATGTAAGTATTTTTTATGCTCTTTTACTTTAATCTTTTAAAAAGTTTTTTTTTTTTTTTTTTTTTAACACAAGCTTTGACATTAAATTTGTTAAATTATTTTTTAGAAAGTCTTTAACTGAAAAAGAAATCGTTCTTATGTTTTTGCATTAAAACAATTTGTCTCTATAAATACTGCAGTTTATAAAAATTTCTAGAAATGTCACTGTTTATCTTTGACATTTATAAGGCGACTTTTATTGGTAGAGTGAAACTTTTCCCAAGTTTCGCAGTACTGTTTCTTTTTTGTTCCTAGGGGTCTTGACAGCAATTTAGGTGACCACTAGGCATACTTGGTGTTTTCAGGGAAATAAGATCTCCAGAGATTTTGCAGGGTCAAAAAGTGAACAAGCGAATCCATTTTTTTTTTTTACCTCACTATTTTGACAGCCAAAGTGTGATTTTTTACTGAGAATTCTTGTTTGGGCAACTTAGATTCCAACTGAAATCTTCTTTTCCTGAATATGGAAACCTGACAGGCGCGAACACAGGAAAAAATACGCAAACATGCATAAAACTGAAAGAAAACGTTACCTAAGCTACGCAAAATAAATTTTCCTCACGTCTTTATTAATTCTCAATAATTCATTTTTTAAACTGCACAATTTAAATAGGAAAAACAGAACATACATAAAAACAAGAAAATTGAATTATTTTTGTTTTGACATTCTGTCCAATTTAGTGCTTATTTTTGTGCAACCAAGCTAATTTTCATCAAATTCCATTTAATTACTGTGGTTTCCGGCTCAAGACATATCAGCCATTAAGTCACAAAATCAAAATAAGAAATTTTCTATTTTTATTTTGGATTTCTCCAAAAGTCTTTTGGATGAGAATTTATGCATGTTTGTATATATCTACTGGTACATAGGTAAGGTATCTATATCTTACCTATATACATTTTGGGTTCTAAAAATAAATCAGCCTATAAATGTATAAATTCCAAATCGTTTGGTTGGTTGTGCTTCTAAAAACAATATTTCTTTTTTAAAAGAGAAGTATGTACATTAGGGTGGGTCAAATTAGACGAACTTTCTGCGAAATTGTTGATAAAATTGGAAGCTTGGGATGCTAAGAAAAGGCTCTACAAATGTGAGCTTAATGTTAATGGCTAAGAGGTCCCTCAATTTGCTTAGGACACTAATGGCCAATTTCATAAACATTAAACTGTCTTTTAAATTTTTAAATGATGTATTTTACATGGAATAAACGTCATTTTAAGACTTAAAATCCTGTTAAATCTTTAAAAGGGCTTTATGAAATCGGGATTAGAAAATATCTAACAATATAAGTTTAATATCTTAAGGTTTAGAAGTCATTAAACGTCGTTTTGTTATCCCTATAAAATATGTATGGGAACAAAGAGGGAAAAACTTTTGAGTTTCTTTAAACGTTAACAGTTATATTTTGTAGAAAACCATAGAAATATTTGTACCAATATAAATAAACATGTGAACGATTTTCCTCCAGGTTCAACTGTTAGTGACTTATACAAAACCCAAGTTTGTCCCACTTTCTTTCCTTTTAATAAATAAGCTTTTAAATATTGAATTATTAATTTTTTTAGAGTCCTTTTTTTGATTAGCTCCAAGCAATCAAATTTGTATGAACCACCCCAATGAAGATGTACATACATACCTATAAGTATAGTGTTAGCAATTAATTTTGTATATTTTAAAAATAAGTCGTCATTCATTTGTATTCTGTTTTATGAAACAAGTAGGTGTTAGAACTACGTATAGTTCCGCAATATCCTCAATAAAAAAAATTAAGTATCTATATGCTGGGTGTACATATATTATGTACGATGTATGTAGGTATCACAAAATGACTAAGATGAAACGTGCAAATATTTTTTTAATTTTATTATTTTTTTTTATTTATTTACCTATTTCCAAGATAATTTATTTCTTTGACTCGAAGGAAATGACACTTTGAGTAGCTTTAATATGGGATATCCATTGGAAACATCTTATTTATGTTTATTTAGACACGAACAAAACAAAAAACATTCATCTTGACTAAGTGGTTGTTTGTGGCTAATTACAATCTTCTTTCTTTTAATATTATAACCGTTCATTGGCTTTTTTTTTATTGTACACACATTTTTTAATAAATCTGTCATCTTGATTTAATTATGCAGACATCTATTTATTTACATTTATGTTGCTATTTGAGATTGAACTTGAATGCTTTGTGTTGATAGTGCCGGTAATGTAGTTTGAATGCCTTGGCCCATAAAATAAAATAAAATAAAATAAAATAAAATAAAAGATTCATACAATGCGTGGTAGATTTTCAAATTGGCTAAAATAAACTCTGCTATAGTTTCTGTCAAATTTTTGACATTTCTGTTAAAAAGGTATGTTCGTGTATAATATTATCAGACTGACAGTTTATTTTTTTATATATGAAGTTTGATTGAATTTTGACTACAACTGTAGTCAGTTATGGAAACGTAAACAAACAGAGGTATTAGGTGTGTGTTTTTTTTTTGTAAAAAAAACTCCACCGCCACTTATAGCATGTTCCGATTCCGACTGGGCCCGAAATTGTGCAATTTCGTAACTTCAATTTCAAAATTACCCAAAGTGCCAACACTGACAATAGAGACAATTTCATTTGACAGCTTTTCAAAAAAAACAAGCTGTTTTTTCGAGCTCCTTGCAGCTGGTCTATTTTTTCTTCCCAGAGCTCGAGAAGAAGATCTTCTTCTACTGAATTCCATGATTTTTTTTTTTTGTTTATATTTTCTTTTGGACATATTTTTTTATAAATTTAAAAGGAACCAAACCAGACAAAGACAAAAATTACTTTTGTTTTGACAACATAAATTAACAGAATAGTAAAAAGAAGCTGTCAGCACGTTAGTTCTGTTTCTTTACTTTATCGAACAAATGGTATAACTGTTATAAAACCCAATTTCGTACGCAATTTCATGGAAATTGAAGTGATTTAAGATGATTTTGAAATTGCGTCATTGTATGGGAAATTGTGTAATTTCGAAGATGATTTCGGCAAAATAATTTAAACTTGTGCAATTTCGTTCAGTGGGAACATAGTATTACACTCTGTATACCAGTTATAATATCCTATTTTTTTTTTTTTTTTCAAAATCGTTTTATATGACGGAAATCGACTTAGTCCCAAGAATACCTTTTGGAACTAAGAACATTTCCGAGCAGTGAGTATCATGACTCATGAGAAAATTCAATAATTCTTATACATTGATGTGGTTTCTGTGTTTGCAGCAATGTCACCTTTTATGTTTAACAAATCTGAGAACGGAGCTTGGTTGCAGTCATTGGCCCACGAAGTCGGATAATTAATAGCCATTATATCCAAAAAATATGGATGAAATCCATCCAGACAATATGCGGTTTCGGTAGAATAGCCTTTTTAAAACAGTTGCCTTTTTTGATGCCTTGATTCATCAACGAAAAAACGTGAATGATTCCGAAAGAAAAACATTTGTCGTGAATAAGTGCCTCTTACCTTAGCTGTTTGAATGCTGCAGAAAATTATAGATCTTCTCTCGCTTGTTGAAAAAACAACACGCACACACGAATGAGTGAGAGCGTAACACACTATCTCCGAATTTTCTTAGCAAATCGAATATGCTATCATACTTCCGGCAATCAATTGAATTGTCTATAATAAGTGCGATGACGCATTAAAACACCTATATTGCTTTGTGAATTAATTGTTAAGGAGATAACCAATTCAATATTGCAAGGAAAAATATTACACTTAATTGGTTTCTGTTATAGAAGTATATTCCTTTTTAGTTTATACCTTTATTAACAGCAAAGAATTATTATAGGGCTTCGTTTCTTGGAATTGTTTTTATTTAAACAGACAAAATTTAAAAACGAGCCAATAAGTATTTTTATAAGATTTAAAAACTAGACTTTTATCTATATAATGAAAAAGTTTAGCCTGTTGATTTTAGCGTTTGCTTATCGTTACTGTCAAATTGTATAAGGTTTGGCAAAGTTATATTTAGTATATATCGTAGGAAATAATTGAGGTTTCTTAAACACAAATTAAACTACACATGGAAGTGCAGTAACACAAGTACAACACTAGGAACTAAGTCAAGCTTTCTGGAAGAAAAAAAAAAAAACAAAAGGATATACAATACAAAACACAAGTCGAGATTGTTCTGTTTTCTTTGACCATAACAAAGTTTTTTTTTACAAAAATAAATCTAACCAAAACTCCTAATAATTTATATTTAAATTCTATCATAAATTAAGCAATTCTAATGCAGGAAGTATTTTTTTTTACATTAATAGTATATAAGTAAATCTAACATATATTTTATTTTGTCTTGCGGTTTTAACTTTAAATGTATAAGTACATAAGACGAACCCAGCATGTCTGATATTTTGTGATAAAACCACACTCTGTTGTTATAACCATTGCCACTGTATTCAGGTTACGTTTAAATATTATAATCTTAAGATTAGCTAACATATACGAACGAGTTTCGTTTGAAATTTGTTGATAAAAATAAAGATTTCGTACAAAATTTTCGTAGGAAAAAATCAGAATAATCAAACTAGCATGATTTGAATATTTCTCTTAACTGGCGCCCAACAAAAAAATGACAAATTTGAAATAAAATATATATTTTGCAAGTCTAAGCATTAAAATAATAATTCATATCAAGAGTCCCATTGCCAGCTGGATTATTCGCAACGAATTCAAAGGTAAAAAATAATGCTATTTATACAACCAGGCGGCTATCTCTTTATTCACCTTCATCAATTCAAATTCTACCAATGCTACTCGCCCATCTAGGCTTAAGATAAGCTTCATGCTTAAAATTAAAAAACATTTGGTTAGTTTGTTTGCAGATAAGGGAATAGTTAAAAATTTCTCTCAACTGGCGCCCAACAAAAAAAAATTAATGTATTTGTAGACTCAATAGCAAAGCAATGTAGTATGTTTATTAAATAATTTTATGAAAGTTATTTAGTTACGCTAATAAAGTTTAAATGCGTTTTCGAAATGTTGGCAAAGCATACAATTAAGTTTACCTTTTCACTATTAGAGAATCAGAGAATGGTGTACCTACATACAAAAAAGGGACTTTTAATTATTTATTTTTCTTTTAAATAATTGGCTGTTCTTAACTGGCGCCCAGCAAGACTTTTGTTCATGTAAAATTTATATTTACCTTAAATGCTCTTGAAATCACTGCGATTTCAAATTAAAACATAAAATGCAATTCATAATCTTCTTATTCTTCATCCATCTTCTTCTGTTAAAATTTGTCCATGTTTCTATCAACTTTTACCTCTACAAAAAAAAAACTGCATACAATAAGCCCCATGCCTATATATATTACGTGTTCTTGCCTCCTACTGTCCTTAAGGAAATAAAATGAAAATAAAATAAAAATTCTCCCTCTTGCACTAAAGAAGACACATTCCACAACAAACTTCACTAGGATTAAAAAACAGCAACAACAAAAAACAACATAAAAACAATAAAAACCCACAAACATTGCTGCGGGCTTCTGCATTCAACTTCAACAACAAACACACAAGCACAAAGTTAACTTTTTTTTTTTTTTAATATAAAAGACTTCTAAACGCAAGCGAAAGCAACCAAAGAAATGATATGTGAATTATAAGAAACACAACCATAGGAAAAGAACAATAATACAAAAACAAAATATTCAAGAAGCAAAGAGCAACGAAGACCATACAAAAAAAAAAAAGAATTTATCAAGCAACAAGCAAAGCAAAAATGAAAGAATAAAATAAAAAAAAAGTTAGCAAATAAATTCGTGGTCATCGACACATCGCCTTTGCACAAATTCTGAAGGTCACAACTACACGGAAATGTGCGAGCTCGGAAACGTTGCCGTCACAATGTTCTTTCCGTGCAGCAGCAACCAGCAACAGCAATAGCAACAACAGCAGCAGCAGCTAGCAGTGGTGGCGGTGGCGGTGAGTTCTCCCCATCATCCATCCATACAAGCTTACTCACTCCCATCCCATCATGTCCCCCAGCCACATTTTTGCCCATAAAATGTCTCAGCCATTCAGCATTACACTCAGCCATCGTCTCCGCCGTCCACCACCACCGCTGCGCTGCTACCGCCGCACCGCGTCAAGTCACATATTTATATTCTATTTTAGTGTAAAAACTCTTCTAACCAGATATAATACAATGCTTACACATATACTATACGTATAAATTATCCACACGTGTGTATATATTTTGATTTTTTTTTTTTTTTTTTTTTGTTATCTTAACATTTCGCGCATCATTATAAAAACAAACGGTATTTATAGACCCCCTCTGTGGATGTTCTTGGAACAACCAAATGTTAAAAATGAAATCGTGAATTGCGGGAGGAGGTGAAGAGGTCTGACATTTGGGCAATACGAAGCATTTTTTTAAGTTATTTTACTTCCGAACTCTTATCTTACCGCAACCAAAACAACAATAATACAAAAAAACATGCGTAGGTCAACAAGTTGTCTGATAATTTTGATACAATTCCGTTTGTAACAATTAACATAAGTTATGCCTCATTTCAATATAGTTACTGGTGGCTTGGTGATGTTAGAGGCGATGTTGTGAGCCCTTTATATTAGCTTACCACTGGTAGACAAAAATGCTATCGCTGATTATTCTATGTATAACAAATGGTTATATTTATAAAAACTGCTCAGAATACAAGTCTAGTTTTTTGTCTCGAACTAGGCGGAATCGTTGTTGTATTTACACGATAAAAGCTAACACAATGTCCAAAAAAAACACCAATCGTTGTAATTCACCTCAATTAGGTACAAACCTACCACGTGCATACGTATATGACACTTGGACTTGGGACCATCACTCAAAATAAGTTTTTGATGCAAGCTGTCAGAATAAAAGATCTGTTTGTGTACTGTTCAGAACTGCAATTTTCTACTAATCTGACATTTTGTGTGAAATGAAATTAGTGAAAATTGTCATTTATGACAGTAAACGAACTAGAGGACCTTTTTCTGCCACGGGCACTTTGTTTTGTGTTAATTAATAGAAAAGTAATAACTTTTGCACATTAAAACAACATTAAGCACAAAATTTTCGTGCTTAACTCTCACGGTTAACCATTCAATCAATGACAATGTCAAATCATATTGTTGATCATTATGTCAAACTATAGACAGCACATCTTTCGAACAACAATATGTACAAACATTTGAATAAAATAGGACAATTATTTTTTGGAGAAAATGGACCTTGGATAATTAAGTTCTCTTTACAAAAATGTGAAAGGGAACATTTTGTATAAGATTGTCTGAAAAGCGTGTCTAGCCTTTTTCTCGAATAATAAAATTTTCAAAGCGGAATATGTGATGTGAAATCTTCGATTTGACAGTTCTCACTTAAAAGCTTAAATTATCTAGCTTGCAATGTTTTCAATTGAAAAAATAAATATTTTAAATTCTTAGCCCACATTTACACTTAAAGTAAAGTACCTACATTAAATAATAATTTATTCGTGACTTCAACAATAAGGAAAAACAAAACAGATGCAACAAAAATATTTACTAACTCAATACGGATTGGGTATTTCCTGAAATGAATATACTTGGCCCCGATCTCTAGACAATTATTGTATTACCCCCTTACCATCACATCATTCGATTTACAATGCACCTGTAGCCACCCGCTGCTGCTGTGCTGAACCATTTAATAAATCCAACAAATAAACAATACAAAATATGTACATAGGTATGTACCTGCTATAGATGTAAAAAGCATCAACAAAAAGCTCAACAACAAAAAAAAACTGCTACAGGAAATGTTGCACCTACACTCATGACGACGACTACGACTATTTCGTCGACGATATAGGTATATAACAAACTACTGTATAGCTGGTTGTTGAATTGTGTCAAGGTGAATTTAAAGCAAAATGTAAATAAATATAAATTACCACAGTAACGGCAGCAGAAACAACAATATCAACAACAGCACATCAGAAATTAAATTGAATATTGTTCGATTCAATATACCAGAGAGGGATAGTGTTTATATATGTTTGTATGTACGTACCTACATATACATACTAAAGTGTAATGAATCTCCACACGCAACCAATTGATGACATTTGTAAACAATCTGTCACTTTGCTGTATCTCTGTACTATACCAAGAATCAGTAAAAAGAAATTAAAATTTAAAAAAAAGATCAACTATTTTTGTTTTCTTTTCTTTTCAATACAAAATAACAATCAACATCTCTGACACGAATAATAAATAAAACAACAGAAACACTTGCATACCTCTTTTAGTTAAGTACCTATTTAGGTAGGTATGTACTTGCTTCACTATTTTTGATCTGTCAGTTTCAAAAATAGCGCAACACAACAACGATGACAGGAGTTCAAATTGAATTATTGTTTAACGTTGCGTTGACCATGCTCGATTTGACTTACGTAATTGAGTTTGTAATGCGCGCGCTGTATGCCTACCACAAAAAGTGATGGGTGTGTTTTGTGTGTGTATGTGTTGTAATTTACACTTGATTATATTTTTACATGAGAATTTGCATTCACGAATCAGAATAGACACACTGGCATACAAAATATTGCCGTGCTAAAATACCGCAGGGGTGAGTTTTTATAAAATAATGATCAGTCAGAATAATTTACATATACATACATAAGTTATGGGTTCTTTTTTTCTTTCTCTCTGAATGACAATAATTACCTATGCATTTGGGTTATCTAATGACGTATGATAGTGTGTGGTGTTGACTATCTGAAAAATAAAAGATTTTACGAAATCGAAAGTTTGTTCTTATCAGAGGAAGTTTGTTCAAAATATTAGCTGCATGTGTATTTGCTTCACTCTTTTAGATTAATCAGGTAAAGCTGTCAAAATTAAGAAGTTAAAAAGGCTGCGTGTCAATTTGGTTAAACAAAAACAACAAACAAGTTTGCATTTGACGATTTCTCTCTCTCTTTTTTTTCACAAACGTCAAAATGTTCACTTTGACGAAACTGACATAAAATTTGTTATCTACTTTTTAAAACAAATGCTAGAACTATTTGCGATTTGTAAATAAATACAAATAGGAGAATTATTGTACTTATTGTAAAATTACACTTGAGAACTCGAAATTGATGAGATACAATCTTCGAATTTGACAAACTATTTGGCTGCAATGTTTTATAAAATGAAAGACGAGTAGGTATGTATGACAAATATATGACATTTCATTTTCCTTATTCTGACACTTCTTACGAACCTATAGATATAACTAGGTATAACATAGTTTATAATTCCAATTTGTACCTAACTCAATACAAAATTACTACTTTTTCTAACTCTCAGGTTTAACTTGTAAACCTAATGTTCTTACATCCAAAAATTCCATAATCTCATACCATAAATAATGATGACATACTAAGCTTTATATGAATGTATATGTATCTTTATATTATTTAATAAGTACGAAATTATCAGTTATAACAAGTTTGTTCTTATCGTATATTTTTTTCATAATCTTGTTTTAACAATAATTGCATCCAATTTTTGTACTACAAACTTACTCCGCGATAAAAACCATAATGACAATCTAAAAAACATTTTAGTTAGTTTATACTTTTTTCCTTCGAATAGTAGATAGCAAATAGAACAGAAAACACAGAATGAGAATGAGTTCTTCTATACTTTGCCCGGCATGCATTTATAAATAAATCCACCATGACCTTCTATCGAACGATCACCCTAGAAATCCACTGACACCACAAATCTGCTGGCTGCACAGCACATTGCGCTGTTTTTGCTACACTTTCTGATAGCTAAACATTGTACAAGAGTGTGTTCGTTGGTTTGATACACCAACATAATAAAGAAGAGAGAACAAAAATGTGACACAATGTACAACTAATCGCACTTTTCTTTATAACAAAAAGAATATACTATAAAGTAGGTTTGATGGTTGCATGCAAATGCTCAACACAAGGTACTTAAATGGTTGTGCATAGCCAACTTTCGTTAAGTTAGTGAAGTTTCGTTAATAGGCGTTTTTCTTTTTTAGCTCAGAAAAGAGTTCTGAACAGAGTCCGAGCATATCGAGCATGCTCTGAACATCCTCTGAACAAAGCGTGTTCTGGTTCTGAGCGCTCAGAATTATTTTATAAACACACCTGAACACTAAGCTGTCACTTTTTTTCAATTTCACCTATCAAATGCTTGTGTTCAGCATCAACTCGGTCTGCTCAGTTATTTTATTCTGAGCTCATAGAGCGCGCTCTGAACAAGCTCAGAGCACGTTCAGAACGAAAAAAGAAACACAAATTTGAAGCTCTGAACGTTCACAGGTAAAAAAGAAACACAATGTTTTGTTTGACAGTTCAGGCTCTTTGGACTGATACTCATGTAAAGCTGACAGTTGGTGCAGTTGAAAGTCTGTCAAATATACGTACCTAATTACAAACATGAATTTGGTAATATCTGTCTGTTTCGGACTAGCACATGACATACCTAATGGGTGACTTCTTTATTTAATAGCTGAAAGATCGGCTATTTAAAGGTTCTTTTATAAGATTATCTTCAGTTAGATTTTGACATTTATAGTTCTACGATTAACATCACATTTGACAGAACTTCAAAGTATCGAAAAATTATTTTTTTTTCTACAGCTCGTATCGTTCGTTTTTAACATGACAGTTTCAGCTAGGTTCCAAATAATATTGTCCTGATTACACGTTTCGTTTCGTTCGATTCATCTTTCGTCTTTTTGACCTACATTCGTGAAAATACGCATGTACCTACTTCCTTTCGTCATTTTGACGTTAATGTAATTTGAATTTGTCTTGTTGTAAAATAATCAGTAGTAATAATTAAAAATGTTTTTTTATTCACTTCTTTCTCAAATTTTCTAATTCAATAATTTTTGCATACATCGTTTTTTGCATTGCGATTGTCAAATCAGAAACGTCAGTGGTCAAACAGAAAAAGTCTTGAAATGTTCATTCATGATTTTGTTACTTCCTTCCCACTTCATTTCTACACCCCTCGCTGAATCTGTAAATAAGAAGAAACAAACGAAATAACAAATCATGCAATCGGGGTCTATATGACATTATCTTGAATTAGATTTTGACATTTATAGTTTGGAACGATTAAAGTCATATTTGACAGGACTTTTTTGCTTTTATTTTTGACGCTGATATCGTTAATTTTTGACATAAGCTTCAGCTATTATCACTTTTATTACAAGAATAAACAAAACGTTTCGTCAAATTTGACAGAGCTTTAACCTACGGAAAACCAGAGATACCTTTTAATAAATCAATATTTCAAAAAAAACCCCAATACAAGACCTTTAACACAAATAAAAGAAAACAAAGAATATTATTATAATCTACTTGTATAAAAACAAAAGAATACCCAAACACAAAGTAAAAAAAAAAATAAAAACAAAATGCAACATTCATCTCTCAGTCTGTGCACAGCCTCGCCACCCCCTTTGCTCTAAATAGCCTACAAAAACAGACTTATTGTGCCACTGCCACTAACATCACGGCATGGGACGCCAATTTAAATGGGGATGCTTTCGAAGCTAGAAAAGATAGGTAGTGCTAGAAGTTGTTTTCTTGACGAGGGTGGTTGGGGGGAGGGGGTAATAAGCCTACCTACGGGTACTATTAGATCTTCTTATTTCTATTTGTTTTTCGCAATGAAATTCGTTCGTATCCATTTCCTCTATCTGTTGGTTTTTTTTTTTTATTTTTACTTGGGCCGTTTTTTTTTTGTTTTTGTTGCTGTGGGGGTCGTGTAGTTGGCGCTGGGTGCACAATGCATCATCGCGCATCGGGGTGTTCCTTTTGCTTTTAGTATTCGCGTATTATGTGCCCCCATTCCCAAGATCTTCTCTGAAGCCGAACAATCGCGAAAACAGAAAATGCAAAAACACAAGTAGATAGGTAGAAGAGAAGGTATGTAATGTAATGGCACTAGAGTATATACATATATGCTTACTTTATAGCCAGTAATATGGCTAGATGTGTGTGTGTGTAAGAGAATAAGTGAGTCTTATTTCCTCTTCATAATAAAAATTAAATAAATATTCTTTGCGCTATGCTTTGGCATGTTATTCGTGGCTGGCATAACTCCTATATACTCACCTTCACCCCGCTTGTACATTTTATATAGTTGTTGTTTTTATGTAAGTAGAAGAGGTGCAATTTTTGTTTTGTGTTTTCTTTTTACCTCTTCTTTCCCCATCTCTCTTACTCTCGCTCTGACATTCTTTCACTCTGAAATGCTATTTGTTTTCGCATTTCGCATATGTTTTGTTGATTTAATTATTTAGGTGGTATGTAGATATATCTGGTTTAATGGATTTTAATCTGTGGTAGGTATTTTAAGCATTTTGACAGAACATACCCTCATCCGTATTTTGAGATTTCGATGTCATAAAATGTCATCAATTTGGTTTCCCTTCTATTGGTCGAATCCGAAAATTGTCGCAGAGAGATGACATAAGGGTGCGGTAATTTGCCTACCTCATACCTTCATTACTTCTTGTTACCTCCTCCCTATATTTTTGTACCTATTCTATTGCCTATAATAACAACCATAAACCTATACATGCATAGGTACGGTACACCATTGCAATCATTTTAATAGCTAAAATGCCTATCTTTCTCTATTTATGCATTGCTCTATGCGCTACCTTACCTGCCTTACCTAGCCTAGCCTACTCGCTCTATGTGGATCAATTTATTGTATCTATGTACATATATATTTATATTTAGTTGAAGGGCATCTCGTTGCATTGACCCCTTGTTCGCTGTATCTATCTCTGCTGTTTTGCGCAGGTTTCTCTTTCTAATTAAATTACTTTCTCCTCTAGGATATTTCAACACATAGGTAGGTATATGAATGAAATAAAAATTTAAAAAAAGAGGTGTATAGATGCAATTGTGTTTGTGCAACATGCATTGCAAATTGCAGTTGTATATTCTTTTTCCACTCTCTCTCACTCTCTGGCAATATAATATGCGGAATCTATAAATAGAGAATGTTTCTACCATAAAATGGTGAAGTGGGGTGTTGGGATGAGAGGACGCCATTTGCGATGTGTTTAAAATTTTAAAACAACTAGAAGCCATCGTCGCACATCATTATCACCATCATCATCATGATTTTCGTGCGATTGTTTTTTTTTTATATATATGTAATTGTGTACGTTTTTTACCTATGTGGAATTTTCTTCTGCTTGCGATCAGTTACTATTTTTTTTTTTAGCTCCAAGTAAACAATTTAAATTGTTGAATTTGTAATGAGGTGTAGAATGTTGTATGTATGTCTAGCTGATGAGGTGTTTTCTGTGGAGAATTTATTGTATTTCCTGTTACCGGATGGTATAATTAATTTAGTCCGAACTATTTTGCTCTGATTTTCCTTAAAACACCTGACAGTAGATAATAACAAAAATAGTTAACACAAAAATATTGATTCTGAATACAAAAAGATACCATTTTTGACACATTTGTTGACAGTTTAACATAATACTATGTTTCCACCAACCACTTAACCGAGATTTAGGTAGGTAATGAGATTTGTTTGATGTTGCCACTGCACAAAAAGAGGATTATGGCAAAACATTTAAATGGTGTTTCATTTTTTTGATATGAAGTGAAGGTAAGAGATAGTTTTTGTTTACATTTCCATCTGTCAATAAGCGAAATTGGGTCGGTTCCACAATTATTCTTCGAAAAAAAAGTTTGTTTGATTTGGCACACTAATGTTTCCAAGTAGATTTGAATGAGTTTTATTTGAAATCTCCATTTGAGGAGATTAAAATTTATATGGTAAATCTTGTAGATTTCAAGATTTGTGATAATCTTGCTAAATGTCGGTTTAGTGTCTGGTGGAAAGGTAGTATAAACCTACATTGACAGTTTATGGAGAAATTCCCCACATTTTCCTTACAAAATTTCCATTTGACTTTTAAAGAATGTTGTAAATTCCAAAGCTAGACCCTATCAAATTTTGGCATTGGTTATAATAAAGTTGACAGCTAAACATGAACTAACATTGGCAGATCGAGAAACTCACCACATTATTTTTTTTTTACAAAATCAGAGACAACTTAACTTTTAAGTCAGTGCCTCTCAAAACTTTCCATTTCTACTAACAAATAATAGTAAGCAGGTACATAATGGACAGCTTAACTATTGTTTTGTTTAATTCATATGTACTTTAGAAATTCAGCACATTTTCATTATATAATAATTTCAGAATTCATTTAACTTTTCCAGAATGCTGCAAATGTATGGCTTGGAAATTACCACATATTCCTTTTAAAATGTCAGAAAAAACTTCACTTTTCAGAAATATTGTCAATTTTGTTTTAGTCTGTCTCTCTCAAAACCTTCCATTAATAGTTAATAATAATATGGAACATATTGACACAGGTATTTGAAAAATTCACCACATTTTCATTATATAATTTCAGAATTTAATTTTGAAAGAATTTCGTGCTTGCAAGTAATATAGATCTCCTTATTATTCTTACATAGTAAACCCGTTTCAAAGCTTTCCATTGCAAATAATAATATTGACAGCTTAAGATATAAATGAAAATGGAGGAATTCACCACATTTCCTCTATACCTACCCATAGTGTCAGAATCCATTTGAGTTTTAAAAATGTTGTAAAATTAAGCTTGGAAGTAGGTATTTTAGATCTGGTTATAACGCTAACAAAGTCCGCTTCTTGCAAACCATTCCATTGCTTATATATATATAACTTGATAATTGACAGATTGCATTAATTCCCCATACGTTTAATTCATCTAATGTCCATCGTCATTTAATATTTAAATGTCAATAATTATATGTAATTCAAAAGAACCACCTTTCCAACGAACAAAACAATACACATTAACTCACATCAATTTGATAAGCATCCATATAAAAATAAAAAACAATTCAAAAACCAACCGAAAATAAAATTCGGGTGGTAGGTATGTGATAGGTACCGATTGAAAAATTCAAATAAAAATTTAAAAAAAAACATCTACGTAAATACTATATCTATACTTTGTGTACAATTTATACATGCATATGTGTATTTTTTTCGATGAACTTTTCAAACTAGAATTCAAGGACAAAACATCAAAGTTTCATTGACACCAAACGAAATTCACCTCTCCTTGCATCACACCACCACCCCTAATGCCATCGCAAACGAAAACAATTTTTTTTTATTAAAAATAATTGAAGAAAGCAGCAAAAAAGCGGTTTAAAATTCTCAAAGAAAAAAAAAAGGAAAAAAAAGCAAAAGCTATACTTCTCTACCCACATACGTATGCAAATCATTTTAAGGCATTATCTTCATCATCAGCTCTATATAGGTAGTACGCAAGCGATCATTTCGCTGTTGCTCCTATATATCTACCTACCAACCGCTTATCATCCCGCGCCAACACCTCCTTTTTATGTTTTCCATTTCACTTATCAAATTCAAACCAACAACAAGTTTAGAGAAAATAATATACAAACAAAAATAAAGACAAGACAAAAATCAAAAAAAAAAAAAAATTCTCCACACAAATTTAGCATCCCTCACTGATAATAAAGAATCAAAAATGCGCCACATGTGTGTGCATATATGCAGCACTCGCCCGCGCGCATACAAATCGCTGCTGATTCAACCAACACACACCCATATGGTGTCGATGTCATTTTTGGCTCTTTATATTTCTTTTTTTATTATTATTTATTTTTTTTTTTTGTTCACGAATTCTAATTCGATTTGCATTCAATTTAAAGATACAACAATTTAATGTCAAATGCGCGTTAAAAAATAATTTCAGTTGCGATGCATCAGTTGACTAAAATGTCACTTTTTTTCTTTTTCTTTACAGTGCCAGACAATTATTACCTTTCCATGCCATCTGGTGGTGGTCCGGGTAACGGAAGTAATGGTGGGGTTGGCGGTGGGGGTGGGGGTGGAAATGCTGGTGGTGGAGGAGGTGGCAGTACTACAAACGGCTACGCGAGCTCACCGCACTTTACCACACCTTCCCCGCCACGTACCAACAATGGTGCCCCACCGTCGCATCATTCCATCCAGCATCACCAGCAACAGCAACATGCGCCACACCTCCAACACCATCCGCACCATCACCATCATCATCCACATTCCGCAGCCGGAAATAGCGCAGCAGCAGCTGGCATTGCCGGACCAAACCTTGGCTTACATCCACAGAGTGTAATCCAACCAGCGACATCTAGTGTGAACTATGATCTCTCCTACATGTTAGAGCTAGGCTTTCCACCACGAAAACTCAAGAAACCACGCAAGCCGAAAATTGAAATGGGTGTAAAGAGGCGCAGCCGAGAAGGTTCCACGACATATCTGTGGGAGTTCCTCCTCAAGCTCCTCCAAGATCGTGAATACTGTCCGCGTTTCATCAAGTGGACCAACAGGGAAAAGGGTGTCTTTAAGTTGGTCGATTCCAAGGCTGTCTCACGTCTATGGGGCATGCACAAAAACAAACCAGACATGAACTACGAAACAATGGGTCGTGCGTTAAGGTACTACTACCAGCGAGGTATCCTGGCGAAAGTCGATGGCCAGCGGCTAGTTTATCAGTTTGTTGATGTGCCAAAGGATATAATCGAAATCGATTGTAATGGCGTGTAGACAGAAAACAATTGTGATGCGTGGAGGCTTAAGAACAATACTAAATACACATTATAATTTGTACAAATAATTAAAAAAAAAAAGAAAACAATGTGTATCGTAAGGAAAAAAGCAAACATTTCGAATTTAGAACAAAATTTTTCAGTGGAATTCTTTCCAAAAAAAAAAGAAAAAAAAAGATAAATTTAAAAAAATTACTTTAGGTCAAATCTAGTTAAATAAAATTATAAATAAAATAATAATTGTTAAAAATAACTTATTTTTTAAAAATCAATCAAAAAAAAAAACACTGTAAATTGTCTTATTTATAATTTAAAAAAAATACCTATATATAATTGAGTTGCTCTTTTTTTGTAATATTTTAATTTTATTTTGTATACAAAAAAAACTGCTGGACATATTTTTTAGTTATATTGTTTTATTATTTTTATAATCAAATTTCTTTGTTAATTATTATTAAGTGAAAATTATACAACACCTAGTTTTTTTTAAATATTTTCAGTTTTGAATTTTTTAGAGATTTCATGCTAAGATCCAACTCTCGTGTAATATTACAGTTAAAACATATACATAAATAATATTCTTTATAAACAAACAAAATATTCCTCTTTTTTAAGTTAACTTCAGAAAAAAAAAACAAACAAACAAAAAAAAATGCAATGGAAAACCGTAAAGCCCAAACAAATATACAATTAAAATAATGTAAAAATCTTAACAATTTGACCACCAACCAAGGATCACTGCCTAATTTGTATTTTATTGATTTTTTTTTATTGAAATAATATTTTTGTTTTTCCCAAATAGCAAAAGTAGAACTGTACAGATTTTTTTACAAACGCAAAACAAAAAAAAAATATAAATGATCTAACGTTATTGTAAATTTTGTTAATTATTTTCTCGTTTTTATTTTTAATTCTATTTATAGATTTTTGTCTTTGTAGATTTATTATTGTTTAAGATTTTTATTAAAAGGAAAGAATGTATTTGCTTTTTTTTATTTTTTATTTTCATTAATTAATAATAATTTTTTTTTTATAATAATACTTTTTTTTTTCTTTTTCTCTGTGTATAGTTATTGTATAAAGAACAAAACAAAAATTTAAAAAAAAAAAACAAAATTGTATAGATAATTATTATTATATTATTCTTTAATTATTTTTATTTCTGTATACCAATTCTTAAATATATCTATTATTATTATTATTATTATTAATATTATTATTATTATATAAAAAAAATATATTTTATTTTTTTTTTCTAGGATTAAATATTTTAAAATTAAAAACAAAAATAATAATAAATTTGTTTTTTATTTGATTTGTTATGATTTGCGGTTTTTTTTTTAAACCACTGCACTGCTCTGGTAATTTTCGTTCTGAATGATTGCACGATTCTTTGCTTCTATTAGATTATATTATTGTGCTTTCTTCCTGGTGCCGATTCTTGGTTTTGTTTTATGTTTACTTTAATGACGATCTTATTTTGGGCTTTTAAAAAAATATACTGGACGATCTTATTTTGGTCTTTTAAAATATTTTTAGTACAATACAGTAACATATACCTACATGTGAAAAGCTTTAAATATTTTGTATCAATTACTTTACTTAAATGGACTTGGGAAAAATAATTTGTTAAGGACATACTTTAAAAATCCCATTTAAAAACTTAAGTTTTATTTTTGGTTGCCCAATTTTTGGAAGGAAATGGCCATGCGCAAAATTTAATAGTCAATTCTTACAAACTTAGGATTCAAATTCAAATATTGTTATCGTCAAAATGATTCACATTCGAATGTTTTTTATTTAAAAATGAAAAATAAAATATGAAAAATAGTGCGTATACGCCACAGTGGCCACATAGGAAAATATTTTAAATTTAAATAATTTGCATTCGCTTAAAAATCATTTCGTATGGAAATTATTAGAAATATTTAAAATATTGTAAAATGTAGAAATAGTAGAAATTATGATGTTTTGAGATGAATTGCTATGCGACTTTAAATCTATTAAAACCCAATTTAAGATTACTCATGCAAGATAACACATGCAGCTGCTTCTAAAAATCAGATACTTTGCAAAACTTGAGTATTTGGAGTACTTTAAAATCAGATACTTTGAAAACTTGAGTATTTGAAGTAGGTATCCTTTTAGATAGGGTTACTCGGTCTCTTCTATTTGGTTTCGTTTCAAATACTCACATATCGAACTAATTTTGCTATTTTTTCACGTGGAAAGTTCTATACTGTCGTCCTAAGTAAAATGGGCACATCTCCATTTTTGTATTTTTGAGATAAATGCGTTTTACTGTTTTTGGTTTCTTTGAAAACCATACGAAAATGGATTTATGCCCATTTTCATACGTGATTTTGAGCCATTTGCAGTTGGAAACATGATTTTTTTTTCCAACTCAATTAAATAAATATAAGCTCTTGAGACTTTCAAAAATAAATAATAGTTAAAACAGTTACAACTTTGAATGAAATTGAATGAAAAATTCACTTGAATCGAAATTACCGAATGAATAAAATAGCATAGCATACATATAGGGATGTATGTATGTAAGGTTGGTTAAATTTTAAAGGCCGATGTTAATTTGAATAAAACACAAATTATTTAGGAAATTATTGTCATTTCTTTTTATTATGAATATTGGTATGGTTCAATTATGCGACCTCGGCGGCACACCTCCATCCAATGGTCCAAATTTTCGATGACGTTAATATGCCAAATTATCTCATCTTTTAGCTCTTGAATTGTTGCTGGCTAATCGACCTACACCTTTTCTTTCAAATAACTCCAAAGAAAGAAGTCCAACGGTGTCAAATCAGATGATCTTGGTGGCCAATTGACATCGCCACCACGTGAGATAACACGGCCATTGAATTTGTCGCCCAAAAGAGCCATAGTTTCGTTAGCTGTGTGGCATGTGGCACCGTTCTCTTGAAACCACATATCGTCTACATCCATATCTTCCAATTCGGGCCATAAAAAGTTCATTATCATCTCACGATAGCGAACACCATTCACAGTAACTGCCTGACCGGCCTCATTTTGGAAAAAATACGGCCCGACGAACCGCACCAAACAGTCACTCTTTGTGGGTGCATTGGTTTTTCGACAATCACTCTAGGATTAGAGGTGAAAATGTGCCTCATCACTGATATGCATTTTGCACCATATGCATTTTGATTTGAACGCCCATTTTCATAATAAGCCTGAATAACTTTAACGCATTGCTCGATTGTGAATCTTTCCATGGTTCAAATTGAATTAGTCTGAAATTGAGAAATGTCAAATGAAATGCAGAAAAAAAATTGACGTTTAGGTGTGGTTCACATTCAACTTCGACCCTTAAAATTTAACCAACTTAATAATTACATTTACAGTAATTTACTTTACAAAATATTGGATTCTTTAGGGGCTTATTGCGAGAGTCTATTCAGAATAGACTTAGGGGCTTATTGTGAGAGTCTATTCAGAATAGATTTAAAGTCAAATAGGCTTATAGTCTATCATCGGTATTGCGAATTTCTGTAAGAATCAATTTTTTTCTACTAAATAGAATTTTTTTTTTCGATCAAGAATTTCTGATTGACTTTTGTTTAAATTTTAGTTTGAACCTATAGTAAGAATGTATTTTATTATTGTACTATTCGTACTAGAATGTCCGCTTATTAGGCTTGACCATTCTTTATTCCGTCAATTTCATTGAATTTTTGAACAACAACAACAACTTAAAGGCGCTACCACCAATTGTTTGGCTGGAGATATAGCTATTTCGTGCTTTGCCACTTTTGCACTCGCATCAGTCTCCTTTTTGTGGTGCTGAGCTTTAATCCAATTTTATTTGAAAAACTTTTTATACACACCATAGGATTCGAACCCACGCATATCAGATTTGCTCAATCTTAGCAGTCATGTGCACTACGCATTTCACCGCTTTAGACTACTGATGTCACAGGTCGAGATGTGTTTTGTTTATCAAATGCATTTGGAGCATCAGTATTTTTATAAGCGCCTTTAAGTATGCTGTCTGGTTCCGCCTCCATTTTCCTCCATACCTATAAAATATCTTCTGGTACAATATGAACTTTCATATCGTCATCCATGTTTGGTGACCTTCCTTCAAGATGCTCAATCATCTTAACATGTGCTGTAATATAAAATTGGCTACATACATTTTTTTAAAGATTTTAATTTACTTATTATACATTCTTAGAAATTGTGCATTTTTAAAATTTATCATATAATGCACTTTTCCAAAAGTCTTAATATAGTTGATGCTGATGTATTTATTGATATTTATATGGATGTTTAACAATTTTCTGTTTCTCAATATCTTTTCGTTAGCAAATAGCTGTAAATGTCATATTTGGTACAAAAGAGCTTTAGATTCAACTGTGAAATGATTTTTCAAGTTGTTGTAACTGTTATTAAGGCTTTAAGAGAAAGTGCATTTTGACGATGCACAAATCACCACTGCACCCAAAAGGAGTCTGGGAAGCTAACACATTATCATAAATGTGTACCATAATGATATTATACATATGTATGTCTGCATATTTTCATCCAATGTCAATCTAAATGACCGTAGTTCATTTTTGCAATTAGTCACGCTATGGAATATTATTTTTTTGAAGAAAAACTATTTATTTCATCAAAAAAAGGTCAAATTTTCCTCAAACTATATTTATTTTTTAAAACTCTAGGGGAGATTTGGCATATCAGTCTAGCTCTTGTCGAGAGCTTTTATTATTCTATTTTCGAAAATAGATTCTATTTCAATAAGTCTACTGAGCAAGGCGATACTAATTTCAAATTTGATAGAATCGAAAAAAGTCGAATAGACTCTCGCAATAAGCTCCTAATTTCAAGTTTGATAGAATCAAAAAAAGTTGATAGTATTTAAGTCGAATAGACTCTCGCAATAAGCCCCTTAAACTTTTGTCATAACAAAAAAGTGTTTCCTAGGCTAATTTTGGTGGTTGCAAAAGAAAACTAAACTCATTTTTGTCCACTTTTATGGCTATTGCTACTTTTGAGGCTATGACACTTCGTGAAATATTTTGTTGTTCATATAAAAACGTTAAAGTAACTGAAAATATAAATTTTTCCCTTCAAACGTTTTATCCTTTGAAAGTGCTTTATTCGACTCCGATAAATCGTTTGTTATTGTAAATCTTCTATTGACCTTATGTACATAATTTTTTTTTTTTTTTCTAATAGCTTTATCATAAAACATTCACTGATGAGCTACTAGAAAAGGTCTAAAATTTACCAAGCAATCTTTCTGCCACTCATTATTCTCAGCATTTAAAAAGCATTCTGTATAAAAATATTTAGAATTTAAAAAAAATACATCGAAATAAAAATTATGTATACGCCATAGTGTCCATTTAGGATATTATTCACAGTGTTTGTATAAATGGAAAATAACTCTCTCTTGGAGTTTGAAAAGAAAAATTGTATTATGTTATCTTATGGTATATACATACTTATTGACCCGTACTTGCGTTGCTTCATATTGAATTTTCAAATTAAAAATTTACTTTATAATAAGGCAGAAAGTAATTCTCCTCTCTTCCATCGCTATATATTTATATTTTAGTGTCTTTCTGAAGTTGTATTTTTATAAAACTCCCCTGCTATTTACGATCACTTCTCACTATCTTAATACTAGTTTATGGGTCAACCAAGCAAAGTGAATTTTCATAAACAAAAATTAACAGATTCACATATTTTCACTATTTTGTTGTCAATCGGAGTGCATCTGATTCTCACTTTGATTATTTTGATAGTGTGGTATTTTCTGCTAGTCACGTGAACCAATTCGTTCAATACAATTCAGATCCACATATCAAATATGCACATCAGTTTTTTTTAGTTCTTGCTACTTTGGAAAAATACCAACAAAAAATACCCTTATTTTGGATGAAATTGTATTAAAATCATAATAATATAATAATAATAATGTTTAAAATAGCACATAGAGATCGAAATCTATGACTTTGATAATGTCAATTAAATTATTCAAACCCAGATCATCGATCTTCCTGTGTGGAAAAACCAAAAAAAAGTCACCATTTTCCATTTGGCTTTTATTATATTCTTACATGGAACTAACACGATACAATGATTGAAACAAAGTTGAACATTTTCATTTTGCACCTTTAAACAACCTGATTTATAAACTAAATATCTTCGTACTTATTCACAAGATTTTGAAATTAAATATGAACAATTATTGTTCAAATTGAGTTATAATAGTGCAATTCATCCTAAGCATAGCAGAATGGAAAGGTAGAATGAAGAAGGGGAATTGATCAGGTGAATCGAATGTTAGATTCATTCCAATAGTAAAATAGGGTGAAAGTTACATTTTCCCCATAACTAAAAAAAATAAATTAAATACATTTATTTAGTTGACAATAATATAGCAAATTTATTGCTAAACAAACTTATGTACGTTGGAATTTTTGTTTTCTTAAATCCTTCTTCAAGAAATTAAATTAATATTTCACTTTCATTTTGATTTCAGGAGTGTAAACTCGGCCCTAAATAAAATTTAAAAATAACCACAACTGAATAGAACTTTTCAGTAAAGTTAAACCCGAGCAAAATTTGGTGGTCTAATTCAACAAATGCTTTAGATATATTTTATCATACGTGTTTTTAAGGCTGCATTCAGACTCCGCTTGAAAACTGCTTCTTCACATGACTGTATAGTCAAATATATTTACAGAGTAAACTCACTCTGGTTTAACTCCCAACTGTAAAACTCGGCCTAAAAAAAAATCATTGGGATTCAAAAAAAAATTCAGATTTGCAATTTTAGCCTTTTTACTGACCAAATCCAAATCAGTATATAATGAGATAATTGCAGTTTTTGTAATGCAGGTTTTTGATGAGTAAATTTTATCGCAGTAAATTTGCGGTTTGACGAATTAACATTTTCGATATATGTACGTTATTCTAGATTCTAGAAAAACAGCAAATTATTTAAAAGAAATATCTTAAAGTATGCACTCTTGTTAGTTCTTCATGAAATAAATTAAAAATGTATTGCATACATAATATCAAGCTGTGTTTTTTTTTTAAATTCCGTTCCGTTACGATTTTCATACATAGAATTTGACCAAAAAACAACATCTGAACTTAAGAATTTACATTTAAAATACGAAAACAACTTAAGTTCAAATAGATAAAGTACTACCTGAAATTACTATTTTGCTATCGATAGTTTGTATGAAAACGTCATAATATCTGAACCCACAAATGAAAATATTTTTTATAAACGAAAAAAATGGACGTCCATTTTTTTGTATATTAATTTGTTCACTGATTTGTGATTTAAAATTGCGTTTTTTCAAATTGTTTGGTTTCATTAACGGTCGGAATAATTTTCTATACAAGACTTCTTTTGATTTAAATATTTTTTGTTTTTATTTTGCATGCTTGTCCAAAAGCTGAAAGGTTGTTAGTGATGGCGATTTCTGAGTTTCGTGATAGTGCTGGTCATTTTTGCTTCGATGACTTTGCTTAGTTCGGATGTCGTTTTTGTTCGACAATTTTATATGAACCTACAAAAAACACGGCTTTTATTCAATTTTCTAAATATCGTCTTTTCTATTAATAATGATCATAAAATTTTAAATATTTTTTGGAAAATGTAACAGTATTTTTCAAATTTTCATAGGGACACATGGTTTCAAAAATATTTTTATATTTAAACCCCTGATTTGGCTGAACCAACTAATTAGAAAAATGTTAAGCAAAAATTAAATCGTTTCTAATAAGCTGTCAATCGGAACGAAACGGAATTTAAAAAAAGAACACAGCTTGATATATGTATGCAATACATTTTCAATTTATTTCATGAACAACCAACAACTACAGTGCATACTTTTAGATATTTCTTTTAAATAATTTGCTGTTTTTCCAGAATCTAGAATCTAGTCCACCTAAGAACTAAAAAGTTGTTTTCAGAGCTACTGCCTCTTGCGAGGAATTGACAAATTCTCCAAGAGTATCACTTGTCATAAATAAGTGCTTCTCGTCTAGCCGTTCGGATTCGGCATACAATTGTAGGTCCGATCCATTCCCGTCGACAGGCGCACCAAGGAATGGTTGCGAGTTGTTAGCCACCAGGCCCTGGGTATTCACGAGCTGTTGCGCCACCCAATTTATTTATTTATTTTTTTATAGAATATTTATTTTGAATTAAAAATGAAAAAAGGATGTATTTAACTAAAATCTACAAAAGAACGGATTTCAAATTTAATAAATGTAAGATTTATACCTTGCTTAATTGTTAATGATTGGGTCTAAGAACGACTACTGGTTTAGCATTTAAGTTAAGTTAATTTCCATCAGTTTATCAAAATCATATTTAAGTAACTGTTTTTCAGTGAGAAATCAAGTGCCTTGTCACGTTAAACTCGAGTTAGACCTTCGAATTTGATATAAATTAACTAGAGTTCAACTTTAATCTCGTCAGTGAAAAACTTAGCCTAGGTTTATATACACTTATGTAAAAGTTAACTAATTTAAACTAATTTGATAAGTAAATGGGTACGTTCAGAAGACATACGGGACTTCATAGTCAGTCAACTACATCCGTTGAACGTAAATTTGCCTCAAAATAAATAACATTTTTTTCGGCATGTCATTATAGCGAACTTATAACTTTTTTTCAATACTTAACCTCAAGTTCGTTAAAAAAAAAGAGAATCCTCGACATGGTTACAATATTCGGTCATATTGTATGGAAAATATAATTTTCAATTTAATAAACGCGACCGCACAAACAATTTATAAAAAGTTACAACTGATTATTAATTTCATAGCTGACAATTTTGAAAAGAAACACTTGATTGAAAATTCAGGCAGATACTTCTTGACTAACTTTCCAAAAAAAGTTCCCTTCATTGGAAGTCAATTTTTCGATAGCTGGCCAATCACAGTCTAGAAATTTGCCTTACTTGCAAGTCCTCTAAGTCATCTGAACGTACCCAGTTATTAGGTCTTTTTTAAATGCAACCTAAACTGCACGGCACTACTTAAAAGGAATAGAAAGCAACGAATGAATAATGTTGTTACACAAATTATTGCATCGTAAAGGTTGTTTGTCAAATTTATTTTCAGATTTTATTAAAGTTCTTCTTAAAATACGTATTGCGAGACAAAAAAAATATACTTGACCATTACGAAGGAGAATGATTTTGTGTCTTGAGATTGTGGTAAATAAATAAAAAAATCGGGTGGCACAACGGCTCGTGAAGAACCAGGCCTAGTGACTAACAACTCGCAACTATTCCTGTGTGCTCCTGACCACAGGAATGGAAGGGACCTGCAATTTTATGCCGAATCCGAATGGCTAGACGAGAAGCACTTATTCGTGACAAGTGATACTCTTGGAGGATTTGTCAATTCCTCGCAAGAGGCAGTAGCCCTGAAAAAAAACTTTTTAGTTTTTAGGTGAACGAGGCTAGGAAGCGAACCCAGACCTCCAGCGTGGCAGTCGAATGCACTAACCATTACGCTACGGGCTACTACTGAGATTGTGGTGAAGTTCGGTAAAAAAATGGCCTCAACCGAAGAAAAAATTGATTATTTGAATTTTCAAGTTAAAAAAAATAAATTTCAAAACATCGGCTTTGATACATATGTGATACAATTTTTGTACAACATCACTCTCCTAGGTTAAAATTTATGGACGAAAGAAATTTAAAAATAACAAAAGACTTTTTTCCTGTGGTGATTCTTATATTGTTGTTGTTTTTTTTAATTCATACATACTTACTATCAACATAGAACCAAGTCACTATGATTTTTAACCTTTGACGAACAAATAAGTTCAAAAAATTTACAAAATATTATTCACTATAATTTTTAAAAGACACTTGACTAAATTGACACGCAAACATATGAACACAGTATTCATTCTAAAGACTAATATAGGGTTGCCATGCGTCCTCTTTTTGGAGGACATGTCCTCTTTTTGACCCCGACGCGGAACGTCCTCCAACTTTTTAAGAAATGATCCTCTTTTTTCCCCTAACAAGTAATTACGAAAATTTAAAAAGTCACCGAACTCTGAATTTTAAAGTAAAACAGAGCCAAAATACAAATCTGATAGAAAACATAAAATTAAACAGATCTTATTCTGACTCCGGTGTGTCAACCATCTAAATTTAGTTGCACGAGCCCATGTATACTAAAATAAACTTTAACCCCTGAAGAAGCATAAATTAGTTGTTTTAATAATTGCATCATTGTTCACTGATCATTAAGCCCAATTATTCAAACAAACTATGATTTTTCTTTTGTGATAAAAGTTTGCCCAGCATTTTTTTCGTTATCAATCAGAATAGTTATATATTTTTTTATTTAGCTCTATTTTTATTTTTAATTATTTTAATAAGACAAAAATTATACAAAAAAATTATTTGACAAAAATGAAATTATAAAATTAAAAATGCATGCATAAGATAATGTATAAAATTATTAAAAAAAAAAACGTTTTCAAAACAAAAAAAAAAATCCTCAGAAAGGTTTCAAGAAGCAAAACAAAAAAAAAGAAAAATAAATTTCAAATTGTACAGTCCCCTTTTTAAGGAATATATTTTAATTTGAAATTAAAAAAAAAAAAACAAAACAACATAAATGTACAACGAAAACAAAATAAATATTATATAAGAAACCATCTAGACAATGTAACGCAAAATCAATTGATTAAAATTTAAAAAGATTATAAATTAATATTCAAAAAATCTTTTATTTTTTATATTTTATTTTAAAATTTCAATATATATTAAGTTTTATCATATCAAAATAAAAACAAATTATATTAAAAATTCAAATTTAACAAAAAAAAAAAAAACCAAAAGAATTTTAGGGAAAGGCTGCAAAGATGTGTGAATAATGAAACATTCTGTGATTGTAAACAAAACAAAAACTTAAAAAAGATTGCTTCGTTTGGTTAGAAATTGTTTAAAGTTTTTTCAAAAACCCGTTTTCTCAATAAAACAAACCAAAACAAACAAGAACAAAAAAAAAACGTTTATATAAATTTATTATATTTTTTGTATTATAAAAAGACTGTTTCAAATTTTAAAGAAACACAACAAAAATTCTTTTTGGATAGGAAAATTTAAGAAAAAAGTTTTATTTCAAAGTAAAATATATATTTTAAACTAGAAAAATAAATTTATTGGCTAAAAAAATTAAATTACAAAATTTTAAGGAAAAATAATTGAAAATATGGCATGAATTTAAATTTTAAGAATTAAAAATTAAGAAACAAAATTTAAGAAAATATTGATATATTTCTCATTGTAAGCTGTATATGCATTAAATTATATTGTTAGATGAATCAGAATTGGAGTGTTTAAATTTAATTTTTTTTTAAATCTTAAAACACCTTATTTATGTTAAATATAAATATATCTATACAAGTTTATGGAAATAATTATTTTAAATACAAAAAAAAACCCTTTTCGGAGAATTAAAAAAAAAACAACATTTGGACCTCATTAATTAAAACGTGAATTTGCATATTCTATAATATGTAAAATATTTATATATATTTATCCAACCAAGAACAAATCTTTGACAAAAATAAAATACAAATATTTTTATTGCATGTGTAAAATTAAAAATAAATATAAATTCACCGCATCAACATTTATGCGCTATCAATATTATGTATGTATTTACCAGACTATAACTGCCGATTTTTCCATAGCAAACACTTATTTCGTGTTTGTTATACAGAAATTTAAACAAAACACAAAAACAACTTACAAAATTAAATAAATACAAATTTTATACATTAAATTAAGTACACAAAGTTTCAAAAACAAAATCCGAATATACAAAGAAAATATTAAAAAAAAAAGTTCACACAGCCTTTATTAAAAACCGAAATCAAATAAAATAAAAATATCGAAAAATACAAAAAATAAAACAGTGAATCCAAACAAATTCAAAACTGTATATTTATTCCAAAATAAATTA
The DNA here is from genome assembly GCA_949320155.1 of Melangyna quadrimaculata. Taxonomy (NCBI): domain Eukaryota; kingdom Metazoa; phylum Arthropoda; class Insecta; order Diptera; family Syrphidae; genus Melangyna; species Melangyna quadrimaculata. The sequence goes on along the minus strand of OX439484.1, from coordinate 157,180,228 downwards.
AATCTAACATAACCTAACTAAAGGTTGTTTCATTTTGTTCTTTTTTATATAAAAGCAAAGTTCAATAGAACCAAAGCTCACGTTAAAAACTATTAAGAAAAAATTAAATATTTCATCTATGTATTTTGAAATTCACAAACATTTTTAGATTTAAGATTATGAGTATGTATTTGAATATTCTATATGAAAATGTTAAACAAAAACAAATTGTTAAATTAAATATTAAATTCAAAATTATAATTAAAAAAATTAATGAGAACAATGGCAAAAATGTGGATATATATGTATATGAAGAGCTCGGCTGTGGCGCAGTGTAAGATAATAAAATTTATGAAAAGAATAGGATAGTTTATGAAAATTGGTAACAAAAATATTGGCAGTGACAAGAGAACTCCGGTGATATAAGCATTCATTGAATTTAGTGAATACATTTTTGGTATTTTTTTTTTTTAATTAGATTAATTAGTTTTTGTATTAAGTTTTGCCAATTTATTAAAGGCGTATTCATTTCAAAAGTTTATAGCTAGTTTAATTTTTGTTTGTTTTGCGGGAATAATACTAAAAATTATTTAATCAAGCTTCTCACTAAGTATATTACTACTATAACATGCCGCCTCCACTGACCGTGAACGATGTCCATAATCCAATCTACAATCCAATCTACAATCCAATCCACAATCCGATTTGTATGGATATGTCACTGATGGACATGGATTTTTGCGACTCCATTCGATTTTTTTTAGAAATGTTCCATTCCATATTACAGCCATCGTTCCTGGCCTGTGGAGGCGGCATGTAATAAATTTCCTTCCGATTGCGGACTGCCAAATTTCTGTGAAAGAAAATAATTCTTATGCTTGGCTTCCACAATCCACACTAGATTCCACAAAAATAACTTCAAAAATAACATTATCAAATATGTTTGACAAATATGGTTTGATGAATATTTGATGGATTGAAGCCATTGCGTTCACATTTGTCAAACATGCTGTCAAACATCATTTCTCTTAAGAACTTTAACCATGGCGGACGTTATGATTGCAGCTCTTGTAATAAATCAAATTTTAGAAGATAAAGAAAAAGAAGAAAAGAAATGCAACCAAATAAGGAGAAACGAATTTGGACTAAGGAATAACTCAATAAGCGTCCAAAATTGTCTTCTTTCTTATTTTTTGTCTGTTTTTTTTTTTATTTTTTAATTCTCTTCGAAAACTGGTTCGAATCGAAATAATTTTCTTTTAAAACGCCCCCCATTCACATTTGGCTCTATTTTTTAGAATTTGTCCAAAAGAATTATGCTTTGTATTTTTTTGGTTTTATATTCTTCGCTTTTAATCTGCCATGTAAACTTCTACATATATATTTCAGGAAAATCTCTCCAAAAATCGAAATTTTCGCTTACAGCTATATATTTTTTTTTTCTTTTCTTTTGATGCGCACAGGTTGAAAACTTTTTTCTCAAATATGCTCGTCAAATCAGCAAAATATTTTGATATTCACCAAACGTGTTTGACAATCAGTTTGATGGAGTGTTCAAATTTTCAAATTAGAGTCAATCAAACCGTGTTTGTCAAATATATTTGATAATGTGAACCCCCTAAACACTAAAAAGTGAAATGCCGTTCACATGAGCTGTGAATTGCCAATGGTCGGTAATTTTGACGTTTGATTTGTAGCATCTACAATGAAACACTAAATGTGTTTCCAGCCTTCATAAGTGGAACATGAAAAAGACAAAAAACATAATGGGGCATATTCATAGTCGCAGATAGACCCAGGTTTAACTAAACTACAGTTTTATACAATTTTGGCTCAATGAATACAGACCGATGTTAATTACAAATTGTTGGTTTTATATTTTTATAAGATAATCAACTTGGTATACTACACAAATAGCTTCAAATATTTTGAAATGATAAACTTAAGAAATAGAATCAACGTCCGAAAATTCAACCACAGCTGTGTTTAACTTAGACCCAGGTCTAAAATGACTATGAATACGCCCCAATGTGATTTTTAATCACCATTTTATAATTATATACCGATCTACATTGCCCCATTTTTCCACGAAGATTTTTCCAGAAATCGTGTGAAATGTACACACAGCACGATTTTTTCCATAAGATTTTTTCCTTGCTTCTTCATTTTTTTATTGCTGTGCTCTTCATGTTTCATTGAGATGCACTTACACCATTAAACGAACGGCACACTGACACCGAACACACACAAAAAAATGGAAAGAAGACGAGAGAGAACATAAACAGACTGGAAAAATCGTTCGAGTTTTGTGGTACAAACGATTTGATCCCTACCCCTCACTTTTCACTCCCTTCGCCAACGAACAAAAGATCGGCACTGGAAAAATCGTTCAATGTAGACCGGGACTATCATTCATTGTCATTCACCCAACAAATGTAATAAATTAGACCGCTTTCACACAAGGAAACTGAGTTGCCTGAAACTAGCTAGTTTGTTGGCGAAAAGGGTGAGAGGGGAGATTTTTTGTCTTCCTTTTACGCCCTTCTCGCCTACAAACTAAAAATCGCCGGCAAATCAGTTTCCTTGTGTGAAAGGGGTCTTACAGTTCGTCTCTCTTTTAATAAAAGATATTATAAGATTATATAAAAAGATATATGTATAAAAAGATATTCTTAATAAACGTGTTTCCTTTCAACTCTACATGATTCACCTGAGTGGTCGCTGAAAGCTACGAATTTTGATGCAACTTAAACAAGTAAAATCGGGAATTGAGGTTAAATTCGAGCTAATTTTTTGTTCGCAAGTTTGTGGAACACGTCTGTTTTGTTGATTGCGAATTTACTAACAGTTCACCAGAAGCTTGTTGTTGGTCGCATAGAAAATATTAAAATGTAATAATTTGTTTGTTATTTAAATAATTTTTTCGTAGGTTTTTTACCATTTTAAATTTTGTAAATAGGATTATTTATTCACTTCGTCAAAAATTAAAACAAAAATAAATTGATATTTTCTCTTGAAATTGTTTAAAATGATTTGTTCGCATTCGTAGTTCGCAGCTCAAGTGAAAGGCACTTTAAAAGGGAACAAAATAAAATGTCTAACAACAAACAAATTCTACAAATACAAATTATATAAATATTTTCTGGGTGCGATCTCTATGTTATTCTATTATCTGTGATGATTATGTTAACTTTGACCCAAATAAGTTTCATTGCTTAGTAAAAAAAAAACTAAACAACATGTTTCTGATTTTACTTTCCGAATTCGGCAATCTTAAAACAATTTAATTGTTGGTGTTACTTGCCTAATTTGCCAATTTCAGTGGAAAGCTTTGCGGAGCACAAACTAACCGACCTCATCTATTTTATGTTCAATTTTTATTTAATGGCTTATGATTTGGCGGTTACGACTCGGAATAGTTTTCCAACCCGTGAGAATACCAAATCACTCTCGATTGGTCGTACTCACTTGAGTGAACCTCTCCTATAGGGAACTTAACAAATCTGTCAATGTCAAGTGTCAGCAATCTTTGGTGAAACTAAATAATTACCCCGTTTACATGAGGTATTGAAGTGAACATCAAGCTCGCTTCACCCCTTTTTGCATACCAGCATTGAGTTGAAATGAGATTCAACCGACTCGATTGAACTTCATGAGTGGGTGAAGTACTCCTACATACTAAAGTTCATTCAATTTTTTTTGTTTTTGTTGTCCAATAAATTTATTGAAGCCATTATTCCTATCTATAATCTCAACACCATATTTAACTCTAAAGGCTTTTTACACTAAAGGCTCTCCCAAACCAACCAAATAGAAACTGTAGCGAAACATTCACAACGATAGAAAACATGACGGATAAACAATGCTAAATAACAATGTTTCGCTTTGGTTTTGGAGAGCCTTAAATTGGGTTCTGAACTCAATTGACAAAAAATTTTGGTCTAAGATCCGACCTTAATCCAACTCAAATGTTCAATACTGCTTGTAAACGGGGTACTTAAATACAAAACTTTAAAGCCAAAATTAAAGTAGTTTTTGGTATACATATTTAAAGAAGTTTGTGCTCAAAATAGAATTTAAAATATAAATTTAATATAATCAGTGTAAGATCATCCGAAACTGAAGAACTGGAACTAACAATTTACATTATAGCATCACGTATACAAAATGCCTCTATTTGGTATTGGTTTCAAAAATATATAAATAATATAGTAATGTCATTTTCACCAAAATGAAGATTTTGACGTGACGTGAAATGTCAGTTCAGATTTTGAAGTTGTTCCACATACACACATAATTTGACATCGAACCCGTCCATTACCTCATTGTTGTTTTTGAAATCGATTTATTTCAATCCTATTGGACAGAGAAAAAAAACATGTGAGCAAAAAATATTCAGCTTGCAGTTTTGAACCTTTATTGTCTTGGGTCCGCAGCACTTTAGTTTAAAAAAAATTAAATTAATTATTATTTTTATTTTTTATTATTTCTTAAAAAACACATCGCATTACAAGTTTTTTTATTTAATTTTTCCAAATTTATTTTTAGAAAATGTTAATAAAAAAAAAAAACTTTAAAATGTATCACTAAATCTAATGAATGAATTTTATTTTGAAGAGAAAAGAATTTTAACTTGAAATTTATCTCAAATTTACACATTTTAAATAAAACCATCCTTAGATATATGCATTACATACAAAATAAAAAAAAAACTAGCATAAATTTTAATATTTAAAATCATTAAACAAACAAAATACAAAATTAATTAAAATTTAAACACATTTATACCTCCATCAAAATTAAATAATTCATAAACAAAATTAAATGCTATTAAAATTTTGAAAAAAAAAAGAAATAAATTCTTTGTAAATATTTACTATATGAGTATATGCCTGAATTCTTAAAATTTGTTTTATAATAAAAAAAAAATGAATATAACAAGTATACATAAAGCTTAGATAGTCCAATGTTAGAATATTATTTTACAGAGACAAGATAATAAAAATATTTGAATCATTAATTTGTAGTTTTTTTTTTAATTGGATTGAATACATTTCATTTGTATAATGTAAATTTTAGTATTTTTTTATTATTATAAATTATATTGTATACATTAATGTAGTGTTTATATATATATATGTAGTTTAAGTTAAAAGCAAAATTGTTTGAAAATATTATAATTGTACATTTTTTACGCATACCTACAGTTAAGTTGTTTTTTATAATAAATATATATAAAAATCTATGTATAAATATATATTATATGAGTAATATTTATGTATTTTTAATGTCATTTTTAATTATTAGATAATTAACAACAACAATAACAACAACAACAACAACAAAATCAATTAAAAATAATTTAAGACAAGAAAAAATAGAAATTTAATCACACACAAATTGATTATGCATTGTTTTTATAATAATAAAATTATTGGTAAATCAAATATATATTTAATTTGTTTTGTTATCTTTACGATACATCCCTAAAAAAATGTGTGGCGATGTGGGCAATATGGAAATAAAATTATATCTATGGTAAATAGGCCCAAAATGAATGATCTTGCGTACCGTTAACTTCACAGAAAAAAACACAGTCTCAGAAACTTTCTAGCGTTAATTCAAAGTGAAGTTATATTTAAAATAAGTTGAACAGCATAGTAAATAGGTTTACACCAAGAGGTAACAATTAATCCTTTTTATTGATTTTTTTTTTGTATATTATTTTATTGTTGGTGGCTTATGAACTTATATATAAAACCAATCAAAAAATATAAAAATATCAATGAGAAAGATTAATTTTTACCTCTTTGTGTAAACCCATTTAGCATGCCTTAATTTTAAAATTTTGAAAAATAAGTATAGAAGGCTTTGCTATACTCATCTACAAAAGACGAGTGATTTTTGGTTTCAAATAAGTGAAAAAAAGTTATGACCCTTTAATTATATTTTTCTTGAAAATGTTAATCTTATTTTAACTATAACTTTTTACTTTGAATTGACGGTAAAAAGCTTCTGAGACAAAATTATAGCAAATTGAATTCTCTAAAAAAAAGATTAGCACATTTTTTCTGTGAAGTTAACGGTACGCAAGATATCGCAGAAAAACGGATAACACCCCCCTTTTCAAGAAGCCCTCGAAACTCGTATGGTATACGCACACTGAACCCTCCTACACAAACTAAAAAAAAATGTTGTCCTACTAAAAATGTGAGTTCAATGTAACATTTCAATGGACTACATGTGAAAAGTCACATTACAAAATTAACACACTGGGTGGACAAGCTGGCTCCTTAACCGTCTTTTAAATCCCTGAAACTTTCATCTGTATTCTAGTTAAATGCCTTCCACACTAGCCCACTGTGTATTAATACATGTCAACAAAGTGGGAAACAAAATATGACACCCCAGCCTACACAACCCCACATTTTATCCCACACGATTGGACATGTGTTAATACATGAAGAATTTTAGGAATGGTTATAATTCTATCACACATTCTATCACACTTTTTTTTAGATTAAGGTAATGTATTAATACAAGCAAGTGTGGAAGCAAAATATGAAAAGTCATTGCTTTCCCACAGATTTGGCAGTCGCGTGGAATTCTTTCCCACTTTCAATTTGACATGTATTAATACACATTGGGCTAGTGTGGAAGGGCTATTAGACTATATGAAGTAATTTTGTTAAATCTTTATGAGATCAATCATTTTAAAAATCAAATACTTATAACCCATAGATACGCATAGGTTCGAAAGACCTTGTTTAGGTTGTGACTGCTTAGTGCGTAGTGAAAAGTCATGCGTGTATACATGTGCAGTTTTCACTTATATATGTTTACTTCATGATACTGGTGGCATATTTGTGAACGCACTAAACAGTCACAATATAAACAGGGTCAAACTCAATTTTTACATCGATTGACACAAATGAAGCTTTAAATGCCATCATTTGCACTTTAGGCATAGGCAAGTGAAACAATTAAAGTGGGTGATACCGATAACAGCCTGTTTGATCTGTATATATGTATGTATATCAAAAATCGCATGATTTGCAACAACAATACGAGATACTGTTTCTATCAGGTACACGTTAAATGATCTGAAAAAGTTTTAATCGTTTTGTTTTGCATAATTTAAGGCAAACTCTCAAGTTACTCAAGTGGACAGGTTTTAGAACCAATCCTTAAATCCTTAGTGCCTGTCCACATTAGATTTTTAATGTTGGTGGTTATTATATGTTCGTCGTGTCCATACGATGAAGGGAAAATCCTCTCAGTTCAAATCTACCCATATCCCTATCTCGCACCCTTAAAATCCATCTATCTTTCACTTGCACAATAAAAAATCTTTCATGTTGAATCCGAGAACATTGTTTGAAAGTGGCGCATCGCATATAAAATCTACCTGTCTCACTGGATGCTCCTAGCATTAAAAATCCAATATGAACAGGCACTTATATGATATGTATATTAACTCATGTCAAATTGTGAAGGATGAAATGTCATGTTGTCAGTGCAATGCCGGACTTAAGCCTGATCCACATCTGTGTCGTGTGTTGTGGAGTCATGTGTCGCTGTCATTTCATATATTTTATTCGTCACACTGCAACACAACACACGAGACAAATATGGTTCTACGCATGTAAAATACGCATATAAATTGTAGCGATAGCGACACACGACTCCACAACACACGACACAGGTATGATTGAGGCTTTACACTGTTATAAAATGTTTAATTATAGGAAAATAATGACAAATTAATGACATGTATTTATAAGAAGACAAAATAATTACTATTTGGGGCTCTGTCACTATTATGACAAGAATGCGCAGGTTCATTCTATTTTGTTGTCATTATTGAAAAATAATGACAGCACAATGTTAACACGATGTCATTATAAATGGTAAAATTAAACATCAACTTTGAGTTGTCATTATTTTTATGACAAAGATTAATGACAGATTTTGGGTCATTTACACGATTTGGTCATAACTATGACAAGAAATGGAATAACTAATGACAACTTGTCACTCGTGTAAGTTAAATACGGCATAACCCAGCGCAGCGGATCCATTAAAGGCCTTACACACGAGCCCACTGTGTATTCATACATGTCAAAAAAGTAAAGCAGTGTGGATACAAAATATGACAGCCCTGCCTACACAACCCCACATTCTATCCGACACGATTTGACATGTGTTAATACATGAAGAATTTAAGGAATGGTTCTAATTTTATCCCACATTCGATCACACTTTTTTTTATGTTAAAGGTTAGACCGCACTAGGCGGAACTGCACTGCAGCGGAACTGCGATTCAAAATTATTTGTATGAAATTGTATGAAGTTCAGTTGCCGCTTAGTGCGACATAGCTCAAACAATTTCATACAAATAATGTTTTGCAGCGTCGTGAAGTGTAGTTCCGTTGCGGTTGTGTGCGGTCTAACTTTAAAGGTAATGTATTAATACAAGCAAGTGTAGAAGCAAAATATGAAAAGTCATTTCTTTCCCACAAATTTGGCAGTCGCTTGGAATTCTTTCCCACTTTCAATTTGACATGTTTTAATACATCAGTGGGGTAGTGTGGAAGGGTTATTAGCAATATTTGAGGCAATAAATTGAAATTCCGCCAATGGAGACGCTTTGGCAAGGACAATATTGCCCGGTAGATCAAAGACAATAATTATTGATCTCCATCGTAGAGCCAATAAATTTTGACGTTTCTTGACGCATGTTGGGCAATTAGCGAGGCAATTTATTGCCTCAATAACTGCCAATAGACACGTTGGCTAATATATGGGCTGTCGCATCATTTACATAGTAACACCTCTATTCTGCCGTTGAGGCTAACTGGTCATACTTTTTCTGTGGAAGCCCTCATAAGAAACCTCACAAGAACAACGTGAGTTGTTATCTGCCAAAGAGCAGATCATAATTTTTAAGTTTTTATGGGGCGAGTTCTCTACGAGTTAAGGCTCTCCCATACCAATGCGGAACATTCGTTGTGGCGAAGAAACATTCGCATGTCAAAATTTATTTACATGGTGATATATGAGAGTGCCCACACCAACGGAGAAACATATGAATTAATTTTGACTGACGAATGTTTCTTAAAGCCTGATCCACATCTGTGTCATGTGTTGTGTTGTGGAGTCGTGTGTCGATGTCATTTCATATATTTTATGCCCCACACTGCAACACAACACACGAGACAAATATGGTTCTACGCATATGAAATACATTTTAGCGATAGCGACACACGACTCCACAACACAACACACGACACATATGTGGATCAGGCTTTAGCCGCAACGGATGTTTCGCATTGGTTTGGATGAGCCTTTAGGGGCCAGGTATAGCCATCACTGAAAACCATCATTGAAAATATTAATTGTCAATTTTGAGAGATTTTGAAGACAAAACAAATGATTATTTTGATGTCAAAGTAAAGCTAATTGACTTAATAATTATTTCTAGGTAAAAAAAATCAATTTGGCACAACTTTTCTCATAAAATGACTTTTAATTTTTCAATTATGAACTACCTTACCAATGATCATTGATAAAATAAAAGTTACTTATGGGGAAGATATAGGTCAAAATGATTTTTTTTTTTTTGAGGAGAAATTATTTTGAAGTCGTAATATATATTTCTGCATTTAAATATTCAATGATTAAACTTTCGAAGGGCCTCAAAATCAACAGCTAACTTTTTCAATTATGGTTTCCAATGATAGCTATAACTGGGGCCTTTATGAGGTTATTGTGTCTTTCTGTCATTGTGAGGCATCCAGTGAGGTTGCCAGAATAAGGATGTCAGTTTGTCATATTTTGTTTTCACAGTATTATATGTACCAGATATTGGAGCATGGCTATAAGCCTTCTGCCGGATAGCGACATGCGAAATAGCATAATTTATTCACCAACTATGTACAATTTTCGCAGTCTAAATAGGGTCTAAGTTTTCACAAAACAACAACCATCCTCAAACAACCCTGTTCTTCACGCTCTACACTACCGTCATCTATCATGAATGAAAGGTCATCTATCACATAAATTAAATATGGCTACTGCAAATAAAACACATCCTGCGTAACTCCTCTATCCAATAGAACATTACCATTTTTCTTTCGCTCGAACATATTGTTTGCAAATAAAAAAGATGTAAACATTTCAAATAGGTGAACTACATTTCCGCAAGTATTTGTGAAATTTCCAAAAAAGTGTGCGAGGCGAGGTGAGAAGTTAGATACATCGCGCAGCTGAGCTGACACAAAAGCAGAAAACTTCATAATTTTTATTCTCTGAATATAAAAGAAATTAACATAAAAAAAACTTAATTCTCATTTTAGTTTAAGTTTATTATTAGCAAAAAAAGTTAAATAAATTATTTATTTTTTGTCAATATAAATGGTGAGTGAAAATTAAAACCGACAAATTAATTAAAATGCATAGCTACTTATCTCTTCGATGGCCACCGTCATCGATTTTGACAAGTCTATTCGGTTTCGATTCGATGTGATTGGAAAAAATCATACAATGCAATTGAAAGAATTAAATTGCATTTATGGGATCTGATGAATAAAATCCAATGAAAATTCTTGAATTTAAGTCTTGTTTTAAATACTGACTGACAAAAGAATTCATTTTACCAGTTTTTTTTCCTTTTTGTTGGTTTCTGTGCAAAGTTTAATAGATGTAGGTTCCTATCTATCTATAACTATTGCAATAGTTACCTCGGGTAGGGTGTCTACCTTTCGGCAGATTAATTATCATCGATTTCTCAGAGAAACGGAGAGTGGCTGCTACTATAAATATTATCCGTCGTACCGTCGTCGTAGAATTGCATTCGAGGTGCTGCATGTATTACTACCTATTACTATAGCATCACCACATTCCCATTTCCCATAAAGTTGTGCCTATAAGAATTGTGAATAGGTACAGAAGTTTTGGGTGTACAAGATATTCGTGAGATTTGTACTTAAAATTTGTATTTATTGAGTTTTGCTACTTTTCAAAAGCATCGAATGGGAAGTTATTTTTTTCCTTGGATCTCCCTTATATGTTATTCTTTTGAGTGTTATGTATATTAACTTGTTTCAATACTCATCGTAATGTCTAGATCTATTACTGTTGGGCATGGTCAATTTTCATGTCGTTTCGTCAAATGATTCGGAAAGTAGGTAACTAATGGAATATTACCCATTAAATATACCATGCTTTTAGAACCCAGTCCGATGGCAAGATAAAGACTAAACAGCATGTAGTATTGAATGTCCATTAACGGATGATGATTGTTAAAAAAAATACTTGAGGAAAGAGACAAAGTACTTACAATAAACTAGAAATTGCCAGAAAAATATTGGTATGTATTGAATTCCTTGATTATAACTTCTATTGTTGACACTTTGCTTTCCAGACAGACAATCCTTTTTAGTCCACAGGCACAAGGTTGAAAGAATGAGATATGTTAGTATGAAGGCACTAACGTAGTGATAAATTACTGTGAACATTGTCTGCTAAAATAAGCATAAGACGAATTTGTAGTCAAACTTGTACAAAAGCCGACAGCAAATTTCGGTAGTGGATGAAGGGTAGGTAGGTACAACCATAAGATAAGTATTTATGTTTTATAAGTGCGTTTATCATGATGTTGGAAACAAAAGTCTGGCAAGTTTTTTTCTTAACCTTTGGTAGGGGTAGGGTGTTGAAAATATTGGAGTTTCCTTCTGCACACGAAGTCGAAGCGTGTTGTCATAGACGCGTACCACGCTTATATGAATCTTGTGAAAAGCGCACGTAAGTTGTAATAGGCAACCGCACATAAGGCGTAAACTTCACATATTTGTCGCAGCACAAAAGCTGCAAATCGCCGGGCGAACAGAAGTGTTCGTCGACAGGCATACAAACTCAATTAGTTATTGAAACTTTTTGAATTGCAAAAATGTGTGCATTTGTATGTAAATCATGAGTAGTTTGTCTATGACGAGACGCTACGTGTGCAGAAGGCCTTAGGGTTTTTTTATAACTTCAATCAATTCTCATAAGTGCAAATAATTTAATCTTTATGATCCGATTATTAGAAAGATATACATATGCTTTTTAAGCGAACCTTGTTGGATTTTTTTTATTAAGGCCGTGTTTTCGATATCACGATACATGCACCTTTAAACTCCCATAGTCATATTTTGGTTATAATTAATTATATTATACAATTTGTTAGGGCGTTAATGCCATATTTTAGGTCAAACCTTGCACTTCATTCTGATGGAATTAACTTTGGTACACTAATAGTCCAAACCCTAGGCTTACTTTTAAGAAGTGTTTCCATGGTATCACCATGTAGTAGCCATGTAGTAGCCCGTAGCCTAATGGTTAGTGCGTTCAACTGTCACGCTGGCGGTCTGGGTTCGCTTCCCAGCCTCGTCCACCTAAAACCTAAAAAGTTTTTTTCAGGGCTACTGTCTCTTGCGAGGAATTGACAAATCCTCCAAGAGTATCACTTGTCACGAATAAGTGCTTCTCGTCTAGCCGTTCGGATTCGGCATAAAATTGTAGATCCCTTCCATTCCTGTCAATAGGCGCACACAGGAATGGTTGCGAGTTGTAAGTCACTAGGCCCTGGTTCTTCATGAGCCGTTGTGCCACCCGATTTTTGTTTCCATGGTGGCAACACTGGCAGACCGGAGATATAAGGGTTGCCTTCTGACCATGTTTTAACACGAAATTTCACATAAATTAGCCTATAAATCGAGAACCAGACATTGGTTAATTTTTTGGAATATCTCGTTGTATTTAGAATACTTGATATCATAGGAATATGTTCATTTTTTGACCCCTCCCCCACTCTAGTATGAGGGAGGAGTTAAAAAAAAACCCCTCGGCAGATAAGGGTTTTTATTTGTCAGTAAATAATGGTTATAAAATGAATATTCATAAAATTTTAAGATAAGCGTCGACGTAGAATTCCATACTCTACAGCATATGCTCTACAGTCCATTTTTATCCATGTGTTAGTTTATTGTATAATCGTTTTCAAAATGGGGTGAGGGGAAGTATATCAAACCACTATATATTCGTCTTGGTATAATCTAAGCATATAGCACAAGACCTTAGAGTAATTTTTAATGTCCAATCTTATGCAATCAAAATACTTTCAATATAATTTCCCTAGAAAAAGTTATATCCTTTTTATAAAATGACGACTAAATTTTCAATGAAACGAGCATAACATTACCAAATTTGAATGGTGTCACTTGGAACAAATGTCTCATTTGTCGCAAGAATAAAATAAATAAATCGGGTGGCACAACGGCTCATGAAGAACCAGGGCCTAGTGACTAACAACTCGCAACCATTCCTGTGTGCGCCTTTCGACAGGAATGGAAGGGACCTACAATTTTATGCCGAATCCGAACGGCTAGACGAGAAGCACTTATTCGTGACAAGTGATACTCTTGGAGGATTTGTCAATTCCTCGCAAGAGGCAGTAGCCCTGAAAAAAAACATTTTAGGATTTTAGGTGGACGAGGCTGGGAAGCGATCCCAGACCTCCAGCGTGACAGTCGAACGCACTAACCATTACGCTACGGGCTACTACATTTGTCGCAAGAAAAAAGATTCAAAAGAGTCCATACAAATATCTAGGGATAAAGGGTGTTTTTTTGAGTGATTCTTATTTCTTCCGGCAAATGAGACCTGTGTGCCAAGTTTCATCACCATATTGAAATTATACAAATTATACCAAGACGATTATAATAGTTGTTTGATATACTTCCACCTTCCCCTCCCCGCATTTTGAAACCGATTACACAATATATATGGTGTACAGTATGAAATTCTTATTTTATTGGCGTTTTTCTTTTTTGGCTCTAAATAAACCTCTGAGCAGAGGCTGAGCGATTAGAGCAGAGCTCTGAGCAGATTATGATCAGAGCCCTCAGACTTATTTATGAAACACATTTGAGCACTGAACTGTCATTTCATAGGTGTGTTACTAAAATACATTTCTGTTTACCTGATTTAGACGGGCGACTGTCCTGGGAATCAATTTTTAATTTTTTGTATTTCTTTCGTCTGTCAAATCACTGAAAAAAAAATGAAGTTGGCTTCGCTCAGCGTTTCGCTCGATTTGCTCGGTCATTTTATTCTGAGCTAATCGATTAAGCTCTGAGCTAGCTCAGATGGAAAAAAGAAACACACTTTTTGAGCTCTGATATGTCTGAGCTTAAAAAAAAACATAGAATTTTTGTTTGACAGTTTCGTGATCTGCTCAGAGTTAAAAAAGAAAAACACCATATGAATATTCATTTTATAACCATTATTTTCTGCCAAATAAAAACGAGAAAACAAAAAACATGGTTCCTTCATAGATGATAAGTAAAGATATTTAAAATATTCTACCAAATGAATTAAATATGGAAAGAAATTTACCGAAATTGAAAAAACTTAAATCAGGGAAAACTTAAAAATTGGTCAACTATGTAATATCACAATTTTATTTAATCTATGATAAGCTATGCGTTTTGGAGTGTTATTGCTCATCATGAAAAAGTAGTTCGCTCTGTTGTAGTTGCTCCACCATCATTCCATTACAGAATTTAATTAAAAAAATCAATTTTTAAATTTTACTCAAAACGCACCCAAATAAAGCTTTACTTCAAAAATTTTTCTCGTTTTGTTAATTTAAAGAAAAAAATGAATTTCAAAAAAATTCCAAAAAAAAAATATAGCATTTATTGAACTACATTTTTAGAACACTGAAAAAAATACTGAAGTAGTCCGAGCGAATAAGAACCTACTGAGAACTTCGATATGAGTGAGTGCGTGCACAATAACCCTATTAATCTGAAAACGTCTTATTTTCAGCTTCAAGCAGCTTTTTTTGTGACATTACAGCATTGAAAATTAACACTGTGACTAAAATATCTCCGATTTCTAGATATGTTTCAGTTGTTAGCTACGAGAGCAATTTCGTGCATTCCAGTCGTGCATTTTATTTTGTTGATTGTATCGATTGTTAATTTATTATTAATTAAATTGGTTTTTTTTGTGTGGTAACACACTCGCAGTTAGGCTGCATAGCTTTCGCTCCGTAATTTATATTATTGAATGTTTGAATTTTCAACAACCACTTGAGTGGGCTACCACCATTGTATTTTGGCTGGAATTATTGCAATTTCATGGCTGCCACACCATCTGATGATTAGTGTGGCAGCCATGAAATTGCTATAATTCCAGCCAAAATACAATGGTAGTAGCCCACTCAAGTGGTTGTTGAAAATTCAAACATTCAACTTTATTATTAATAGTGAACAGAATTATTTCATTATTCTCTTTCTAGTGAAAAGTTTATGAATGTTTTGCAGTATTTATGTGTTATCTTCTCTTTCACAATCTCAAAAGATGCTCAAACCGACTATGATCTGGGATAACAGTGAGCACTGAAAACACCTGAAAAAGAGTTTATTGTGTATTGAACTCGCGTATAGCGTCATGGATGATAACATCAGCACGATTTCGTCGTCTGATTCTATAAGTACAAGTGGTGAATACGAAATTGTCACAGATAATCCAATGAACACAAAGTCCAGCAACATCAGCAATAAATCACCAACTCTAGATATACCCAACAACGGTGATTTCCATGATCTAAAACACGACATGACCGAGGCAATTCGAGAGCTAGAACAAACAGGTAAATAAAATCAAAATGCTAAAATATTCTTTATATTTGACAGTAGTTTTGCCTTGTAGTTTGGCTTCTTATCCAAAAAGCAAATACATAGATAAATAAATATTATGTATATCCGCACTAATGCATGATTATGGTCGGAATATATATACAACTCTCTTATCAGCATGCTCCTGCTCGTGCTCCTTGGTGTTTTTTTTTTGTTTTTTCCTTTATCAATCTCAAAAACTTGGTTGTGTCTACAGAAACTATGATTTCTCACTTTCTTTCGAATTTTCTTTAAAAAAAAATCACTTTTTTCTAATTGTTTTTTTTTTCGTTTTTTTTTTTAACTGTAAAACGCCTGAAAAAATGTGTGTGTCTCTAGATCTTATTGTTTCGAAGTGCGACTATGAACTTCTGAATGATTTTTGTGTGGATAGGACAACAAAGGCGATGGCATTTTGTCAATTAAACAACGGACGTAATTCGATGGAAGTTAAAGCCTGCATTTTGGATGCTATTAACGATGAGAATGCTGTAAATAACAATATAATGATGAATGAATCAGGTCTTATGCAAAATACTACAGGTGATAAACCAACCGAAAGTGCTTTAATAATGTTTCATAATAATACAAATTATCTAGAGTGTGTAGTGTCAAGTTATGTCTCATTTATAGCTGGGTCATGTTAGTTAGTAATCATAATATTTGTTTATGTTGTTTAATTGCATTTTTCCGTTAGGCTTTTGTTTGCTTTTGTTTCTTGAATTTATTTATGTCGATGCTTCGATGTTATGCATGAATACGATTTTATCCCTAAGAATAATTTCTTTGCTTTTAATTAAACAATTTGCAGTCAATCAATTATTGATTTAATAAGAGAAGAGGATGCATTTAATTATTTAAATAAAAAAATTGTTCAATAATTGAGCTAGTAAACAAATTTCTACTGTATAATTATTTAGCGACATAAAATATTCGCTAGGCAGACCGCAATGTGATCATTTTTCTTGGACAAAAGTGGGTGGCGCGCTTAGCGGGATCAAAGGATTTTAACTCCCTCCAGAGTCCTCTGTCTCTGTCATTTATCTTATTGCAAACTGTTTGGTATGGCAAACAATTATTGGTTTTGTGTAAAAAAGATTTCGGTTTTAATCTGAACGTCATGCCGTCCTTCGTTTCAATGTATTTGTATGTCGGTCTCTTCGTCCGTACTTTTGGTGATATTTAGCTAGCCTAAACTGATTTACTATAGAGTGAAATTTTATGTGAATTCCTTCAAGCACAATTCGAACTTTCAAAAATTTTGCGCTAATTGGGCTACCGGGTGCACTTTTATGTGATTTCCTTTAAACTAAATTCGAACTTTTAAAACGGGGTACTTGAGTGCTAAGGGTTGTCGGGCTAGGCTGCCTGTGGATTCGAACTTTTGTTTAAGCTCCCCTAAAACGGCAATAGCCATACAATTTTTGTTAATATCACACAAATTACAATTTCCGGGAACTTATTTTTTATTATTTCATAAAGTACAAAGCATACTAACACAAAATTGGGTATTCCCCCTTGTTCTTTTACCTGTTTGTCGTAGAGAAATAGTGTGTTCAAAAAAATGCTTAGCATGAAATATTGGTTCTTATTTGGGTCTTATAGGCAAACACGCAACGGAGCTGAGTATTCGCAAATGATTTTTGCAGGAGCTGTATGGACGAAGAGGATGAAGAATCAAGTCCTCATCTTCTCTGAACATGTCCTGCCCTATCCCAAAGGAGCAGGCTCCATGTGGGAGATCTAGTAAACCCTGACTACTAAGACTACTAAGTCTCGCGTAGGGGATTGGGGAGAAAATGTCTAGATTCATATATTATCAAATTGAAACAACCTATGTTCTAAGTGTGGTAGCTTTTCTGCTGGCAGCACCTTCAACCTAACCTAATCTAACTATGTCATATGTCTGACTCTCTACACATAGTTGACACCCATAAAGATAGAGGGCAGCAAAGTTTCGAAAAACTACATAGGTTTAAGCTTGAAGATACCAATGATTAGACATTTTGATTGTCTCTATATTTTAAGATACTAAAAACCAAGAATCGGGCATATGATAAAAAAAAGTTCAAAGTTGCAAGTCGAGTTTTCTTGCTTATACTATTTTCATCGCTGTTTGTCCTCGCAACTTTGTCCTCAGGCTCAGTCTATTGCTTTACCGTATTACAGGGTGGATGTGGTGGAGAACGAAAACTGTTTTGTTTT
This sequence comes from Melangyna quadrimaculata, assembly GCA_949320155.1. NCBI lineage: Eukaryota > Metazoa > Arthropoda > Insecta > Diptera > Syrphidae > Melangyna > Melangyna quadrimaculata. Next base: position 157,162,316 of record OX439484.1, on the reverse strand, counting down.
CTGATTAGCTGTTACGTGCAAATTGAAAAGAAAACTCTCCTCGAAGAGTACTCTTATTTCACCAATGGTTTGGTCATTAGTTGCAATCTGTAGGTGTCGGTCGGTCAGATTTCTGTGTGATCTCCCGTTACTCTTATGAATCAAGCCAACTTGGATTTGGCTGAGTTGACTTTTTATGCCCCGTCTGGTGTAGAATTCAAAAAGGCTCAACTTTTCCTCTATTCTTCTTGCTGACACTAAATTTGATAGAGGTAGAGGGCAGCAAAGTTCCACCAAATTAAGTAAATCAATCAATAAAGCAGATATCCAACTTTGCATTTTAAGTGTCTTAAGTTAAGTTAGGTTAGGTTGAAGTGGCTGCCAGCAAGAACTGACACACTTATGCCATAAGTTGGTCCGTTGTGATACCACGTGAATATTGAGAAATTTTCTCCCCAATCGTTAAAACCAGTTGAAGCTTCTTAGGCTAGGCACATATTGAGACGCGTCCGACGCGTGTGACGTGACCTGACGAGTGTCCACGACACGATTATTGAAACGTGTCATGCCGTTCTCCGCAAATTGATTCACGTGGCTCGTGTCGAAATACATTTTATTTGAAGCAAAAATCGTCTGACATATTGATTATAGAAATTAACTTTGGAAAAAAAGGAAACGATTTTTATTTTCAAAACCAACGACAGTTTGTTATTTTATTTTTTGACAGAAAAAAAACAAACACGTGCCGGTCTCGCAAGAAAACTGTGTTTCGATCTCTGTGTCACGCAATTACCGGAAATCGCGCGTCAGGTCATGTCGTGCCGGTCAGTAAATATGCGTTGTTCCAGTGATTTATATTGTTTACAAAAAACTCGTACTGTGCTGTGTCGCGTCACTCGCGCCGGACGTGTCTCAATATGCGCATTGCCTTATGAAGCGTGCGAGACTACTTATGACTATGTTTGTCAGATCACTAGTATCATTGAAAAAGAAGTTTCCGAGATGGAGCCTGCGTCTTTGGGATAGGCCAGGGCATGTGCAGAGAAGATGAAGAACAGATTCTTCGTCCATACAGCTTCTGCAAAAGTCGTTTGCGAAAACTCCGAGCAGCTTTGCGTGCTTGCCTATAATAAAGTGCCCGTTTATGACACCAATTACGGAGCTGATATGCAATCTGTTCAAAGATATTAAACACGAGCGCCTCACATCTAGCGTAGGCCAGATCTGTTTTGTCGCCAGGCAAGTGGTTACGTTGTTCCACCTAAGGATATTAACCTTTTCAGGTAAAATAGGTAGTCTTGTTCCACCTTTGTCGAGTTCATCAGCTTTACAATTATCCGGAATGTCCCTATGGCCCAGCACCCAAAAAAGGAGAATATTGAACTGCTGTGTCGAGAGATTTTATGGCAGCTTGGCTGTCTGAGAAGATGCGGATATCAGAAGTCGAAATCACGTTTTCCTTGAGCCAAGATAAAACTTCCTTTATCGCCAAAAGTTCTGCGTGGAACACGCTACAGTGGTCTGGAAGACGAAATGAGAGACTTAAATTTAGTCTTTCTGAGTACATGCCTCCACCAACCCCATCATTGGTTTTTGAACCGTCCGTATAGAAATGAATCGATTCGTCTTCCAAAAATGTCACGTCCTCACATGTGAATCTAGAAGTTATGGCAACTTGAAAATTTTTATCGAAACGGAATTGTGGGATGGTGTAGTCAATCATACTTGGAAGTGATCTGTATGAGTTCAGAATAGCTGAGTGGCCTATTTCATTATTGGTCCACTGTAAAGAGGCTTTAAGACGGATTGCCGTACTTGCAGCCGTTTTTTTATGCCGTTTTCCATTGGTTTCACTCAAATATCCACTCATTCTGAAATGCAATGGAACAGTTTGTAATACTTCTGCACAATTCTGACGTTTTATATTTGTTTTGGTAAATCGTCAAAAGATGTGGGGTTAGGGATGAGCGATATTGAAATATCATCGATATTAACATCGATAAATCAACATCGAAAACCAATTTCGATGTCAAAAATTATCGAATCATTTACACCGATTTTTTTTAACATCGATGTTTTTAATACATTTGTTTGCAACATAAAAATGCAATACATTACAAATATAAAATACCTTCATTGTTTTGAAAATTATAACCATGTTCTTGAACGTTAATTTCTTCCATAACATCGATGAGTTCAAAATATTAAGGTACAGGCCAGATTTTCAATACAACAATAGATTGAACAAAGTGCCATGATTTCTTCTATTTCTCTGATTTGTATGTTTTAAAATCGATCTTAAATTATTTAGCATCTAACAAGTTGTTTATACAAAAAATCATGTGTAATTGCTGCCTTAGTTTTCTGAACATCGATGATTTTTATGCTTGAACATCAATCTTAAGTTATTATGCATCAATGAACATCTAACAAGTCGTAGTTAAGAAAAATCTTTTCTAAACTGTGTCTATCCTTTCTGAACACCAATGATTTTACTGTTTGATCATCGATATTAAATTATTTCGCATGAATAAACATCTAACAAGTTGTTTATACAAAAAATCATGTGTAATTGGTGCCTTAGCTTTCTGAAAAGCAATGATTTTAATACTTCAAAAGCATTGAAAGCTAAAATAAATTTTTCGTCCAACATCGATGTTTTTTCGTCTAACACCGATGTTTTGCCAAGAATTTTTGTTAATCTCTCACAACTTGCTGTCAAAACGCTTGAGTGAGTTTTTTTTGACATTTGATTTTAAATGTATTAGTGCTTTTTGAGTGGATTCTGATTGTAAATCAAGAATCCAATTTCTCTTCTCAGAATCGTCAGAAGCGTACTTTTTATGCCAATGGAATAGTTTCAGAAGACTTCCGAACGCTTCCGGACGTCCAAAGGAAAACGGCATAAGTTTATCGCGGTTAACCGCTTTATCTAGAGCTGTCCACCATACTGCCACCCCGTATGTTAAAATTGGTCTGATTACCGAGATGTATAGCCAGTGAGCAATACGTGATTGGAGTCCCCATTTACTTCCAATGGCTTTCTTGCAAGAGAAGAGTGCTACTGTGCCCTTCTTGACTCTTTCTTCTATATTAGGTTTCCAACTTAACTTCTTATCTAAAATAAGACCCAGATATTTAGCTTTGTTCGAGAATGTTAGTGGAATTCCTTTAATGTGGGAGGAACTATGTGTGGAATTTTATATTTCCTGGCGAAGAGGACAAGATTTGTTTTGGGGGGGGGGGTGACACCCAGTCCACACCGTTCTGCTCAGTTTATTAGCTTGTTTAAGGCATTCTGTAAGAGATCCTTTAAGACAAAAGGATGCTTACCTGATACGGCGATAGCAACATCCTCCGCATAGGCAATCACCCTGTAGCTCTCCGCTTCCAGGCTTGTCAGCAGTTCATTTACTACCAAGTTCCAGAGAAGGGGAGATAGAACACCGCCTTTTTGCAGAAAAGTCGCCCAGTTTTGAATTGATAATCCTTCTTGTCAGCATTTGATTGATGAGTTCACCAAGCGAACCGTCTACCTTCAGACATGACAGTGCAGATGCGATTGCAGATGATGTGCAGGAAAGCAACCATTGTATATTCTTGATGGTGCGTGCCAACGTATGGAGTGCCGTTTCCACCGATTTCCCTTTGCAGTATCAATTGGCGTTTTTCTTTTTTGGCTCTAAATAAACCTCTGAGCAGAGGCTGAGCGATCAGAGCAGAGCTCTGAGCAGATTATGATCAGAGCCCTCAGACTTATTTATGAAACACATTTGAACACTGAACTGTCATTTCATAGGTGTGTTACTAAAATACATTGATTAATAATACATTTAATTTTTAATTGATAATACATGATTTAGACGGGCGACTGTCCTGGGAATCTATTTTTAATTTTTTGTATTTCTTTCGTCTGTCAAATCACTGAAAAAAAGTGAAGTTGGCTTCGCTCAGCGTTTCGCTCGATTTGCTCGGTCATTTTATTCTGAGCTAATCGATTAAGCTCTGAGCTAGCTCAGATGGAAAAAAGAAACGCACTTTTTGAGCTTTGATATGTCTGAGCTAAAAATAAAACATAGAATTTTGGTTTGACAGTTTCGTGATCTGCTCAGAGTTAAAAAAGAAAAACGCCAAATACTAGCACGTAAATGGATATCAATCAGTCGTTCCAAAGTTTTGAGAAGTAATGATGATAGACTAATAGGTCTGAGATCTTTCGGATTAACATGGGAGCATTTACCTGCTTTGGGTATAAAAACATTTTAAGTGTCTTATTTTTATTATTATTTTTTTGATATCAATTCATGAAAATAATAATTGTTGGTAACTTTATTGCCCTTTATTCGATTCGTCACCAACTACAGAAAGTCAGACTTAATACATGAAATGTTCAAAATTTCAAGCTTTGTTGGATACATACATACATACGTTTTTCTCCGATCGATTAATAACGATACATGCAATTTAAAAACGGGTAAAAAGGGGACACCTGAAGAGGATCGGGTTTTTAAAATAATAATTTTTGTTCGATATCTTCAACAATGCATTTGAAGTTTATTACATAATACTTATATTGTTTTTGGTGCCAAAACACGATAAAACTGATTTTGTGGAACTTAATCGCCCTTTATCTATTTGGGCACTAACTGCAGAGACTCGAATAAAAGCATGCAAATTTTAAGGTCAATATTTTTTTTTTAAATACACTCTCTAGCCAATAAAAGTGAAAAGAAACTGATTTTAAAAACAAAAGGGTTATTTGAGGTGGGAGCATACTTTAGTTTGTATGTTTAGACATGGAGTAACAATAAAATGGAAAGTCCAGCCTATTACAATTTATTGTGATAGTAATGAAAAAAAAAAAACAAATATTTTGTTAATTTCATCTGAATCAAATTTATTGTTGACTGTCTTTTAAGTAAGGTCTAGTTATTATAACTTGTTGTTTTGAATGATTTTTTTTTGAAATCGAACACTTGCTATTATTGGACAGCTGTTTTACATAGCGGAGCTTTGTTCAGGTTTTTGTATAACAAAAGTTACAACCACACAATAACTATTCAGTTCAGATAGCAGCTTACTAAACACGTGCTGTTGCAATTGCAAATAGCCTACATACATATATAATACAAATATGTAATACCATTTAACTTTTTTCAATCAATTGTGTTCTTCCCTTTTTTCATATCTTTTTTTTTTGATAAGACATACATATATATTGAGTTCTCTGATTTTGCCAATTTTTTTTACTTACGATATATGTACGTAGTATAAGGCAAGTTTACGATTCGTGGAAAAAAAAATTGAGATAATAATTTTCCCTAACATTAATGTGTCTCGCAATTCTGTCTGTCTGTCCGTCTGTTCGTCTGTCTGTCTGTACTTCGATCTGCAGCCTGAACGGCTGAAGCGATTTTCTTCAAACTTTCGACTTAAGGTTCTTATGGGATTCCCTAGAGGGGAAATTTAAATTTTTGTTAGCTCTAAAAATAACGGTACCTGCCATACAACCAATATACAAAAATTGATTTATTTCAAAAACGGCTCTAACCATTTTGAAACAAAAATTACGAGCTACTATAATTACTACAATTAATAATTTGGTAGAATTTTTTTATAACGGTTATTAACGGTACGGTCATAGAACCGATTTTTGGTTTTCAATTTTCTCGTAAACGACTACAACGATTTCAACCAATTTTTGTATGTAAGAGGTCCTTTATAATTTTGCATACACAATTCTTCGAAAAAATAATTTTTGGATTTTTAAAAAAATATTAAAATTTTGTTTTGAAAATTCAATATCATGAAGACGGGTCAATGAATATTGTTCAAGAATTTTTATATATAAAAAAATAATTTTTAAGAAAACCGCTCTAACGATTTTTGAAATTTTTTTTCATAAATTCATATTTGTCAAACAAATCAACTATCTGTTTAGCTATGTATTTAAATAACAAATTTATAGTAATTTTTATGCAAGAGGTCCCTTGTTTTTAAAAATGAACCAATACATATGCACATTGTCAACTTCAAGCTACGTTAAAGTTGTTAGCTACGGGAGCAAGTTTGTGCGATCCAGTCGTGCCCATTTTTTTAATATAAAAATTAAATTATACAGAAAATTTAAAGAGAATTCAAAATCAATTGGTTGACTTTATGTTGAATTTAAAAAAATAAAAACTTTTTCTTTGATAATTCGATTGTTCAACCGTTTTACATAGAATTTTCATTGTGAAATGACGAAAATACCCGAAAGCAGCAACAAGCCGATCTACGCACAGCAGTGATCTACATTTATTGTTTATTTATCCCTTTTTTAATCTCATTTTTTTTTTTTACTTTTTCATGCTTCGCTCAATTGAACTTATCGTGCCTGCATTTCATCTATACTTGTCGTTTGAGTTGATTTTGGGCGCTTCTAATAAGAGAAACGTGCAAACGGTCAACATAAAGATCCGAAGACAGTTTATTGTTAGTAGAGCGAGTGAGCTTCTATCGATATTAACTTGAATCAGATGATTTATCGATGCAAATGATCAGTCTAGCAGAAGCACTGAACCAAAGCAAAGCGAACTAGAGTGAATAACCTCCCCATCGTTATTATTGCATTCAAATAATATTTTTTATACAAAAAAAGATTTAAATAAGAATTGTGCAAAGTGAATTGAAAAAAAAATTAAATAATTAATATGTTATCGGCGTACACAAGTTAGTTTGATTATTTTTCTATTTTTTGTTTTGTGTTGTATTCTCTTCTCATCCCTCTTTCCTTTGTTTTTGTATTGTTGTTGTTGTAGAGTTTAGAGTGTATTGGCATTTGTTATCAAACTGATTTATTTTATTTGTACACAAAACGCCTTTTTGATCGTTATTGATTGCAAAGCTTTCTTTAAGTAAATTGAATTTCGTAGTGTGACTTTACTTATTAATTTATTTATTTTTTTTTTGGATAGCTTCATGTAATGCCGCAAAATTGGCACAAAAGTCGTTGACACTTCCCTTAGCCGGAACATCTAAATCAACAACCAACATAACTAACACACAATTTGGTACCCAAACTCTTGGTCGTCATGGTGGACCGCTATCACCTAAATCGAATATATCTACACCAGATGTCAATAAGGTGGGTCATTCAGTGTTTTATGATTGTATCGATGGTAGCCCAGCTGGCGGAGAAAAACAAGATGATATGAAGCCGGACAAAAGTGATACTGACGAAGAAGGTGTGTATATTAATAGGCGTGTATATTAATAGGCTAAGTGAAGAAATCATTTATATATTTTTTTTTTTATTTTTAAATGTTCCATTTTTTCCCAATTGTCAGATTTATTTAAGTGAACCGCGATCAGGATCCCTCTTCAATTAAGAGTTAGGAAGCAAAAATGAACTGGGCGAAAAGTAAATTCGAAATTGTCGGCCCACCTGCCTTTGGACCAGGTCTAGTTTCGTCCTCTTGGTTTTGAAAGTGAAACTGACATTAAGTGAAATTGCAAATTAAGTGTATTATGGTTGTCTTCTCTTTCTGAGGATTCGGAAAGCTACTTTCTCAATAGGTTTAATGTGATTCCGACTTATAAATAGTTCTACTTTTGCTGCAACAAATACACTCCGCTCCACTCGAATAGAAACAAACTTTTTTTTTACTATCTGAGCGTTTAGCGCTTTGGTAAATTTATAAATTCACCTTTTGGTTTTAGTTCCTATAAGAGGGATCTATTGCGAATAAATAATAATTCAGGAAAATACCATTATGTTATTTTTTTACCACTTCTAATAACTACATTTAAAACACTGTTTTTTTTTTGTTGCGCCACTTGAATAGAAACATTCTCTTAAATAAGGAAACAACATACAAAATGCAGTAAAAGATGGTAGTTTTGTATTTGTAGTTAGTTTATTTGAAATAACTTTAAAAAAACATGTTGGAAACTGAATCATGTAGTTGTTTTATATAATTTAAAGAAATTGCACTTCATGCTTCTTTGATTGCAGTAGTAAATGATTCTTTTTCCTCATATTGTCGGTCAGAATCGTAAACTCTACGAACCATCCGTCCCCATACGTTTTCAATTATATTTAGGTCCGGAGAATACGGTGGCCATTGAAGTAAGGTTACATTTCTCTCGGATATCCAACTGTTAATGATCCTTGCGTTCAGGATTGACACGTTGTATTGTTGAAATGTCCATGGTATTGGTCCAAAGACATCAGTAAACTTAGGGAAAGCTTCTTGCAATATTTCCTTGTAGGAGCTTGCCGTCATTTTCAATGTGGGAAACTCCAAATCAATTGTTCCAAACCAGGAAATCGCACCCCGCGTCATTACACCGCCTTCTCGGCTATGGTGGTGCTCCAGAAGCCTGGGGTTCCTTCCTCATAACATGAAAATAGTAATTACATATATCCGTCCGGGCCATCTAAATTGATTTTTTTTTCGTCAGAAAATACAACTTTTGTCCATTTTTCCTTCCACGTCATATTCTTCCAGCAAAAAACTATTATATTGTGTCTTCGTATTGGATTTTTTTCTTTAATTTTAACGAATAACACGTCTAATAGTGTTACGGCTCGCTGTGATACCACTCTTCCCCTTGATTTTAGCAGCAGAGTCGCTCGAATTTGAACACAGTCTAATTATCTTTCTTCGGTCTGCTCCTGTTGTGGCTCTTACTTGCCTATCTTACATATTTTTTCCATGGTTTTATTTATTTCTAAGGTTCGACCAAACAATTTTCAAACTTCTACTTATTTTGTTGGCAATTGTGCGTAGGGAAAGCTTGTTTTTCGCGTGTACTTCTGTTTTGGCTTTTACTGAAGGGTTTAATGGTTTTCCGCGGTCCATGTTTTCTTTGATAAAACAATAAAGCGTTGAGAAGAAGAAGGGGTTAAGTGACATTTTTTGGATTTTTATGTTCTATTGCAAACATTATGATGCTATATGTAAACTTAGATTTCTGTCTTATCAGCGTTTCTGCTAGAATACTCAGTAAATATATTTTATTGTTTGAAAGAAATTTCTTGAATAATCAGAGTTTCTTATATCCCAGCTAAACTGTATTGTGATAAACATGGAAGATTATTTTCGGTCACTTTCCAGTCTACAAGACAAACTTAATATCGTGAACACAACTTAAAACATTTTAAATAAAAAAAATTTTCGTGACAACTTTTAAAGGATAAGAATGAACAAATGGTCGTATTCTTATAAGAATGCTTCAATGAAGAATATCCATTTGCAGAAGTATTAATATCCAAGTCAAAAACGATTCCCTACAAAACACAAGATTTTTTTCCTCGAGAAAAAAAACATGCAACTTAAAACTGAAAAAATAAAAAATTAAGGATCAAATGCAGTTCAGGAGCATATAAAAAAGTCATTTCAGATTCTCTCGAGGAAAATATTAATAAAGAAACTAGAAGAAATAAAAAATTTTAAAAATTAAAAATGTCATTTAACCTCTTCGTTTTTTTTTACAATTAAAATGATTTTAGTTTTTGTTCGCAAAAAGGGGTTAAGTACACTTTTTGAGAGAATATGTAAAAAAAAAAATACCTCTGAACTATTTAAATGAATTAAAAGGTATTTTATATAAGAAAGTTTGTTTTGTGCTTTATTTATTATTCTTATCAAAAAGTTTTAGTTCTTAACCATACAAAAGTTCTCATCGATTAACTTTGAACCCATGTATCTCGAAACTTTACAATTGTCATTGAACCCCTTCTTCCTCTCAACGCTTCTATTATTTTTAATCTACAATTCCATTATTAGAACAATATTTTGTCTTCTTACCGTAATCTATAGAGACAAAACGCACACTGTTTCTATTATATTATAAGTAATTAGAAAAGTGTTAAAAAATTACCTAATGGTATTTTCCTGAATTATTTTATCCCTGCAGTTTTATTCGCAATAGATCCATCTTATAAGAACTAAAACCAAAAGGTGAATTTTTAAATTAACCAAAGCGCTACACACTCTGATAGTAAAAAAAAGATTGTTTCTATTCAAGTGGAACAGAGTGTATATAAATGACAAAATATGACATAAATCAAACAAAATTCCTACTCCCATGGGAGTTGGTACAAAAGGTTAAATAAAATAAATAAATAAAAATACCTTGTTGGGAGGGGTGTTGGTGGAGGTTTCTGTGTTCTTGTTTTAGGGTAGTATTTAACCTGTTCTACGGAAATTAAAGTCATCTTAATATAAAAAGGAATATAACTTTTTTTGATATTGTTATATCATCTCAATTTTAATTTTATTATATTCAGCGTGAAAAAATACCTTTCAATCATGTACCATATAACTCAAATATACCAATCTAAAATTTCAGTTCAAAATCCTACATTTTTTCTATAACTACAGCTAGAGTTTCAGATTTTAGCCATTATTTTCTGAGTTGAACATTTGGAAATATTTAAATTTAATATACATATTATCACACTTTTATATTCTGAGAATTTTCTTAAAAATTTTCTATTTCTTTATTTTGATGAATTCATTTAAAATAATGTAGCTGACAATTTATCCAACAAAAAATTAATAATCCCTTGGTAAGGTTGGAAAACAACGAATCATCGAGAATAATAATAATATAATTGGATTAATTTGTTATTAATTGCATACAAAATTAAATATTAAAAACCCCAATTACTGAACCACATAAACCATTAATGTTCATAGTTATATCGCCGGTATTCCAAAAAAAAAAATTGTTAATTTTGTTGAAAGTGGGTTTTGTAAGACAACTTACTCGCAGTAAAAGCTGCAAAGCCTTCGAACAATCATGGATATTGAAGTCTTAAAATGATTTGCAAGCAGGGGCTTATTTTGAAAATGTTATAGTTTTTTCTTAAGTCTTCTCCCCTAAACTTACTTTACTTTACTTTTGATGGCGCTCACAGCCCAGGATGGGCTTCGGCCTCAACTTACAAGCTCTGTCCCTAGCTAGCCGCTTCCAGTTGCGCACACCGAGTGCTTTGATGTCGTCATCCACTTGTTTGCGCCACCTGTTACGGGTTCTTCCTCTGCTGCGTACCCCATCGGGGTTGGATTCGAAGACTCGTCGGGCAGGTGCATTGCTGTCCATACGCTCCACGTGCCCCAGCCATCTCAGCCGCTGTATTTTCAGCTTTTTGACCAGGTCAACTTCGCTGTATAGCCCATATAGCTCGTGGTTGAATCTTCTCCTCCATACTCTTTCGATAAACACCGGACCGAAAATCACACGAAGAATCTTCCTCTCAAAGCACCCTAGCAGATTTTTATCCATGCTTCTTACCAATAAAGCAGGACCGGGATGATAAGGGTCTTGTATAAAGTCTCCTTGGTTCTCTGAGAGAGGGCCTTACTTCTTAAATGCCTTCTTAGACCGAAGAAACAGCGGTTGGCAAGAGTAATTCTTCGCTTGATCTCTGCACTGATGTCATTCTGCGATGTAATAGTGGAGCCCAGGTAGATAAAGTCCTTGACAACTTCGAAGTTATAGCTGTCCATCGTGATATTTTGCCCGAGTCGACGATGTTGAGATTCCTCTCTCGATGATAGCATATACTTCGTCTTGTCCTCATTAACCGCCAATCCAATTTTAGCCGCCTACGATTCAATGCTCGCAAATGCTTCTGCCACAGCTCGCTTCGTTCTGCCGACAATGTATATATCATCCGCGTACGCAAGCAATTGAAAGGACTTTTGATAGATTGTACCGCTGGTGTTGACACGTGCGTTGCGTACAATGGCTACAAGAACGATGTTGAATAGGTTGCATGATAACGCGTCGCCTTGCTTCAATCCTTTCTCAACATCAAAGGAATCGGTGGTGTTCTTACCAATTTTGACGAAGCAGCAGACGAAACTCTTGGCCATCATCGTCCAAGTTGAATGGAGCGTTCTGCCTATTAGCGGCATCTTGGCTGTCTTCGCCATTAAGCAGTCTAGAGAAGTGTTCTTTCCAGATCCTCAGCACTGACTGTGTGTCTACTACCATATTCTCACTCTCATCTCGGCAGGCTTCCCTTCTAGTCTTGTATCCTTGGGTGGATCGCTTCACCCTCTGATAAAATTTTCGAACATCTCCCCTACCGCTACAACCCTCAATAGACTCTACCGCCCGCTTCTCGTGCTGTCTCTTTTTCCTCCTGAGAAGTCGGCGTTCCTCTTTTCAAGTTTCAGCCCGTGGAGCTCCCGGGCTACTCTCTCAGCAGCTCTTTTTCGAGTCTGCAGAATCGCCTGATAGGCCTCGTCCTTAGCTGCATGCGCTAGCCGGCACTCTTCGTCGAACCAGGGGTTTCGTTGCATTCGCCTAGTAAAACCCAGCACATCAGAGGCGACACTTCTGATGGCTTGTTGACAGTGCTCCCACTGGTCCTCTGCACTTGATGCTGGTGGCGGACCTCCTGAGAGATTAAGAGTTACGTGGTCTGCAAAAGTTCTGGCGGTCTCTTGCGATTTAAGCTTCTCGACATCGAATCTTTTCACAGCATCTGCTCTGCGTTGTCGCGTCATGGATATCCGCATACGTAGTCTACCTACCACCAGGTAGTGATCCGAGTCAATGTTGGCCCCTCGGAACGTTCGGACGTCCAAGATACTGGAAGCATGTCTCGCGTCTATCGCAGCGTGGTCGATTTGGTTGACGGTTAGTTGATCACGCGACCGCCAAGTCCCCTTGTGAATATTGATGTGTGGGAAGTAGGTGCTTAAGATGATGACATTTCGCCCCGCCGCAAAGTCTGCCAACCTGTGTCCGTTGCCGGAAGTTTCGTCGTGTAGGCTGTGTCCTCCGATTATCGAACCAAAGATGGCCTCCTTTCCGAATCTTGCGTTGAAGACACCAAGAATGATCTTCACCTCGTACTTCGGGCACATATCATACGTTGTCTCCAGGAGATCGTAGAATGCTTCTTTGGTTGAGTCCTCTCTCCTTTCATGGGGGCGTGAACACAGATCAGCGTAATGTTCTTAAATTTGCCATTGATGCGGATTGTGACCAGGCGCTCGCTTACACTTCGGAAGCCCAAGACTTCTTGCCTAAGTCTTCCCCTTATCACAAAACCACAACCAAAGAGCCGCTGACCCTGTTCCTTCAAGCACCCGCCGTAGTAGATGTCACACGATTTCAGTCTCCGTATGCCCTCTCCATCCCATCGCACTTCCTGGATGGCTGTTACGTCAGCCTTTAGCCTGTCCAGGTTCTCCACTAATTGTTCGGCTGCACATGTTCTGTATAAGGACAGGACGTTCCACGTGCAGATCCGAAATTCATTGTCCTTGTATATCCGAGGCTTGTTGTTGTTTCGGAACAAACTTTTTCTTACGTGGTAGGGAAGTTACCCCGACGCACAACCCCCGACCCGGAGGACCAGACCCTTCGTATAACTCCAAGGGAAGGGAGCCGGATAAACCGCTCCTTATAGGCCTGAGCTACAAATGTGTCGTAGTAGCCCATATAAGGTGTTCACTAAGTAGTTCAACCTAACTGGAACTGTTGACGCCACCGTTGATTCCATCTGGAGAATTCGTCCGCTGCCGCCTCGATGAAAGGAGAAGTGCCTTAGTGGGAACACTCCTTCCCCCCCCCCCCGTCTCTCGTTGGCTGTCCCCAACAGCTTTCCACGGGGATTTAAACCCCGTCTCCAGCTGAGGTACTAGACACCAGATGTTCACCACTAGGAGGTGATGTTCCCCTAAAAGTGATCACAATAATAAAAACTATTCAAAGCTTAGAACTAAAGAAATTAAAATATTCACCCCTATTGCGATTGTTGATTGATAGTTGATAAATATTGATATTTTGGATTTTGAAACTCAATTTACTGAAAATGTGATCAACTATTCATTGATATTTCTCAAATTTTTTTATGATTCACAACGGTCTGCATTATTCCCAATGACCAAAACTTTTTTCCGTTGGGTTGTTTAATATCGAATTTCATTTATCAACTATCAATCAACAATCGCAAATCGCAATAGGGGTGAATCACTCCTATTACGATTCGCGATTAATTAATTTAATTAAAAAAACATAACAAATTGCCTATGCGCAACCAAGTGATACGGAGTGTATATATGTATGTAAATTGCGTATGCATTGTACGAAAGCAATATTACTTTTATCCCACTTCTAACATTAAGTTTAAACAAAATATTTGAAAGATTTTGTCTGTTGAATCAAGAAACACAAAATGCTTATTAAAATTAAGTGTAATTTGCTGAAACGAAATTTAAGTTGAACACTAGTACTTATATTCTACTTTTTCGTCTGCATAAACTGTCAAATAAGTTCTTATGCTGAACTAAAATATTTAAGTTTCGCTGCGTCGAATATAGAATAATTAATTTTATACCAAAATATTCACTTGTGCAGTATATTTAGTCAATTACACTTATTTCAAAAAAAAATATACACAAAAAACAAATCTTTTATGCCGACACAACTAACAAAAGCAATAAAAGTTCTGCTACTGATTCATGCTTAAAAAATTAATTTTTATGAAGTTCAACCATACAAGTTTTCCAGAATAATTATTGTTTACCGGGCAATCGTAAAAAGCTGAACCTTATCATGATTCAATTTTATTATCATGCATAGTCGTCAGTTGAAATAAATAAATTAAATTAAATGTAAATTTAATGTTGATATTGATGTTTTAAATTATTGAAATGAGTAGTATTCGTATTACACAGTACACATATCTTAGGCACAGTACACATATCTAAGGTATTATCAGGCGTAGCTAGTAAAATTTTAAGATGGCTGCCCTTTGTGTAAGTACACAGTAAACAAAAACAAATTTGTTGTGATTGTTTGAAATTCAATTTTTTTACTATTGATTTTGACAACATGCGTAGAACTGAACAGAAATGAACACGCTAGTGATATGACCTGTAGTATATGTATCTTGTATCTAAGGTATTATCAGGCGCACCTTGTCGTATAAGGCATTTTCAGGCAAATGTTATTTCTGATATTTTACTCTGTCAAAAGTGAGTAAGCGAATCCAAATTTGTTCCTAAGTACTGTAAAGTCAAACTGAGAATTTAAGCCGATATTGCAGAGATTTTATTTACCTTAATATGCCTTTTAAGTCAATAAATTCATTGGCCGCATTCAGATTTGTATGCTGAGCTATCTCTAATAGTTTAGTATCCATGTATGTTTCTAAACTTAGCAGCTGTACTTGAAATGAGACTGCTTTTTATCTAAAATGTTTAAGGATTCGAATGTCTTTCTTGACAACAGCGAAATATTCGGAAACATCCTAAATAAGACAAATAGCTCAAAAAAAACACAAAACTTTATTTCCAGTATTAGAATTTTGTCGTTGTATGGCATCTACCCGTTCGAGATAAGCTAAAATGTCAATTTTCTCCTGTAGTGAATCACATAAAAATGTGCTTTACACTTAATTTGAAGCAAATCCGTCCAACCGTTTTGGCTCTATATCGATGGATATCAACGACGGACGTCTTTCCGAAAATTCCTTTTTTGGACTCCTCCATCTATAAGTTTTGATTCAAAGTTCAACATTTTTTTTTTTTTTGCACGAATAAGCCGATAAGTCGGACCTAGGATAAATAATGTTCAAAATTGCAAACCGAATAATTTAAGTCGAACACACTTTTCTTTTTGACTCATATTAATTAAAAGGGTGAAATGGGGGAAGAGGGTCAACGCATTATTTTTGAGTCCAGACTGTAAATCAATCAATCAAATCAATTGTATATTTTTTATTAAAATCGATAGAGCCGCATTCGAGATAAATATCTGTCCCCTCCCACCTTCTCATTTAAGAAGGAAGAAGGAGAGTGAAAGTTGAATTTTTGTGAAACGAAAAAATGTAACGCCACATGTGCAACGCTGAGATCATTGATTAGCGAAGTGGTGGGAGGTAGAGTAAAAGTAAAAAATTTTATTGATAGGCTAATATATTTTGTATTGCAATAAATTTGGATTTTTTAATAATCTATATTATTGAAGCAGATAAAAGGGAAAATGTCCTTTTATGTCTTTTTTCTAATTCCGTTTATTAGAATGCTAGAGTTTTGAATTTTGGTGGATAGATAATGAAATTCTAATAATCTTACTAGTTTTAGATTTTTGTCTATCTCCTACTGGTATGGAGACATAAATTATTTTAAAAATGTTACCTCAAAATTGGCTAATTTCAAAAAATTGAATTAAATCAGGAGAGTCTGCTAAAAATTTGAATTATATATGGTTGCAAAATACATAAAACCAAATTAAAGTTGTCATATACAAATTTTTGATTTTGCTGAGATTTTGAGTGTAGGAATTTTTGGAAATAGTCGGAAAACCTACTCAAATAAACTGATTTAAATCTTTTATTTAACAGTGGGTTCTTCAGTCAGTATGTTATACCCTACTAAGACACAAATTTTGGTCGATGTCTTAGTAGGGTATAACAGACTGACTGAAGAGCCCACTGTTATACCTTGGGCGAAACACAATTATTTCTGGAGTTGACGTCACTTGTACTTTTTAATTGAATTTTATTCATTCACTCCACTTAAAACAGAAGTAATTTCAATATTTTAATATTTAAATTTCTTCATCTTCTTATTATTAAATATTTTCCTAAACAAAATTGGAAAATCGAAATCTTATAAAATATAACAATACAGCTGAAAGTTTATTATTCGTTCCATGTTTGCGTTAAAATAAAAAAAAAAACAATGAAAAAACTCAAATAAAATATTTTATAATCAAAATACATATTCAGCCTTATCGGGAATAAAATCTCCCCCGGATTTTTTCCCCCGTATGAGACTCTTCAATCATAAACAATGTTCGAAAAATGGGAAAAAACTCTAATGAAAAAAGTAGACATCGTTAATCTATTTTCCGGTGGAAAATTAATTATGTTTCCCTGAAAAAAAACTCTCCTCAATTTAGTTGGAGAATTTTAAAAACAGAAGCATACTACTACCTATTTTTGAAGGTTTTATAATTTTTTACTTTCTCTAAAGAACAAGTTTTGGTTTCGGTTCAAAAATATAGGCATTTTAATAAAATCCAACATTACGTTTACTTAATAGAAGTCCATCGGTATTGGTATGTGAGGCTGTACGTTCACTCTACAACAAGCTAGAGACTTAACGGGGAAACGGCTTGGAGGATAAATTGGTTTTATTTTACCCGATATATATTTAGTTTTTGTTTCTATACATTTTTAACACATTTTGGAAAAAATGTACTTAAACTTTCGGGTTTTTCCCCCTCGTAAAGTAACACAGTTTTGCAGAGAGAGAGAGAGAACAAAAATATTACAACAACCAAATAGACAAAAAATGCGTTTCCATTACATGAGAATTGAATTTACGAAGAAAAATAGGTATTTATTACCACAAATAGTTCAAAAAATATTTAATTTGATTTCAGAAAACAATTTTCAAACTTTGAGAGATAAATAATTTCAAAATATAAATTCTCTCAGAGTATTTCGAAGCTGATTCGAAGTAATTTCCGGGGGAGATTGAATCCGGGGGAGATTGACGATAGGAGTATTCAACTCCTGGGAAAAGGAAAATCCGGTGGAGAACAATCTTTCCCGGAATTGCCGATATGGCTGAAAGGTAATATCACTAGCGTGTTCATTGTTTAGTTCTGCGCATGTTGTCAAAATCAATAGTAAAAATTGAATTTCAAACAATCACCACAAATTTGTTTTTGTTTAATGTGTACTTACACAAAGGGCAGTCATCTTGAGCTTCGAGAAGCTGCGCCTGATAATACCTTAGATATGTGTACTAGGGTGGAATCTTACCTGATTTGATAATCAATTTTCGTTGATTGTCGTTTTTAAGACAGCTGTCCCTATCAGTTCTATAGACAAAGATAGAGAGAGCAATAGTCAAAACGACAATCAAAAATTTGACAATGCAAAAATTTTCTAAATTTATCAAACATTATTGATAAGAAATACATTTTGGTTTCATATCTGTTGCGTTTTTTTTTAGACTTTTGTATTTCTAAATCAAATTTAATAAGTTGTTTACCATAAACGCTGCTGGCGGTCGGTTGTTCAAATTCGAGTGAAAGTAGTTTATTTTATATTTCGGTACTTCTTTGTAATTTTAAGCATTTATGAAATAATTCCATCCTCACCATTGAAAATTTAGTATGATCTAATTTCGTTTTAACAATGGTTGTCGAAAAAAACACCAGCAGCTTAAGCACTTGTAGACACAGGTCTAATTCATAATACACCTGTGTATAATACAAGTTTGTAAATATTTGTGTTAAAAACTAAAATCTAATTCCTTTTTTCGTGAAGATTTCCCTCTAGATGGAATTCTTAAAAACTAAAACCTTTTGTACCATGTCTGAATGATAATCCTTTGAACATTGTTTAATTGAACAAATAGTTTTCTATCAAAAACTAAAAAAGTGATCAACCGATGAGTGGAGTTTGGGAGTGCTAGAGAATTCTAACAAATAGATGCAAATTTATGACCTTTGACATTTAAATGAAAATTAAATGGAACAATCTGAAATATATTTCTAATTGATTTTGATTGCACTTAACCAGTTCTCTGCTAGCTTTGCAATACTCATCATATTTGTCATTTTCATCTATTTTGTTTAGTTTCAGATATCGACCAACAGGGATGCACCATCTTCTCTGGCGTTACATACTTGGGAGTAGCCAACATTAACGCACCAAAATCAGAGTTGGACATTCACCGAATAATGTGTGATTTGAACACGGGATCGAACTCAGTTGGTCTTAAAGTTTCTGTCAGCATTCCCAATTGTTCTGATGGCCTTGTCATGTAAATACACTTGAATTTTGTTCATTCATATACAGAAATTCAATTTATGTAAATGATTTATCGGGTTTTTTCTGTCCCAAAAAGACTCTATGACGCAGACAACAATTCACTTATATCGTCGTATGAAGTGCAAAGTATAATATTGTATTTTCGTGGTCCAGTTGAGAGTACCGAACGTGGTTGCTTTGCTTTTACTTGGCTGCATAGTGAATCTTTGTTCCGATGTCACGTGTTTCGATGTCACATACCAGAAGCAGTCGACCAAGTTAGTGGTAAGATGGCAAATACAGTTTTTTGTTTAGTTTATTATTGACAAATCTAAATCATCTCTATGTGTTCTAGCATGTTTCACCAAAGCTTTTCGACGTTATCCAGCCAGTCTCACATGCAGTGTTACTTCTGCAGTTGATAGTATAATGATAAATTCAATTACTTCGGACATAAGTGGTAATCCAATTAATTCAGCCGGTTATGAGTTTATAGTTTCACTTGAGATCCGAGAGAAGGTTGCCAAGGCATATTGTGCAGTTCCACGAGGCGATAGATCAAGCTTCAAATTGCGTTGCAGGACCGACAAAGAAGTGTGCATCACAGTCAAACAAACTGCTTCATCAACACTTCAGCCACTTTTCATAGAACGATGTTTTGGAGTTCTCATCAGTCCCGGCAAGCTTGTGCGCCAGGCTGATATGCAATTACTCGATATGGTATCGATGGGATACCAAGTGGCTACCATCGACAACCAAACTCCATTAACACTTAATCCATATCAAATCCGTGCCGAATGGAAAGCCAGCGACAAAGCTTTTGAACAACTCAACTATGAATCTAATAAAACGTTCCTCACCGTAGCTGTGGATCTTGTTATTCGTGGAATACAAGAACCTGTACGATTTGTTATCGAAACTGCGGTCATAATACAGTCACAAACCGAAATTCGTATAATGGATCATTTTACATCTAAGCGTCCCATGTCGTTGCGTTTTTATTTACATTTAAAGAAAACTGATGAATCCTCCTGGGAGGTGGCATCTATTGATCCATCTGAGGAGATATTAGAACAGACACCACAGTCGTCACTTCTCAAATTTGGCATCAATAATTTATCACGAATGGTTCGATCGTCGAGTGTTGTTTCAATTGAAGATGATTGTCCAACAGATTATAGTTCGGATGGAGATGAACCTTTACTCAGTGGTACTGGGGAGGTTTCCAAGGAATGCTCACAATATACCTTAGATGAATGGGATCCGATATTAAAAGAATGGGACACCGAAAAGAGACCTAAAAACCTAGCTCCGCTTGTAAGGCTCGGAGTTCCTGAGGCGCTGAGAGGAAAAATTTGGCAAAAGCTGTCAAATGTAGAAGGAAAAATTGAAATGACCGATATGTATAGGACTTTGATAACAGAAGTAAGTATTAATTTTATTTTAGTTGACAGATAGAATTTGTGGTCTTTACTTTCAAGGTGGTCCGGAACTTCTGTCTTCTTTGTTTTCCTTTTAAAAAAGATGATTTATGTATGTACTATATAATTTTTTTTTCATTTTTAGAAAACAAAATGTGAAACAGTAATCCAACGAGACATCCACAGAACATTTCCTGCTCATAAATGCTTCAAAGAAACAGGTGGATCTGGACAAGATGCACTTTTCAAAGTGTCTAAAGCATATGCCGTGTATGACAGTGAGGTTGGCTACTGTCAGGGTCTGAGCTTCATAGCTGCCAGTTTATTATTGCACGTAAGTAATTTGTTTAAAAATTTTGTATGTTTTATTTTTCTATTTATCAAAATCAATTACTTTT
Organism: Melangyna quadrimaculata; assembly: GCA_949320155.1. Taxonomy (NCBI): domain Eukaryota; kingdom Metazoa; phylum Arthropoda; class Insecta; order Diptera; family Syrphidae; genus Melangyna; species Melangyna quadrimaculata. The sequence goes on along the minus strand of OX439484.1, from coordinate 157,141,731 downwards.
GTTATCAAAAAAGATGCCCGAAGAAGACTCATTTTGCGTGCTGGTCTCTCTAATGTACGACTATCGTCTGCGAGACCTTTACAAGCAAGGCTTTGAATCTCTCTACCTGCGATTGTTCCAACTTGACCGCCTTATCAGAGAACATTTGCCTAAATTGCATGAACATTTCGATCGATGTGGTGTCGAAACTCATATGTATGCATCTCAGTGGTTCCTTACCTTATTTACGGCAAGGTTCCCTTTGTGTTTTGTATTTCATGTCCTCGATGTATTTCTGCTCGATGGAATACCATTGCTATTTCAAGTGGCTATCACTTTGCTTTCAATTTGCGAAGCTGAACTACGTCAACTGGATTTCGAGGGGATACTCAAGTATTTCCGTGTCACTTTGCCCAAAAAATGTCGCAGCTCTAGTCAAGCCCGTAAAATAATGAAAATGGCTTGTGAACGTAAAGTCAAAAAATTAAAACAATACGAAGATGAGTTTTTCATACAGAAGAAGAATGACGAACGCATCGAAAAGGAGGCACAAATCTACGAAGCGAAATTTGGCGAAGAACGAAAGAAATTCCAATCCGAAATTTTGCTTTTGCAAAAGAAAATCGATGAGAATAATGAAAAGGGTATTCAAACCGAAAAAACACACACTGGTATTACACACGATTACAAGCAAATCATACAGCGCCAGGAAGAGGAAATAACACGGCTTAACAAAGTAGTCGATGGGATGTCGGTAAGAAAACGAGTATTATAAACGGTCTTTCTTTAATTTGAGCTGTATTTATTGTGTTTCAGGAAACGATAACAAAATGCAGCGTGTGCTCGGAACATATTCAAAAAGATTCATTGCTCAGGAATGTTCTAAAGTCACAGAAAAAACAAACAGAAGAACCTGCCCTAGGTCCCCTGGATCCCTTCAATATAGCCACACAAAGGATTCGTGAGCTTGAGCTTGAACTTGCTCAGGCAAAACTCGCCCAGGTCGAGGCAGAGTGCAAGAATCAGGACCTTAACCATCAGCTTAATGCCACCCTATCAGAAATTCAAAATAACCGTAGCAGCTGGCAACCATGGCTGTCGAAAACTTTAAATTCTATACAGGAAAAGGTCACGACGAGACGCGATGCCCCCACATTCCAGTCCTACACGAATCCAGGTCCCGATGAAGGCAGCAATCAGGTAGCTTAGGCCTACCGTCGCATTTAAAGAGAGAGCGCGAGACCACCATTAAACACTTGACTTCACCTACTCGTATATTATTGTTGTTTTTCTTTTCTTCTTTTTATGTTTAAGTTTATTTTTTTTCTTTCATTCGAGAATCACAATGTGGAATATTTATGTACCTTTTTTGTAATGTACGTTAGCACGTGTAAAATTTGTTACACGCCATTACTCCGTCATTTATTTTTTGTTTACGTCACCTACTTCACAGCCTTAATTTTGAATTTATTTTTTTTTATTTTGTTTATCTTTTCATTGTTTTTTATAAAAAAATGGAAATAAAAAGCTTATATATTTGATTCATTTGTGACATATAAAAGAAACCAATTGGCAATTTGAGTGTGTGTGGGTTTTTGTTTTTTTTTCTTCCAGGATCACAGAGCATCACTGGTGATGGAACATTCTCCAAAAATGTCGTCTAAATTCCACAACGTACTCAGTCGCAACAGTATTGATATTCTACCTAGGGAACGGCCCATTTTAAGAGACACATTGAGCTTCAATAATTCGAAATAACAACTACAGCAGGACCTCGAATCTCCACACAGTAGAATTCTATCGTACTAAGAACGCTGGAAAGAAATCAAAATGAATAAATTATATGTTGTTTTTGCCTTGAAAATAATATGGGAATCAAAATTATAATTTCTTTTTGTTTTTTTTTTTTAATTTAAATGTTTTTATATATTTAAGTTTATTGGTGCTTTTTTCCCCAAGACAATCCCCAAGCAGAGAGATTGTTTTGATAACTTCTTAGCAAAATACGTTCTGAAATCCTAGATTTGAATTCACTTTTGAAAGCAAAACAGAACACAAGTTAAATGTGTGCACTTGTTTAAAACAAAAAAAATCTTATACAAAATGTTTTTTTTTTTTTTTTTTTGTGTTCCTATTTTAACTGTATGGGCTATTCGTATATATATTTTTGCACTTTAACAGGATTATCAAAAAATAAATGTATTTATTAATAAGATAAAAAAAAGCATGAACATGAGAAATGTATCAAACAAACTAAGTACATAATTACTAAAATATGTAATCTAAACAAATATCTATTTGCAAATAAACGTATTTGATTTCCCATGCTTAAATTGATTTGTGTTCATAGCGTGTAATATTGAAAGAGAATATACAGCGTTACTTATTTAAATACCATAGGGTAAGTTTGGTAAGACTACCCCCGAGTTCAGAAATGCTGCATCCCTGCTAAATACAATTGTTAAAAAATGGTACCATTTATGTAAGTTTTTAGTAAAATTTGATGTCATTGTTGAGAGGAGACGTTAGTTCTTCTAAAATAGTAGAAATGATTTCTTACGGACAATATTTGTCTGCAGAAATGGAAAGTAAACGTTTGGAGTGTTTCTGAATTGCTGGATTTTTTGAACTCTGGGTATGACTGCATTTAGAGCTCAAATCACATTTTTTTTAATGCTTATTTGCAATTTGGGCTTTATAAGTCCAAAATAAACGTTGAAAACATTAGTCTTGCAAAACATATAATTTAAAGACATTTCCAAAATGTTTAAAAGAATGTTTCTTGAGCCTGACTTATCGCTGTCTGATCACAGGGGTCTGCCCAACCACCCCCAAACCCCGAAATGTTCACAATGTACTTCTTACTCCTAGGTTAGGTAAGGTAAGGTGATTCAGCAAGGTAAGGTGATGCAGCAAGCCACACCATCTCACTCGGATCTCAATGAATCCATTGCGTTCCCCGACAGAAGGAAAAGAGGGTATCTTAAAATAGTGTAGACCAATTTAATGTTGTTTTACATAACAAAATCTATAAAAAACATAAAATTGTCCGAGTTTCTGGGAATTGGCAAGCAACTTAGTTCGGCAAACTCGTTGATTAGAGGGCAATTTTTAAATTAAACTTCTGTAATTTTCCGTTTGAATAAATAATTTTTGCTCCAAATGTTTGAGATAGGTTTATGCTGGTTTGAGATGCCATTATGAGTATTTTGATGATTGTGTTAATTCATACCTAAACGCAACATTTGCAAAGCATATGTAAAAAGCAAGTTGAAATTTTAAAACCATATGTTTGCATAGCATGTATGAATGTGACGTTTCGGAATGGACTTTTGCGTTATTTTAATAAAGATTTTACTAAGTTGTTGCTTTGTCCATGAAACAAACAAGTCATATTAGGTACTCCCATCTTGTTGCACCTCGTCCAGTTTCCCAATTCCTTTGTTTTATTCTTTTATATGTTAGAAGAAGGTTGCTCCATTTACGAAGCACTTCTTTTATAAAAGAAAATTGCAGACTGTTTTCTTATATTTCCTTAAGAAATACACCCCAGACGCTTTTTGAGCCTACAGTTTTCATTTTTCCATACTTTTAATACTAGTCCTAAAATAGTTATTTTTTGTCTTTTAGAAAAATATAAATTACTTTTCTTGGAAAAACAAATAAATTAAGTGTAGCAAAATTCCATTGAAGTGCGCAAGATATTATTTCTTACATTTGCTCAAATGCCTTTACATTTGCGCAAGTAAAAAAGTCGAATGCGTTTTGCGACAATCTGCTTTGCAGGGATTTTTATGTTTGCATTTAGGAACTATTTGCTTAGCATAATTTGCGCAAGTTTTGCGTTTAGGAATTTGCCCTTCATTTGCAATGCATCAGCAAAAAAGCATCATCATTTGGTTTTGTATGAAGTTTGCGGATCATATGATGCAAGTTTGCAATAGTGAACACTTTAAACAAAAAGTGATGACGATTTGATGAATTTTTGACGAAAGTGATTAAGCATCATTATTTCATTGTTGCGTTTGTGAATTTACCCATTATTTCAATATGAACATAACCAATTAAACCGAAAAACGGTTATGTGCATGTTTAAACAAATATGGAAAACTAAACTAAGCTGGACATTTTCGAAATTAACGCATTAAAAGCCTTCGGAAAAGTGAAGTTGAGTCCTGGCACTTAAAAAAATGTGTTCTCTGCTTACTTAGCTTTGCAAATAATCATATACAATCTTGTCGTGCTATAAATATTTACAAAGCTCTCCTTGCTGGATTTCGAAAATAAACTGAATTATCGAAAAATAGTTTTGAGAAGGAGAATCCTTTTTTAGAGTTTTTCTTAAACGCAATTAATATAAAAAAAATGAATTTTGAAAGCACAATACTTTTGTTTTCAGTTAAGATTTTAAAAATTCAGTTTTTAACTCTCTACAAAGTTCAATTTTTGGAAAACCTGATTGTGCAGCTAGTTAAAAATAGTCTGCACTTTTTCACAATTTATACTTAATATACATAGGTAGTATAGGGCAAACTTTTGATTCGTATAACAATCGAACTCAATATAATAGTTTATCTTAACATAACCATGATAGAAAAAAGTTAGTCCCGCAATTCTGTTAGTCTGTCTGTACCCCGACCTGCAGCCTAAACCACTAAGGTTATTTGGAAATTCCCTAGCGGTGTAATTGAATATTTTTAAGTTTATAACGGTACCTTCCATACAACAAAAATACAAACAGTTATTTATCTCAAAAATGGCTCTAACGATTGTGACAAAAAAATAATCAGTTACTTTTAGGGATAAGTTATACATTTTGGTATACAAAAAATTTAAATAAACTATCGATATTATGATATTATAATTATATTATGATACTATTGACGAACCTGGACAATCCGACTGTGATCGGGATGTTTCTGTTTCCACTCTCGGAGGAAATGCAACAGATTTCTGAAAACATTTTCCCGGAGACAACCCTATGTCGATCACAATCGAATCGTCCAGCTGTACAATACCATCCATCTCCTCATCGTACATTGCCTCTTCCCGAACGGCTCCGCTGGTGTTATTGTTTTTGAGAGTATGCTTCGTTCTTTTGAGAACACAGTTATATCTGGTCTCAACTTGTGTGGCAGTAAGCTGCACATTAAATTTAAGTTCGATTTGTTTCGCTATGTGGGCCCACATAAGTTTCTTCGTTTTGAACCTTTTTAGTGGACCCAGACAGGACATATTAACCAAATATTCGTTGAGCATATATTTGGTCATTCCTTCGTCCCACTTAAAAATTTTCCTCTTCTGCCGTTTTCAATGCTTCCTCCTTTTCGGTTTCCTCATTTATTAGTTTCACTGACGACTCTAAATAGTCAAAATATTTTATATAAACTTTATTTCATAATAATACAAGCAACTACCTGTGTTTAGGTGCAATTCATTATCAGGTGTTTCTGCAATAGGATTTGATGAGGGTATTTCCTCTTCAACTTCAGTCCGAAGCTCCCCAAACCCATAAAAAGCAGCAACATCCGAAAATTTCACTTCCACTACCTGTCCATCTGAAAATAATGCAATTTTTAATATAATTTTATTTTTTTTTTACATTATTTAAGTACCTTCTTACTTATAAGATTGCGAAGTAAAACATTGCCCCCGTTAGCCACAATGTCACCACTTGCATCAGTCTCGATGATAAAGTCATTCAATTCAATTTCCATGATTTATAATATTTATTTATTTTGTAATATGTTGTTTTTCCGTCAAATTCTATCTGAACCTGCAACAAAACACGGCTAATAACTGTTATAGTACCTTTAATAGAACAGATTTTTTGATTTTCAAATTTCTCGTTAACGGGTTCATCAATTTTGATTATTTTCTTATACAAGAGGTCCTTACAAATTTTAAATTAAACTTATACAATTTTCTAAAAAATAACTTTTGGATTTTTAAAAAAATATTAAATTTTTATTTTTGATAATTAATACACTTGAAAACGGGTCAATGATTTTTTTAATTTTGTGAAAAATTGTTTTTCGCTAACTACTAAAAATTGGGGTACCTAATTTTCAAAAATGTTCGGAAAAATGTATATATAAAAAAATATTTTTTAAGAAAACCGCTCTAACCGCATTTTTGACTTTTTTTATATAAATTCATATTTATCAACAGAAATAAGGTGGTATAATTTTTTTGAGCTCGAGCTATTTAAAATGTTGTTTTTAGCTATTTAAATAATAAATTAATAAAAAATTACATATAGCCCTATTGTGAATTTCACACGGAAAATATTTCCCCCGAAAATGTTTTGTTCGCCCGGATTTTTAAAAGCTATATTGTGAGTTTCACTCTCCATTTTACTAAGTGTGCCCTCGTTCGCCACCAAAAAATTAAATGGAAATCTTTTCGCCCGAAACTCACAATAAGGGAACAGTGAAATCTAATTTTTCCGAGCGGATTTTCTTTCACGTGGAACTCACAATATTTAAACTTTTTTATAATAATAATAATAATTTTTTTGTACTGAATAATAAATTACATTTTCAACTTCTAGCTACGTTACACCCCGACTCTAGCTACGGCCATGAACGATGTCCATAATCCAATCCAATCCACAATCTGATTTGTATGGATATGTCATGCTTGGACATGGATTTTTGCGACTCCATTGGATTTTTTTAGACATGTTCCATAGTCCGGCCATCGTTCATGGCCTGTGGAGTCGGGGTGTTAAAGTTGTTAGCTACGAGAGCAAGTTTGTTCGATCGAGTCGTGCAGTTTAATCTATAGGAACTGATATTCTTAAGCCTCAACTACATAGGCCTACTTTTGTACAAAAGTACAAAAGTGAGAAATTAAAATGCTCGCCAAAGAAACATGCTTGCAAAAAAAAACATATGGAAATAGTTTTGACATATAAATTAAACCACCACGCACCATTCTCCATTGTTTTTTTTTTGCAAGCAGGTGTCTTCAGAATAGATATTTATTTCTCACTTTTGTACAAAAGACGGCCTATGTAGTTAAGCCTTTATAAATCAAATTTTATACGGATTAAAATTACGTATTCGTTTTTCCAAATTCGTATTCCATACACATTCGGTTTTCATAATTGTGGCCTAATTTTAACATTTTGAATGTTATGAAATGAAATGAAAAATGGCCCCAAATTATGAAAACGAACCCCAAGCCTGAAAAAGGCCACAAAACCATGAAAAATGGCCCCAATTTACAAATTTTAGTTTTTTTGTTTCATTTTATGTTAGGGGCCATATTTATCTTTTGTAGTTATGAATTGAGACGTTTGGTGGCGAAGAATAATGTCCTAAATGTTGCTTTGCTGAATTTCAAAAGGCGACCAACAGTCCGATAATGTCGATGAAAATTACCTATGCACAAAAGTCCTGGGGGGGCATCATCACGTAAATCAAAAACGATCGAGCGATATCGTTTTGACTATACATATAGCTGTCTTTATTTTTCTCTTAGCAAAATGTTTACACACAAAACAACAACAAAAAAAAAATGATTATACAGAATTTTGTTTGTGTTTTCTGTGTAAACATTTTGCTGAGTTGCTTTACACTCTCTCAGAAAACACGGCTATAATAAAATGAAATTCAACAACAAATTATAAGCATACAATTAACTAAATCACCAATGTGCCATACAATTAGTTGAACTTCATTTATTGAACACATCCCTACATAAGAAAGAGACCTATATAATAACACCATTCGCCGTTTGGCCTTGGCCAAACACAACCAGCAATATTCCATCGACCATTTTCTTCACCTATTTCGTTCATTCTTCGTTTTGTGATTAGTTAGTTCGATTTGAGCATTCTCTTCGTGAAGAAAACAAATACTAATTCGTGAAAAACGCATAACGCAAGTCGTTTCGACCAACACGCGCAATTTTTTTTATCAAAAAACATTCAATTCTTTCCGAATTCTATGGAAAATAAATTGTTAACACAAAAAAAACATACTTTAGCAAAGAAAGATTAAATGTAAAACTAAAAATCGAAGAATAAACTTAACGGAATGGGCCAAGGAAGCGTGTAAAAAAAGGCCAGTGTCTACCTTTTTGGTTTCCTCCTTTTGTGAAGATGAATTCTTTGCTTTGAAAGCATTCAGTTGAAAAAAGTTTATAAGAAAAAGTGAAAAAAAAGATTAATTAAATTTGTGGTGCTGTCATATTAATAATATTGTATGAAATTTTCAAAAATAAATTAAAAATCTAGAATTTATTTTATATTTTGGAAGCCTCGTTATCGAGAAACGAGATCAAGTTCGTTCTTTCATTGTGAAGTGAGGTGAGGTCGGAGGTGTTCTATTGCGTGACATATTTTCGTGTTAATCTTATCATCCTACGCACGTCCAAGATTTGTTGAAATTATATCTAAAATAGTGTTGAATTCTGCTTGATAAATTCATAGACAACAACCACAAAATAATCAAAAGAATTAATAAATTAGTTTAAAAAAAAAATTTATAAAAAAAATAAAAAATAAATCTAACTTTGATTGTGTGCGTGGCAGCAAGTGTGTAAACACAGGAAAACCCAAAAACAATACAAATATCGTTCGCGTGTGCAACGATAACAAGTTTTCGTCATCGAAAACACATCCTATTGTCCTTATCCTTCTTATTCGTACACGATATTTCTGTTTCGATTTACACACTTTCGCCGCAAAATAATAATAATTGTTCTTCGCCGTGGTGGTAGTGTCGCGCGCGTTGAGAACGTGTTTCACCAGAAAGGACAATAACAAAAATATACATTTTTTGCTAATAACTTTGTGATAGTCGCTCATCAATATAACTGAACTGAATTTTTGTCTGTTATCACATCGATATACAATAACATACAGTTGTAAAGTTTGCTTGATAAAGCTTGATTGAATCACATTCATTGATAATAAGCACAATGGCTGATGTTAGTGATGTGACTGACGTTTTCGATTTGGAATTGCACGAGGAAGAGAATCATCGAGACTCGGATGACGATATTATCGAACTTGATGATGTAAGCACTTGTACACACATAGGCAATAAAATATAACGCTTTCTCGCTCATTCAACGTGCATTTCCGTTATATTATATTTTGCAATTTATGTATATACATAATATTATTCACGTGCAGCTGCACTAGAGTAAACATTGAGTAAAACTATAAGAAACGGTTTTTTTCTGCAGCATGCGCGGCGCGGGTTGTGCTTTTTTTATTGATGTCGCTGTTGGCCTTATAATATTTTTTCACACGATTTATTGTTCTACAACTATACGAGTACGAAACATGCAGCACTTTTATAAGTGTGCAATTTATGTATCGTTGTTTCAGCATGCGTGTAGGTTAAATGAGAACGAGGGAGATGGAGCATGACCGGGATTTTATTGTTTTGTCTAGACAAATTGTCCAGAACTGCTTTTTTTTATTATTTTCTAATTTGGATTTCATGGACAAGAAAATGATGGAAAAGGGATAATGTTCATAGCTACAAATATGTTCTACAATGTTTTGGTAAAACCTAGTACTAGTAATATAAAAAAAAATCAAGGTGTAGGTACCTACATAAATAATAAGTCTACTATGCTGTGACCTGTGATACTAGTTCGCACATACACACCTATCTACCTAACCTACTCCTACTAGGCTAGGTTAATTCTTTTTTCTTATGGAATTCCACCTGCCACATGCATTGTTATTTACTCTTTTTGAAATTTGAACCTGTTCAGCAATTCAACTTGAAACTGGAGCATGCAATCTAGTTAAGCCTTTATAGGTAGGTATATGAATTAATTAATGATTCAGTAATATTTCTTCGTATCATACATACAGGTACCTATGTAGGCACCTACCTATTTGTAAAATTAAGACTTGAGGAACATATCGGCTATAACGACATTTTATAAGTAATAATGGTCACTCGCTTTTTTTTAATTCATTTTCACTATTGTACTTACCCACCTATACGTCGTCGATTTGTTGTCTATATCTACTTTTGGCATATAACGACGAATTTCTGATAAATAGGTAGATAGGTAGTTTGAGTTCCAAAATTTTAAACAATAAGCTCTGATGCGCAATATAGAAAGCACTTAATGCAGAGAGTAGGCACCACATACGAATTAGTCAATGAAAATAAATTGAATGTTTGGCATGTACCTAGTTGTAGCTACCCAAGGTTGTAGCTACCCAAGTTATGTGTACTGTGGTAACTACCTACGTTTCGGTTGCATTTAGAAACAAAATGTTCACGTTTGTGTTTTTGATTTTTGTTTCAAACGCCTAGTGCATTTCTTACTCAAATATTTTCGCTTCCGTCGATTACAACAACAAAATGAAGAAAAATGCAAACATAAAGTGCCTGAAAGGTTAACTGCAAATTTGAACTTGATTTTCTTAAAAATCCTTCAACTTAAAAAAACATCGACATTCATATTTTTATCGCGATCGCTACCCCTGATGGCTAAGGTAGGTTTAGCCTAAACTTTATGTAGTTAAAAGAAGCAAATTCATCGCAAATTTTAACTTAAAGTGGGATAAGGAAGATGATCCCGAATAGTGTGAAATCTATCGAACCCACATAAAAGTCATGGTTTTATTTGATTTGTAATGAGTTTATTAGGGCTAGAGAAGGATGTTCACGATGTTAGACAACCCTACAGAGCGAAACCGGAAAAAGTTCAAACAAACTAGAAATCCTTGTAAAGGTCATAAGGTATTGGACGAACCAAATTTTTCCATGACCAAAAATTGATACAAAAAATACTAAAATGTCCCAAAAGTAGTAAACATCTTTGGTCATTTGTAAAAATAACGTACGAAATACTGCTTCGGTTCCAGCGCCCGTCTTCAGTGACAACCCTTTTTTCAACTCGAAAGATAGAGCCAATTTGATATCAGCACACTTTGCTGTCAATGCAAGGCTGCCAGAAAGTTTCCTCCAGTTCTTTGGAGAGTAATGCTGGATTTATATGTATCTTTGTCTCATTTCGGCAAAAAAAAGGGATGCAAAATTAAAACTTACATTTGTTGGATAGAGAGATAATATCAAAATGCAGAAGATCTTCATACATGAAGTCCCATAATGCAGATATGAAGACGAACATGTTTATCTTCTGATGTTTCTCTTCCATACGCTCGGATTTCTGGCATGCATCTATCCCGCTCTACTTTTCTTCATATTTGCAGACAAAGATACATATAAATCCAGCATAAACTATTTTATGCGACAAATCTTCTTTCACACTTGTCCAGTTGCTAGAATTCTGAGAGATAGTCTTTCGCTGACGACAGTTCCCCAGCTTCTCATATTCTCACTTCTCATATATTGAACGGCAGCGTATGAGTTCATTCAATTCTGATCTCGACAGCATTTTCGACTGGAGAATCAAAAACCCTGTAGAATCTAATGCTTCAGAAACTCAATACTGACTCATGTCATTAAAACGAAACCCACCCACAATGCCGCTATCCAGGAGCGGCACTCGCTTCGAGGAAATTGAACACCTTCCAGTTCTTAGTATGTTCCAGTTCTTAGTATGTGTGTCAAAGACTATCTTTTCAGGAATGAGCACATATCTTACGTCGCCAAAAACTAAGTGCTAAGTGTTTGTTTTCCCTGAAGATGCAAGAAATTTGTCTCCACTTCTCATGTTGAGACAGGTTCTCCAAAAACGTACTTGACTCTATTGGATACTATATGTTAAAAAAGAGAGCTTTAAAATTGATAAGCGATAGAACTTAAACAAAAGAATTTGCATCTCTTCACCACCGACGCAATGTTATATGTAACTTATTCTTTTATCGCTATTTTTATAAACAGTGTTCTTTTGATATAGCCAGTTGCATTCCTCCCCTAAAACTATTCAACCGTAATACTTGTACTTTTACCAATGCCCATCAGTTTACCCTTGAGTCCGATTTTAGACGTACTGTTAAGATTCTTTCTTAAGGCCCCCCACTACAGAAATGTGGAATGCTTTACCCGGCTTCGTTTTCCCTTCCAATTATGATATTCAAACAATTAAAACCAATGTGCAATGGTTTTTCCTTTTAAGTCCCCACCAACTTCCCTAAACGCGGGTCGTCATAACCCCTTTAGTATGGGTCAAATTAAAAAAATAAAAACTACCTATCTATCTGTCTAACTAGGGTTGATTTTGACAGCTCGTGGCAGCCATATTGTTTCTTTTACTTTCTGTCAAAATATCGTCTTTTAATCAGTTACTAAAGACAAATGATCATGCTAAATAACAGCGTCGAGCAACACGTGCAAATGATAAATCTTAATTATCAAAATGGGTGTTCTGTTGACCCCAATTTTGGTCGAAAATCTTCTTTAGCGATGAGGCCCATTTTTGGATGAATAAGCAAAATTGTCGTATTTGGGACGACACCAATCCACGCGAAATTCACGAGGTGCCAATGCATCCAAATAAAGTTACTGTTTGGTGTGGATTTTGGGCTGGAGGCGTCATCGGTCCATACTTCTTCGAAATTGATGCTGGCCAGACAGGCCATCACCGTCAACGGCGATCGCTATAGGTCGATGATTTCAAACTTCTTTTGGCCTGAATTGGATGGTATGGACACCGAAGACATATTGTTTCAACAGATGGCGCTACGTGCCACACAGCTCAAGACACAATCGATATTCTGCACGAGCGGTTTCATGGCATCGTTATCTCGCGCCAAGGCGACGTCAATTGGCCACCAAGATCGTATGATTTGACCCCTTTGCACTTTTTCTTGTGGGGCCTTCCGTCTCTTCCGGTGATGTTGGGCGGCCAACATCACCGGAAGAGACGGAAGGCCCCACAAGAAAAAGTGCGGATTTTTTAAGCTTATTGGTATTAAAAACAATTTTTGCAGAGCTTCCGAAAGCTTTCGAGATTTCTCGTATCACTCTTATGCAAAGCTTTAATGGCCTCACACTGGCCTTCGGTACAGTGTTTGGACCTTCGCATTACTAGCAATAAATAATGCAAAAAATACCTTCATTCAAAATGTTACCTCATTAATCACATTTCAAAAGAAAAATTGACAATTTTTTAATTTCTTTTGTTTGAAATTGCTACTTTTTTGACAGCTTTAAGTTAACAAAAAAAAATTGAGTGTGTCAATTATTGAGGAAACGCCCAAAATTATGCATTAGTTAGACAGGTCACTGAAAAACCGTTAGCCCAGTATCACTTTTTCGTAACATGATCGGCTAATCTAAGAACGAGGGGTAGTCAAGCTTAAAAGTAATGAATGTTGCTATTCAGCCCTATCACAAATTCCATCGCAATCGGAACCTTTTTACGAATCCCGAAAAAAATATCACCCAATCCGTTCATTGTGGCAATTTGAATAGGATTTTCCGCTACTGATTCTGTGATCCGTTTGTAAGTGGTTTGTAACAAGTTTCCGATTACGATGGAATCCGTGATAGGGCTGATTATTTTGACCATAGCTGTAGGTAGAATGTACCTAACCTACTCAATGCAATTATTTGATCTTTGCCCCAAAAATGCAAAAAGTTTCATTTTGTTTTGGAAAAAATGACATTTGAAATAAATTACAACTTTGAACTCCAAAATCACGTCCTAACCGCCAGTTTCCTGTTTGTTGATGGTTAGTGCTCGGTATTCAAACTATTTTTTGCCTTAATATTCCTTTTTTAGTAAAGTTCTAGATGTTTGCTGTTTTCTTAGACTTTACTAGACATGAACAATGGCCCTGGTGAAGAATACGTAAATGTTAACAAAAAATCACTGCAGTCGAAGAAAAAACTGATTATTAATTTGATTGTATTGTAATTTTGGGCAGCTATATATACGTATCGTATAGGTATACTCAGCGCAGTCGGAATGATTCTCTAGCTATAGAATATCTTAAGTGATCCATAGATAGATACTTATTTCTTTTTATTATACTCGCCACAGCTACTTTCACACATACTAAAATAAACCAAAGAAGGTACATACCTTAGTATATGAATTTTCTGGAAATAAATTTCCCACTCAAGGTTGTCAGGTAGATAACCTTGTTCTAAATTGCAATCGTTACAGTAATCATCGCTAATGAGTCTGTCGCATGGTCAAATGTCTGCCACTGAACCGCATTTAATCACACATAATTTTTAGAACGAACAATGATAAGTATATTTGTATGTAGGTATTTATTGCTTGAAAGATTTTTGTCTTGTAAGGCCATTATAACACTGAATCAAGGACTCCTCGGAACTCAGAGTGTGTGTGGGTTTGTCATTTTTGTTTTGTTTGAAAACAAAAACTCCCATACTTCTTAGGAGGACATTTCTTTTCTTCTTACTACACAATTCTACCCTTTTTTTTGGAGATACAAATTCTGATGTGAGAATCTATTTTTATAAAAGGAAATGCGAATACAAAACATTTATTACAGAATGTTCATTCCGAAAGTTCTATGTATGTTGAATTTGATATTTTGTGTTGTGTATTCAGGTGTATATATACATTCAATAATGTATGCTATTCTAGTTCTATCTACATGAATATATTCGTTTTGAAATTTGTATTTCTTAACGGAACACCCATTAAAATTAGATAACAAAACTCCAAGGCTAAGTTCATAAAAATTAAGAACACTGTACCTATGTGGTCTGCGGTTGAGTTGTATATTGGGCGAATTCTACACAGACAACAAAAAAAAAATCCAATGAACAACGAAATACAAAAGCAATAGAAGACATTTTTTTTTACTTTAACCGTTTAGATGTTTTTCGTTCAAGCTTTCTTAGAAATAAACCTATGTTTGTATGTATTTAAAAGGTATTAACATATACGCGTATAACTTGCTTGTTATAAAGCAAAATATCAAATTGTGTTTTACCTTCAAATGTATTCGTAAAAATGTGAACCGTGAGCAAAGACAAAGTAGAGAAATATTATTTGATTGGAAAGATGAGGTCAATAAACAGACTTTGGAACAATCAAGGTCAATAATAATAGGAACACCTATATATTCCTATATGTAGTTATGTTTTTGTTTTGTATTATTATTGGTAGACAAGAAAAGACAGTTGCAGCCTTGACTGGCTACTCACATAATATTTAGTTTATTGTTAAGGGAAGTTACAAGCATGGTTCGATCACTCAGATAATCGATATGTTGCAGTACAATGGTGGCATTTCCCACAAAAGATATCCACCTCGCCTATTGCTCATTGAACCTGGAGTTTTAAACGAATTACAGCACGATCCACGCTGTTCTTCCGGCCAGAGGATGCGGCAAAAAGTTCTGCAGTGCTGTCGTCTACTAAAAATGCGAGACAAATGTTTCTGGTGAAAAATATTCATTAAGAGCCAATTATTTCCACCGTTGTAGTTGATCTGTAATTTGTCCTTCCCAGGTTTTTATTAAAAGCTTCTTAGCAACCAAAATCGGTTATATTGTCAATTTCGATTATAAACAAACTCAAGTTATGAATTGTTTGATAAAATTTTTTAACATACACGTTGGAGATTAATCAGCTCCACTCATTTTTGAAAAGTGATTGGCTGTGAACAGACTGGCGCTAAGACTTTTATCTCGAAAGCGTCTAGGAAATTGAAATTATCCAATCAATATGGGAGTAGGATAAGAATAACTGGTAATTTTTTGTAGGAAAAGCTAACAAGTTTTAATAAGGTTTATGGATTTAAAGATTATTCGAAAGTAATTTCTGTTGTAGGATTTAAGCCATTTTGAGTTACTTCTATTGACCAATGGTTGTTGAGGTTCAAACAATTCCAGAATGTACCTACATAGTTACTCTATATTTCGTTTATTAAATTGCAACCCCATGTCCAGTTAAACCTCCATTAGGCGGACAGCGACGGTGACAACATTTGTGTCCGTTTAAGGGTGTTCTCCGTTCCAGGGAAAAGGGAAGACATATTTTTCCTGTTTCCTAAGTCCTATCAATTTCATTTTTGTAAATGTACTTTGAAATACTTGACTAAAATGGAAAGAAATTCAGAGAAAAGAGACGGGCATAATATTTTTACTCATACAAAATAACCTAAAAATGTCTCTGTGTACGCTTTGAATTACAAAAAAAAAGTATTGATAAAAATAAGGGTAGAAAATAACATATAACTGAAGTTTCGCCCCCCCCTTAACAGAAATAAATTAACCAAATAACAGCTGGTATTCTTGCCCGTGTTCGAGTGTCCGCATTAAGTTACATAAAATGTATAGAATTTTAATCCTAGATCCACGGTCGCGAGAATTTGTGCGTTTAATAGATCTGCCGGCTAAATGGAGCTGTCCGTAATAGGAGGTCCTACTGTACTTGTACACATTATGGTGAATTTACATGCATCTTCGTCTGACTTCTGCAAAAAAAGGGGATACAAAATTAAAATTTACAATTGTTGGGTGGAGATAACACCAAAATGCAGAAGATCTTCGTACATGCAGATTATAGGAAGTGCCATAATGCAGATATGAAGACGAACATGTTCATCTTCTTGATGACATCTGTCGCGCTCTACTTTTCTTCATATTTGCGGACGAAGATACATATAAATCCAGCACCAGCATTATTCGGATCGCCCGGTAATGTCATCTACATAGTTAAATAGAAGGTACACTACGATGTTATGCCCCTATAAACTAATTGCTGCCTTTTTGCCAACCTTCAAGAATATATAATCTTTCAAATGTTGACGCAATTATTTATTTCTTAACAGCAAAACAAAATTTTCTTAAATGTTAGAAAGTATTTGAAAAGCACCCTAATTGGACATTACAAAACCATAGCCGGTACTGCGGTTGTCGATGTTTTATCGATAAACGAAAACCATCAATCAACGATCGAAAAATCGTCATTTTAACTACTGTCCGTAGGTGTCCATAATTATCTATTATCCGATCTCTTGATATTGAATTTTCAAAAAAAAAAAATTCAATATTTTTTTAAATATCCAAAAATTATTTTTTTAAAAATTGTATATACAAAATTGTTAAAATTGTAAAGGACCTCTTACACAAAAAATTTGGTTTAAATCGGTGTAGCCGTTGACGAGAAATTAGAAAACCAAAAAATTGGTTGTATGACAGGTACCGTTAAAAACCGTTATACATTTTTTTCTACCAAAATATTAATTGTCGTAATTACAGTAGCTCGTATTTTTTTTTTTTTTTTTTCAAAATCGTTAGAGACGTTTTTGAAATAAATCATTTTTTGTATATTGGTTGTATGGCAGGTACCGTTATTTTTTGAGATAAAAAAAAAAATTTTCAATTTCCCCTCTAGGTGAAAAAATCTTGCGGTAGATTTTAATATTTTGGATGCAACTATGTAGGTATTTAAAGTTGGGATTTTAATGATATTTGAAATCGATGATTTTCTTACTACTAGATTTAGTACGTATGTATTATATACATAAGTACACAACATTAAAGTCTCTCTCAAACCAACGTGAAAGTGAAATATTCGCTTAACACAGGTTTTTGTTGTTATTTAGCATTGACTATCTGTACATTTTTCTATTTTTGCGAATGATTCGCCTTGATTTCGCTTTGGTTTAGGAGGGTCTCGAAAAAAAAATTATAAACAACAAATTTAAGTTACTTTAAAATTTCGCTCTTTGCTTCCCGCTACCTCAAAAAAATTAAACAAAAATTGAGTTTATTCTTGTCTCAACAACCAAGCAAAAAAAAGGAGCAGTTTTTGTCACCATAAGAAAATGTTTCTGGGTTAATTATTTTCAAAAAAAAATGACCTTAAGCAATTTAAGCTGATACCTCCCTTGAAAAAAACTGAAAAATGTTTAAAAATTGTCTGTCGAGAAATTGAAGGGTATAACTTTAGCAAAATAAAGAAGCATTGACAGGCGTTAAATGTTCCCGCGCAGAAAAACATTCTAATTTTCAACATGGCACTAGAGAGTTTTAAATAGATTCTGGGAAGGCCCTAGCATGGCTGAAAAAAAAAAATAAATCGGGTGGCACAACGGCTCATGAAGAACCAGGGCCTAGTGACTAACAACTCGCAACCATTCCTGTGTGCGCCTTTCGACAGGAATGGAAGGGACCTACAATTTTATGCCGAATCCGAACGGCTAGGCTAGAAGCACTTATTCGTGACAAGTGATTACTCTTGGAGGATTTGTCAATTCCTCGCAAGAGGCAGTAGCCCTGAAAAAAAACTCTTTTAGTTTTTAGGTGGACGAGGCTGGGAAGCGATCCCAGACCTCCAGCGTGACAGTCGAACGCACTAACCATTACGCTACGGGCTACTACCTAGCATGGCTGAGTAATGGCCAAAACTAGGGCCTTATCGATTATGAACCCTTTTGCCTCGTCAGAAAAACCACTCTAGGCCCCGGACCAGCAAAAACTAGATTTGTTCATATTTTTGCTAGAAACATTAAAAAAGGGTAATTTAGTATCGGTTGTGATCCGATAGTAAAAGAACTCAGATCCAAAATAAAAACCTAAATAATTAAAATAATAGCGCAAATTTAATACGATATTAAAGCAAATTTAGTATGATACTGGGCATTTTTGTAAAATACTCTTATTACCATATTATTTGATTTAGTATCGTGTACAAAAATGCGCTTAATCTAAACTACATCCCACCACAAAAACAACCGGATGTGAACCACTTGGGATGAACCATCTGGTATTAAGTAAATATAGATTAAGACAGTAAATTATAATTTTTGGTTAATTTTAATGAAAAGTTCAAAAAGCCTTTGGCGGGGGTGGGTGGTTGAAAATAGAGATTTTCGAAATTAAATACCTATATGATTATCTTGGTAGGATTTGCAAGAGCGTAAAATTTTATTTTTTTTAAACCAAAACTGACCAATTATAATAAAAGTTAAAATTTGTATTTTTCGATTCATCGATTCAATTTGTTTAGTTAAAATTTTGCATATGTATCAATAACGATAGTGCTTAGTCTGATAGGATACCGAAAACGTCCAACAAGTTCTTACTAGCGAGAACCTTCACGAGAGTATGAAACGTTTTCCTCGTCTAAATTTTACTTACTGAAAACTTGCAAGGGCTTGACGTATATTTGACAAGTTTTCCTCGTCTAGATTTTCCCTAAAGAAAACTGATTAGTGCCATGTCAAAACTAGACAGAAACTGGGCATTTTTCCAGCCGGGTTAAAAGTATTTAAAAATAAGCTTCTAAAAAAGAGTGTGTGTCTTCTAACTTTGTACACTTACTGTTATTGTAATACATGTGTATAATATGTGTTTTCGTTAGATTGTGTTAGTGTTATTATTAAAAGAGAGCACCAACAAAAAAAAATCTTGTATTAAAAACATGTTTATGAATTAAATAAAATTTGGCTACAAAAAAAAAAAAAACACAAATATTTTTTGTACAAACACACCTAGACATGAATGAACTTTGTTTGGTACCTACCTACACCTACATATATTATTCAAAGCTATAATTTTAACTTTTTCTGATGAATTATTTTTAAATAACAATTTTAACATGAAATGCAAATGACTTAATTATAGCATTTTACAATATATCAATGAAAACGAAAAGATTTTAAATGTCTAGTCACGGTTTTTAAATAAATATTTTCACAAATTGTATGGAAAAATACAGAATGGAGATTAACAAAAAAATCAAATAGGTATATAAACAATATAGGTAGTTATTCCCCGATGAGATAGCTGTGAGTTATGGAAAACACTATAGGTTGTTAGTCACTTTGGGGTTAAGGATGATGGGGACGTAATAATAATTAATCTTTTTTTTAAATAAGGGTGTTTAAATACATAGTCAAATAGTTTTTTTTGTAATATAGCGTTTTTAATCAAAAAGTTTTCAACAAAATTATTTTTTGCGCAAAAAAACATTACTGAAATAAAACAAAAGCTCCAAAAATAATATGGGGACTCGTCTCTATCTATTGGAACAATCTACAATTGGTTTAGCCAATTTCGATGCGGACGCTGCAGCACAAATGACGCAGAATGCTCTGGCCGCCGGATTAAAGTCGCCAAACCGGAAATAATCGACAAAATCCACTATTTAATATTGGATGATCGGCGAGTGAAGGTGAGGGAAGTCGAGGATGCTACGGGCTTATCACACGACTCGGTAATTTCAATTTTACACAAATATTTGTATATAAAAAAGCAGTCGCAATGGCAAAATTGCATACATTAAGGTACGAGTTACTCTGTCATCCTGCTTATTTCCAGATTTGCCCCCCCCCCGCGACTATTTCTTATTTCCAATCATGAAGACATTGCTATTCCAGAATGGTTATTCCAGAAAAACAAATAAATATTTTGAGTATGACTAAAAGACCTATTTTTTGGAGGGAATACAAAAATTAAATAAACGTTGGATGAAGTGTATCGAGCTAAAAGGAAATTATTGCGAGAAAAACAATTTTTTATCTGAAAAGAGCGTTCCTTCTTTCAGGGATTTATTGACCCGCCCTCCTAAATTCTGTTGTGTTGGAATTGAAAGTATACACATAATTATGTACATGGCTTTTCCTGCTCAACCATGGAAGAACCTACATACAGTCAATCACATTTTCGATCGAGTGTTATATTGTTGTTTGGAAAAAAATCACAAAAGGTTACTTGTAAAGCATTTAAGAACTTTTGAATAGTCTATTTTCCTTGACTATTTAAGCTGAATGCTTTAACAATGCCAATTTCATCTTATCATTTTTGTGAGTTCTTTATAGAAGACAAGTTGTAATGAACAAGTTTATAATTTAACTACTTCTTTTTTGCAAAATGGATATAAAACAGTAAAGGTATGTAGGTAAATAAGGTATATAATTTTCACCTTTTGGCAAAAAAATTTTTGGACCTTTCCTGAAAATTAAGACAATTTATTGTATTCCCTTCCAATTCCATTAAAAATTAAAGAAATCAGCCCGATCCTAAAATAAAACATCAAAAAGCTATTGCAGAACTTCATAGACGTCGAGAAAGTTCCATAAGCTGTAATTAAGTACTATGAGCAAGTACAGAAAACTGTTGGATATTACCGGTTACGACACTTAATATCGAAAGATCCGTTATCACTACTACATTTGGCAACACCGTATAAATGAAACAGAACCTAGTAGTAACTCAAGGAATCGATGTCAGCCCATAAACCGTAAGAAAAGTTCCCAGGCAATCTGGAATCAAGAGAAGAGCAAAGATAAAAAGCCTTTATTGACGGATCACCATCGTTTGCAAAAAATATCACAACTACACCATAATACTTTCTACCAATCATTAATGGTGTGAGTGACTGTATATGTTTGTAGTACGTGGCAAATATTATTCAAGTAAGGGTCTGCATGTTTTTGTTCGGCTAATGGGAAGAACTACTGAAGAGATTCTCTTCAAAGTTATCATAAGGGAGTAAATATAGAATTTGTAATAAATTTAATAAATAAATAATTTTAAATGAATAAAAAAAAAAAAATATTCAGTACAGGTTTCATCCTGACAAAAGGATATCAATAGTATGTCCCTTTCTTTGAGCACTTACAGTGCTGCCGTAGTAAACATGATAAATTGATTTTAATTTCAAATAATTTTCCTTCGGAGAACTTGAAGCTATTTTTTATGTTAATATTTGCAACAAATTCAAAATTCACAAACAAAACTTGTTACTTTTGATTTTTCTTATCATCAAAGCAATTTTTTTTTTGGTCGGTACTAAGAATTTAAAATTGCTTAGCTTAACCACACTTAAAATCATTTACTGATCCGAACTATTCAAAACGCCATTTGTTGCAAGACAAGAGGAGGGGAAGGATAAGAAGTTAGTGTGGAGGTAGGGTAGGAAAAAGGAATAGGTAGGAAACAAAACAAAAAAAAAGCACCACTAATAAGGAATCTGATGATTGGTGTGGCAGCCATGAAATTGCAATAATTCCAGCCAAATACAATGGTGGTAGCCCACTCAAGTGGTTGTTGAACATTCAAACATTCATAAAAAATGCAACCTCACCTGCAAGCAAAAACATAAATCAGGCCAGAGAAATCAAAATGACACTGGACGGACTATCACCACTCCAAGGGCGCTGCGAGTATTGGTGCAGTGGTGGCTTATACCCTCCCAACCTAGGAATCCGGCGGCCATATGTTTGGATTCCCCCAAAGATGGTGGATTGCCGGCTTCAGATCATACAATCTTCACCAAAAGAACTCGGCTACCTTAGGCACCCCTGAAAATTTAGTCTTCAGTTATTCATGTTTCGTTTTAACGAAACAAAGAAACGAAAAATTTTAACCATCACCGGCGTTTACTGAAGTTTTATTTAACATTAAATTGTATTAGTATAATACTAGAAGTGACTAAAAAGGGACTTATTTGTTCAAAAAGGTCTAAAAATCCTCAAAGTTCCTTACCAAAAGGAAAAACTCCAACGTGGCAATGGTTACTCCGATTCATTTTGCTTAGTTTGAATACACACAAGACATAGCGAGGGTTGATTTCATGAATAATTCTGCACTTCGCCGTCGGTTTGAACAAGATTACAAAACCTATTTGTAGGTTAAGTGGTTCTGTTTTGTATTTCATTGGTAATTTCTCTAGTTCAGTGACATGCGGTCATCAACAGGCACCAGTGGATTTCAAAAAAATGTTCCCATAAAGCCTGTTCTGACCATTTTTGTTGGACAGGGAGGCAGATACTTACAAATCTCAACAATTCTAGTGAGCGGTTCAGTATGAATGTAGAAGAAGAATTTTCTGCCGATTCCAAACGACGGAGGTCAGAAGCACTTCTCCGTGACAAGAATTTCTAGAGGATTTGTCATGTCACAAGAGGAAGTTGTTAACCGTCAACATATTGCTTTTTTAGGTAAGGAAGAATAGGTTGGGGATCGATCCATATGCCTCTATGCGACGGACTACTGGAAAGAATTTTGAACAGATAGCAAAAGCTATTAGCCCTCTGGCCTTACAAGGCCTTACCCCACCCCTCCCCCAGTTTCTTAAAATTGTACGATATTTAGAGACGCAAACCGTTCATAGCGTATTTCGTGTATTTTTTTTGTATTTTATAGACACCTATTCTCAAAGCGGCACTGGTAGTGAGGCCCGATATGGCTTCCTTGTCTAATTTGTTTCCACTGATAACTAAAATAATCGAGGCCTTTTTGAACTTGTTTTTTCTCAGGAAATACACATAAGATCATAATGTACAGTACATACATACAAACATACAAATTTAACCTAGTCTTGCTCACAGTACACATATATCTAAGGTATTATCAGGCTCAACTTGTCAAATTTCAATATGGCTGCCCTTGTGCACAGTAGGTACACAGTAAACAAAAACAACTTTATGGTGATTGTTTGAAATTCAATTTTTTTTACTATTTATTTATTTTGACAACATGCGCAGAAGTGAACAAAAATGAAAACGAGTCTTGCTTACGTTTCTCTGTTTTTATCTATCTATACAGTCGTAGTGTAACTAACTTGATTTTTAATGAATACTAATTGGTATGTAATCATCTTGGTAGCAACGACGACGGCTTCTCAAGTATGAGTTGTTACAAGTTCAAGTTTAAAATAATTGATTGTTGGGTGATGTGCGCAATAAATTGCCACCAACTTAGCTCATTTCTTTAATTTGCTCTCAATCCCAATGAGAACGTCCTTTACAAAAAAAAAATCATTTATATCATTAAATAGCAGACTACAATCTAAAGCTAAACAAACTCATTCAACACGAAACATAGACAAAATAATTTACTCACAATGATATGATGATGTCATTGAACTCGAAATAATTTGCCATATAAGGGGACAACGATCTTGTAATAGACACGGCATAAACACGTTGTGTCATCATCAACAGAGTCTTTCCCCTACCAGAACAACACCAACAAAAAAAAAGAAAAACAACAACATTGTAAAACTTGGAGTGACGTAAAGTATTTGCCAAAGGTGATTAACCGAATAAAGTGATTTTCGGTTGGGATTTTTGAAGGCGCAGCTGCTGATGCGGTGTGGAGCGCCGATGCACACGGCTAATGTTACACAATTAACTTCGGTTTACTGACATGCCAGAGTCTCTTAATATGTCTGCAAAATCTTCAATACACATTTCTACTTGCACAAGAAGTGCTAAAATTATAAGATCGGGAGTTATTTGATATAATGTATGTATTTAAGTACTTCAGTTCTTGTTGACAGCAAGGGGAGAATGAGTTACGGATTGTTGACCTTTTTTATTTTTTTTCTTCTTCCTTATTTGAACTTATGTACCTAGGTTCCTACAAACGTATATTATTAAGCTGTCATTTTTCCTTTTGGATAGATTTTAATGTCTTTATTAACTTAAATGACCGTCAATATTCAAGTATTTTTTTTCGGTGGTTGGCATAACAAAAAGATTAAAAATCTATTTCAAGAACGGATGTCAAAATTTATAAGGCCTCTATTTATAGATTGCGTGTGATATGTCTAAGTGATTTTGGTTTTTGAATTCGGGTCGGTCGACTTCTTGTCATTGCTCTCTTTTTCAGCACACAACATAGGTATATAACATTGGGACAAAAAATGTTGTCAATTTAGTATGTTTGTTTGTATATATTTTATGTATATGAGAGAATCTTAATACATAATTGCATTTTGTTTTTATAAAAATAAACTCTGCAGACAAGCGATAGACGATATTATTTAATATTTTTTTTTGTTTATAATGAAGATGGTTTGTGTGGGATTTATTTTGAAAACAGCTTTGACGTTAAAAATATTATTCTGATCTGTAAAATAAATATGTATGTATGTACATATATTGGCAATGTATAGAATCGTGTATTTTGTTCTTGAATTTGAATCGGAATTTAATTTAAATTCATACCAAATTAATTTGGTAGGTATGCAAAGTGAATATTGGAGAGATGATATTTTTGTTAATCAATTTGTTCGTATTCTCTCGGATGTGTAGTTGGAACTGGAACAAAGGCTAGGGTTCAATAAATTCCTATCTTGACGGCCTTAAGGCTTTCCCAAACCAAGTCGAAACATTGGCGCAGCGGAGAAACATTCGCCGTTGGTGTTGGTACTCTCTTTTATCACCATGCAAATATTTTTTTTCCGACGAATGTTTCTCCGTCGCACCGAATGTGGCGCGTTGGTTTGGGAGAGCTCTCATACAGTGATCTTAACAAACGCGTGAAATTCAGAAAAGAAGAAAAAGCTGTCTTTTGTAAGTTAAGCGTAATATAAAACTGTCATTATTATTATATAAAAAAGGAGATGGTCTGAAATGCGCCAACTACAGAGGAATTCAACTCACAAACGTCGCTTATAAAATCTTGTTGGCTGTCCTTTGTGACCACTTAAAATCTTTTGTCAACGACCTGATCGGACGCTATCATTGTGGTTTTAGCCCAACCAAGTAAACCGTCGATCAAATGTTCACTTCCAGATCGATACACACCACCTCTTTATCGATTTTAAAGTCGCGTAGAGACGAATTATACACAGTATGAGCCATGTCATATCTCGACATCCCTGCCAAAGTCGTCCGCAGGATGACGATGGAAATATCTCGCTACTCCGTCAAAATCGATAAGATAACCACCGAATCATTTGATGTTGAGAAAGGTCTGAGGCATTCGAAGGCGACGCGTTTTTATGGAACCTATTAAATAACCTTCATGAATCATTTGTACGCAATGCACATTTCAACAACAGCGGTGCAATTTATAAAACATCCGTTCAACTACTTGCTCATGTAGACGCCATAGACGTTGTTGGCAGAAGGAAGCAAGCTGTGACTGGCGCATTTGCGAGTATTGAATCGGATGCGGCTAAAATGGAATTGGCGGGTAATGAGGATAAGACGTAATATATGTATGCTGTCATCGAGAAAGGAATATCAACATTGTCGACTCGGGCAAAATATTACGATGGACAGATATAACTTCGAAGTTGTCAATGACTTTGTCTAGCTGAGAAATAACTCTTACCACCCGCTGTTTCTTTGGTCTAAGAAGGCTTTTATGTAGTAAGGCCCTCTCTCAGAGAACCAAGGACACTTTATACAAGAGCCTAATCATCCCGGTCCTGCTCTATGAGGCAGAAGCATGGATATTTAAAAAAAATCGGATGAAAATCTGATAGGGTACTTTGAGAGAAAGATTCTTCATGTGATTTTTGGTCCGGTGTGTATCAAAGGAGTGTGAAGGAGAAGTTTCAACGACGAGCTTAGCTTTATAGGCTATACAGCGACGTCGACCTGACCAAAAAGCTGAAAATACAGCGGCTGAGATGGTTGGGACACGTGGAGCATATGAACAACAAAGCACCTGCCCGACAAATCTTCGAATGCAACCCCGATGGTGTACGCATCAGGAAGAACCTATAATAGATGATTGATTGAGGTTGTAGTCCATCCTGGGGTGCAAGCGCCATCTTAAGTAAAGTAAATTAAAGTAAGTGTCATTATTCAAGAGCGACATAGAAGCTGAATGTTAGTGTAGATATCCTGCTAGCTTCTTTGGTGAAAGCAGTTAGTACATATCCATGGGGGATGATGTTCGCTTCAGTGTTAAAACACTCCTTCCTGTGATGTCTCAGTCTCATTCTATGCCGGTCGAAAAGTAAACCAGTGCAGTAGCTTTCTCTCGAGCATTTGAAATTCATTTATGGCCGTCTTCGGCCGGAGAACCAGACTGGGAAGAAAAACCTGATGACAGGCCACAGCTATATATTTTTAAATACACATCTTCATAATCGTCATAAATCCATCCAGTTTCCAATGATTGACTTAGAATTGATTTGAAAAGAAATAAGAGCATTGAATTTAAGAAATAAAATAAGTGCTTATAGTACCCGTAAAATAATATGGACCCAAAATCCTTCGAAAAAAAAAATTATTGTGTATCGAAAGGAAAAAATAAATACTTTGATATATTGGGCACATTATTTCACTTTTTAATTGTAAACGAAAGGATACTTAAACTAAGGTAATACGAATACCTACCCAAAAAAAAGTTTTAGTATGACTATATTTTATTTAAGTATGACTATATATTCGGTACAATAGGAAATATTGCGGAAAACCCTTTGGATATAATAGTCCGTTAATGAAACTTGTCTTAAATGTTCTTTTCTCATGAAATCCAAAAATAAGAAGATTTCATAAAAATATCTATCATAAAAAGTGCTTTTTTGAGGGGGAGGGGATATTGGTAGGACTATTATAGCAAAACACTTGTGATTAACTTGGTACTAATCTTACATTACATTACACAAATTTGTAAACAGCTAAGACTGTCTGATAATCTCTCCATCCACTGATGTTATTTCCTGATAAGAAAGGCCATAATATTTAATATGGATGGGGTTTCATTTTCAGTTAAGATATACAAGCTAAGAAACACCTAATGCATACGCTTCAGTTCTATTGTTTCTAATAAAAGCAGCCCCAATCATTTAGTACCTAATTAGATTTGTAACTTTAATTCAAATTATTTTAAACTGATTTTGTGCAGTTGATTCACTTAAATGACTCATTTGTTTCTATCGCTACTTAAGAATTTACTAACATTTCTTCGCAGAAACTCGCAACAAAAAAATCATAAACAGCTTTATTTGTACAACAACGTGAAACTACCAATAAAATATTTTGTTTTTGTTGTTGCTTTCATAAATTGCTCACCCGTTCTCAGGAAATACCGTCAAACTCCAATGCTCGAATGTAAACAAGTTACTACCTACACTCATTTGCTGCAGGCTTTCCTTACTGATGAGGAATTACAACAACTACAACAGCAACAACAAAAAAAAAAACATTTGCCATAGCAATCATTTTAAGTTTTTATTGATGCAAATGTTCACATTTCTCTTTACCCTTTTTAATATCACAATCAGTACTAGGTTATAGCTTAATTTTTTATTTTTTTCTACCTAATCATACTCGGTTCAACCTCGAATTATGCAACTTGTGGCATTGAAGGTATACATATTTATCGTGCCTCGTGTGCACCAGCAAATGTATTCGCGGTGGTGTTAACTATTATTATTTACCTAAAAAAAAAACTACTTGACAAGCAAAATGAGCAATTAATAAATAATTGAAATATTATAATCTCAGAACTACGATTAATTTTTTTTTTTCTTGTAATCTTTTCTAAGGAAATACACCACCATATCCATCGAAAGTGGGTGTTGTGTGGTGCAGACGAGGCCAATGTTATTATATACATACATATGTATACCTGTTGCACACGGACAGAACACACCTCTTAATCAATAATAAACTTTGATTTTGTAATTTACAGAGGGAGTGGGGTTGGGGATAAGAATAAAAGTCTTTATATGGTTACAAGTCCAGTATAGTTAGTCAAATTCCTATAGGTATTATTGTTATTCATTCCTGCCTGAAAAATTAATCTAGTTATCGACGAGGCACTAGAGAAGTCTTACATAGACTCTAGCAAGAGCCTACCAAGGGCGAGTTCTGGCCAGAACAAGGGCCCTAGGCGATAATGAACCCTTTTGCCATGTTAGGCAAACAAAACTAAGATTTGATCCCATGATCTTCTGCTTGTCAGTCCACTACGCTACCGGCTACCCACTGGACTAACTCGCTAAACAGAAATACAATGTCAAGCAAATAAGTTTCATACTCTAATGTAGCATATCATAATGCATACAAAAATAAAATAAATTATATTCAGATCTCTCACACCGATAGAAAAAAGTGTTATTCATGAAAAAGAAGAAAAAGAAAAGAAAGAAAAAAGTATCATATGAAACTGAAATTGCATGGTGCTAATAAAATGTTAATTTTTGGTGTACAAGAGACGTTTCTGATGGGGTACCGAAATATTTCCAACAAGTTTTTACTGATGACGTACTAATTTCTCCCTAAATTGTTGGTACTGAAAATCAGCAAGGAGTATTTGACAAGGTTTTCTCCTCTAGATTTAACCTACTGAAATCTTACCAGTACTTTGCCCAGTTTGGGACAGAAACTTGACATTTTTCCATTAATTTTTCATGTATTTTTGATCCTTACCAGAAATGGTAGGAATGAAGGGGCCTACAAATTCCTACCGAATCCGAATGGCTAAGAGGAGAGTCACTTTTTCATGATTAGAGATACTCTTGGTAATTTTGACCAGAAAAAAAAATCAAAGTACTGCACTCTGCAGGAATTATTATCTAGTTTATGAAAGAATCACCTGGACCTAGAGAAGAAATTTTCCATAACATCTTCTTTTCCAATTTAATTGTTGATGTTATTAGTTATTATTAGTGTCTGCCTGTCTGTTTGCGACCTGCATCCTAACAACTAAAGCTATTTTCTTCAATTTTTGGACTTCAAGTTTGTTTTAGGCGTGTTTTATTGGAAAAGCCATCCAAAGTACAGTACGATTTTACATGCATTACAAATACAACATCGCTAGGAGCTCTCCGACCGATAAGAAGATAAAATAGAATCCTACGGTTGCGGTGGATGGATTTTTTGACATTTATTCGAGTCTAGAATTGGATATTGGTTTGTTTTGATTTAGAAGTTGATATTATTGATAGTTAAATTGAATATTGATGGATTTGTTCATGGAGTAGTTATAATTGTAAATTTCCATTTGACAGACAAACAGATTTTTTTTTTTAATTTTCTAGTTTGTATTTATAAAATTTTAGAGAACTTCCTATTTTCATAAATATACAAACTTTTCCTCTCAACAACGAACAAACCCCTTCTGTAGTACTTAGGGCCAGTTATAGCGATCAGGAAAACGCATCTGCAAAAGTTGAAACAGTACGAAATTGAATATTTTTTCCTGATGGTTGTTCATAGCGAACAGGAAAAACTATGTCAGTTGGCGAGCCTACCACCAAGTTTTCCTGATTGAAATGCACACGAAAAACTTTTTCGTCCGCAATTCTGTCAGTGCAATGAGTGAAATTTGAACTCAAATCATTGGAATTTTTCGTTCCACTGTGTGAGAAATTACGATCAGCTGGCACGAAAAATTAACTTGCATCAGGAAAATAAATAAATACATTTTTTAAAAATAGTCTAGGAGCTATACCCCCTTCCCGTAGGCACTTGAATGTCACCTCAGTTTGAGGTTGTTTTCGGGGGTGGGGAATCCGAATCCAGAGCTAGTTTTTTCAAAATCCGGTGCGAAATCATTGTTATTAACGAATTTTGATGCATTTTTGTAATGCAATAAAAGTTATTATAGCCCGTATGACACTATATTTTTTCTTCATTTTGAATGCATTGAAAATGAAATTAGAGTAGTTCGAACAATTTATAATTGAAAATACCGATATGAGTGAGCTCTCGTACACAATAACACCATTAATGTAAAAAAGTCACAAAAAAATTTATTAAAAATTAATATATTTCAGATTCTGGCAGCTTTTTTTTTGACTTTTCAGAAATTTTAAATTAAAAATTATTTCAAAGTACACTGTGACTACAAAAAAAGTATACACTTGGCTCATGAGAACACTACGTTTTTGGTGTAATTTACTTTTGTGGACATTGTATTTGTCAAAACATAATGGGGCATATTCATAGTCGCAGATAGACCCAGGTTTAACTAAACTACAGTTTAAGACAATTTTGGCTCAATGAATACAGACGGATTTTAATTACAAATTGTTTGTTTTATATTTTTATAAGATAATTAACTTGGTATACTACACAAATAGCTTCAAATATTTTGAAATGATAACCTTAAAAAAAATAGAATAAACGTCCGAAAATTCAATCAAAGCTATGTTTAACTTAGACCCAGGTCTAAAATGACTATGAATATGCCCCAATGTCGTTCTTTTCATAAAAAATACTAAATTCTCTTTTCCTCTTTGCTGACAATAACTCATGATTTAATGAATTAAAAATGAAGAAAAAATGTAGTATCATACGGGCTTAATGTTAGGAAAAAATGTTCCGAGTAAATGTTGTTCCTTATTTTCTAACGAAGAAATTTGATTTTTATTCATGTAAATTGGTTGATAATTTCCCAAGATATTGCCAATTGCTTCTTAGTAGGGAGACCGCGCGCTCAATTGAGGGAGCGCGAGATGGAAAAACGTGTCTTTTAGGTAAACGGTCAGAGTTATCGTGAAAATTGTCATAGAAGAAATTATGCTCTATATTCTGATAAACATTTTCGTTTGTATTTTATCTCAATTGAATAATTAGATTTCAAAATATACACAGAAACGTAGACTTAGGATAAGATTTTTTAAATTCACATGGTTAAAGAAGACCAATTTACTCAAATTTCCGCACGATAAAGCATAAAAATATAAATAAATAAATTGAGTGGCGCGACGGCTTGTGAAGAACCAGGGCCTAGTGATTAACAACTCGCAACAATTCCTGTGGTGCGCCTGTCGAAACGAATGGAAGGGACCTACAATTTGATGCCGAATCCGAACGGCTAGACGAGAAGCAGTTATTCATGACAAGTGATACTCTTGGAGGATTTGTCAATTTCTCGCAAGAGTCAGTAGCCCTGCAAAAAAAAACTTTTTAGTTTTTAGGTGGACGGGGCTGGGAAGTGAACCCAGACCTCCAGCGTGACAGTCGAACGCACTAACCATTTCGCTACGGGCTACTACATATAAAGCACAAAACAAGTATTTTTAATTTATACTCCTGATTTTAACTAATAAAAGCGTTTTTCAATTTTGTATTTATAGCGTCTAGTTCTAAAGATATAAATTGTTTGAAGGCAGCTTGTGCTCATACAGGGTGATTTGCATAAGGTGTCACAAAAGGTTAGGTAGGTCTGACTTAGACAAGAAAAAAATCGTATGAAAAGGGGGTTTATTTCCCCCCGTTTAGGCGGCCGGGGCAATTATCAAAAAAAATCACTTAAAACAGAAAAAAATAACGGTAATACTTTCAGAGTCATGCTATAGCATTTTGAAAAGCCAAACGTCTATTCTTTAATATTATTTTCAAATTAAGTTTTTCGAGTGAACAGTTTTTGAAAAAATTAATTTTCAAACTCAAAATTAAAAAAAAAAAATTAAAAAAAAACAAAATTAAAAAAAAATTTCAAAATAAGTTTTTTCAAAATTTTACGTTATTAAGTGCTATTTTTGTTTTCAAAACTCATTAATTTTTAGTCAAAGCATGACTCTGTAAGTCAGAGCATGACTCTGTAAGTATTACCGTTATTTTTTAATATTTTTTTCTGTTTTAACTGATTTTTTTTTGAAAATTGCCCCATCCGCCTAAACGGGGGGAAATAAACTCCCTTCTCATGCGATTATTTTCTTGTCTAAGTCCAACCTACCTAGATTTTTGTGACACCTTATGCAAATCACCCTGTAAGCACAAGCTGTTGTTATATTAAAAAATTGGAATGTGGAATAAATCTGTCATACCTTAAAAAAATTTATATCTTTAAAACTAGACGCTATAAATACAAAATTGAAGAACGCTTTTATTAGTTAAAATCAGGAGTATAAATTAAAAATATTTGTTTTATGCTTTATCCTGCGGAAATTTGAGTAAATTGGTCTTCTTTAACCATGTGAATGTGAAAAATCTTATCGTAAGTCTACGTTTCTGTGTATATCTCCAAATCTAATTATTCAATTGAGACAAAATACAAACGAAAATGTTTGTCAGAATAAAGAGAATAATTTCTTCTACGACAATTTTCACGATAACTCTGACCGTTTACCTAAAAAACACGTTCTTTCGTCTCGCGCTCCCTCAATTGAGCGCGCGCCCTCCCTACTAAGAAACAATTGGCAATATCTTGAGAAATTATTAATCGATTTACATGAATAAAAAACAAAATTTCTTTATTAGAAAATAAGAAACAACATTTACTCGGAACATTTTGCAAAAACTTACTCCGGATTCAGATTTCCCACCCCGAAAACATAAAAAAACACCCTCAAACTGGGTTACATTCAAGTGCCTACGGGAAGGGGGTATATATAGCTCTTAGACTAAAAAAGATAATTGTTTAATTGAAAACTTGTTATTTGTCATCGATTAGTGTAGCATTTGTGTTTCAAATCGAATGAAAATAGTGCAAAAAATTCATTTAAAAGTTTTTTTCTGATTCGTTTTCCTGATCGCTATAACCGGCCCCTTACTTCTTCTTTGTGTTCTTTCTTTATAACTTTTTTGGAACTGAAGGACAGTACTACCAAATGTGAAATAAAAAAACCAGGCAACGGTCGATGTGTTTTTTGTTGGGAATTTCTTACTTAAATTCCTAATAAAACACGCCTAGTTTATTGTTTTTATTAAGAGTTGGTTCCATTATTTTTTATTATTTTAAAAAGTAAAAGTCCTAGAACCCCCATCATATACGATTTTTGTCTTGGTACAAACTACAACAAACTTTATATTGCATATTAAACAACCATAGACACCTGCTCGATTTCAAATTCTTGTTTGTTAAGTTTTTATGAATATAAGCAAAATATTAATTAAATTTCTGTTAGCCAGCTTAATTATTAAATAAGTTGTAAATCAATTCATCAAACACTCTTGATCGAGGATCACCCTTAATAAAAATCATAAATATAAATATACACTCATTATTATAATATGTATTTTTTTCTTTTATTTCAGGTCGACTTAGAACCAGAGCTTAGTATAAATATGCCACAAGGGTAAGTGTAAACAAGGAATTATTCTATCCAATGTTAAATATACATATAAGTACTCATAATGTAGGTACATACAATAATAATAAATCATTTAATGTACCTATACGACAACGTTGATTAAAAATATAAAAAAAAAAATAGAGTGCTAATCAAAAATTCATCACAGATAAAAGTGATAAGGTTTAATCTGCACATGCACACTCACTCAATACCTACACTACACATACTAGAACATTGTGTAAATATATTTGATTAGCATAAGGAAATATATTTAACTTGTTTTGTTTGCTTCGATCCAACACAGAAATGAACGAAAACGTATATGAGTATCACTAATGAAACCTGAAGTAGCTAATAAAATTGAAATTAAGAAATTGCTTGTAATTATTATAATTATTATTTTGATTATCGAATGTTGGGTTTGCTAGTACGAGTACATTTGTACATACATACATGTAAGCAATTTAATCCTTTGTTGCCAGATGCCCTTAAAAAATTGCCCTCAGAAAATTGTCAAACAGAGAAAATTCAAAATCTAAAACTTATTACAGTACGCTTTCGCTCTTCAGGCCATAGAGAACACGCGAAGGAAGGTATGTTGAGGTCTTCGCTGAGTAACACAAACTAACCCATCTTTATGATGAGCCAACTCGAATCCCTGACGTTGCAGGTCAGTCTGCCAACACACTAAACTTGTTTCTTACCTCTGATCCTAATAAATACACAATTAGTGTCGCCCCTAGGCACATCAGACCGTTGTTTAATATCTGCTAATTTCTCCTGCCAACAAAACTCAGTTAAAGAGATAGCACCAACGAGAATAATTTGGCAGCACGAGAAAGCAAACTGGGGTGGTCTCGACGTCCCAATTCTCATTCCCAACTCTTTGTGGAATGAGCAATCTTATCCCGAATTGAGTAAGATCTATCAAATTCAAATAAAACTCATGCTTTGATTCGGGCTGTAAAGAGGTTATTTTTTAGTCATTTGCAAAGAACATACGAAATATATGTACATACGTCGGTTCCAACGCTCTTCTTCAACCCCTTTTGTCAGCTCGTTAGATAAAGCCAATTCGCTTGCAGCACAGTTTGCTCTTAATTCGATGCTGCCTGTACTTGAGAGCGCAAACGATTTTATGGGATGAATATTTTTTCGCAATCGTGCAGTTGCCAGAGTCCTGAAAGATCTTGATACGCACAAATACGCTGGCCTGGATAGTATCCTAGCCATTGTTCTGAAGAGGTGTTCTTCGACGCTGGCAAAACAACTGCGTAAGCTTTTCCATCTATCCTACTCAAGTGCTCTCCTTCCGAGTCGATGGAAAACAGCATTTGTCCAGCCTGCCCCTAAAAAGGCGCAACTCCTTCACCCTCAAATAATCGACCATTTGCCCTTACGATTAATTTCCAGCTCAAGAAATATCTCGAAGGACGAAAGCTTGTTAATGACCGGCATCGGCAGTACGGCTTTCGCAACAATAGGTCCACCGATAATCTGTTGGTCTATCTCACCGAACAGTGGCACAAATCTTTAATCGTTTTCGAGAAAATAAGATTATTGCACTTGATAATTCAAAAGCATTTGATAGTTTGGCATAAAGCTCTCTTATCGAAAATGTGCGCTTTTGTCATCGATGAATATCTTCTTTGTTGGATTAAAAATCACCTTTCGGACCGCTCAATACAAGTTGACTTGGATGGTTTCAAGTCTGAAATTCATAAAATAAATGCTGGTGTGCCTCAGGGCTCCAT
This sequence comes from Melangyna quadrimaculata, assembly GCA_949320155.1. Taxonomy (NCBI): domain Eukaryota; kingdom Metazoa; phylum Arthropoda; class Insecta; order Diptera; family Syrphidae; genus Melangyna; species Melangyna quadrimaculata. Next base: position 157,106,390 of record OX439484.1, on the reverse strand, counting down.
TTTGTCTCCGACTGTCTTTCTCATATTCATTAATGATCTCCTGTCTGAAACTTCTAATCCATTAAACTGTTTTGCTGACGACAATTCACCCAGCTTTTAATTTTCGTTTCTAGATTCAAATCAATGTTCTTTGGGATATTGAACTTCAACGTGTATGATAAGCTCGTTAAATTCTGATCTCGGCAGCATTGTCCAATGCGGAATCAAAAACCGAGTAGAATTTAATTCTTCAAAAACGCATTTCTGTCTCCTATCGTAATAGCAAATCCCTCCCAAATGCCACTCACTATCCATGAATGGCATTTCGATTGAGGATACCGAAAAGCTTTCAGTCCTCGTATGTGTATCACATACCACCTCCTATGGAACAATCACATATTTGATGACGCCATAAATCCTGCTAAGTGTTTAAGTTTTCTTCGGCAATGCAAGACATTTTTCACCCCTTCTCATCTGGCTGTTATCTATAAAGTCATTATTCGTCCAAAACTCGAGTACAATTCTTATGTTTGGACAGGTGCTCCAAAAGCTCATATTGAGTCTATTGGATAGAACACAAAAAAAAGAGCTAGGTGATAGAAACATAACGGAAGCATTTGCAACTCTCGAACACCGCCGCAATTTTTCACCGTTATTTTTATAATCAATGTTTTACTGAAATAGCCAGTTTAGCCCAGTAATTTGGTAGTTTTGCCTGGAAATTTTTGGAGTAGTTTTGAAAACTTTTCATTTTTATAGATTTTGGGATGCTCTTTCCGAATTTTCATTTTGCCACCTATGCCGCTTACCCCGCCATTTTGAAAAAATGGCGACGAAAACAGTTTGGCGAGAAACTTTCAAAATGGCGGCGTTAACGGCAAAAGTCCGAGGTGGCAAAATGAAAATTCAGAAAGAGCACCCCAAAATCTATAAAAATGAAAAGTTTTAAAAACTTTCCAGGCAAACCACTTTAATTCGCCCAAATGACTGGACAAGTTGGATTCCTCCCCTAAAACAATTCAAGCGTAATACTCGTACTTCTAGGAATGCACATCAGTTTACTCTTTGAACCCAACTTCGTAGGTAGTGTTAAGTATAGAGATTCTTTCTTTAGTCGCACTACAAGAATGTGGAATACTTTACCTGGCACTATTTTTCCCCGCCATTTTGATATTCGGAGGTCCAAAACGAATGTACATCGGTATCTCCTTTTTAATCCTTCCCTATTTTCCTAACGCTCGCACTGTGTTTAAACATTTTAAAAGTAGTATAAACACTTAAGTGCGCGTTTAATTAAAAAAAAAATATGCCCTTAACAAATTATTAAATTGAAAATCTTAAAAATATATCAATTCCCTTTCGTTGACAAACTGTCTCCTATTTCGATGCAGCCGATTGTTTTTAATTAATAATCCAAATTAAATATTTTCTGTGAAAAGCCAATTATATTAAGGAATTTTTTCTATAGATTTAAAAGAAAAACTTTAATACACTGGCAACCCTATTAAACGTTGTAATTATTAACATTCACCAATGAAATACGCGCAGTTAATTTGAAACGCACATTCTTGGGGTTTTTCCTAGAAATTTCAATGAAAAGTAAATTAAATAGTTTTGAAATAACCAAACGCGTTGAATTTTCCTATAAACCGGATGGCACGTTTACACACGTCATTTAAGTGTTTTTTTTTTTTTGTTCAGTCATTCTCTGCAACAAGATAACTTTTCATGATCTTATTTTCAAGAAAGAAAAACTGTGTGCCAAATAGATTCATGGAGGAACAACCAAAATTGTCTTCGACTGAAGAATACAGTCACTTAAAATGAACTTCCGCTGCTGCCGCCGCCGAGACAGCGAAAATCATCAGCCAGATCCATAACCAGCCGTGTCCCCCACGACGACGAAGACGCCACTTTTAGCTTTTGTTCTGTTCTGAGTTGTCTTTGTTTGCGAGCCAGCTATGCGATTACGAGCGACGCCGCCGACACGACAAAAGAACAATCGGCCACGACGCTATGTGACCTCTAGTCTCTACTAGAATTCCAATCCAATTGCCAATTTTTAATTCTTTTCTAATTTAATCACACAAACCATGCATATTACGAGTATAATGAATCATTTGGGTGATCTTTTTGAAGTGATTGTGTATAGAATTCGGTTGAAGAGTGTTTTTTTTTTTTAAGTGGCGCCGCGCCGATAATTGGGTGAATGCCTTGCAACTTGTCTGGCACAAAATGCTTATTATGTGGCTCTTAAAATAAACATCAGAATCTGAATCAATAGGGTCATTTGAGCTTGTAACTTTGCATGTTTTTTTTTTTTATTTTTCTATATATAATTATTAGCAAGAAAAATATTGTCCAAACATTTATCTGGTTTTTATTTAATTTAATTTATTGTCACACTATGAATTATTGTTTTTTTGTCAGTTACAAAATATTTGTAAATAAATATTTATTTTTTGATTCGATTTTTCGAAGTTGATTATTTTTGTTTTTAATTCCAATGATTTTCAAAATTTTACTTTCCTAAATTCATATTTGTTTAAGAGATCATACATTTCATTTCTTACTTATTATTATTTATAGCGTTGCTTAAATAATTTAGAAATATAGATGATAATTACCGTGATTCAAGTTACCATTAATTTTGCGGAAATTCACTTTGCATTTGCTGGAATTAGGAGCCGCACAATAACTTGTGTGCCGCTATTAAAAACGCTAGTTGTTACAAATGCAATTTATAAACAAAAAGCATAAGAGCCGGTGAATACCCACCAAAATTTGTGTCTTAGTAGGATATGACCGACTGACTGGACTGAACCCACTGTCATACTTGGGCGAAACAGTATTTTTTTGGAGTTGAGGTCACTTGTACTTTTTAATTGAATAATTATATTCATTTACTCTAGCAACTATTAAGTTCTGTAGCCACATCGCAAGAACTTAACACAACTTTATACAGTTTCTTGTTAAAAGCAGCTGGAATTCAATTTCTGGAAAGCCTCTTAATTGGGTTGATACCAGTGCCTTAGTCACCGACGCGACGAGACTTATCATCTTAGCTATACATCGTAACCGCTACTGAATCAGATGTTAAACAGTGCAAAGGCTCATATGAATCAGTGTCGGGTCATGCCTGGTAACCTGGTAAAACCTTAACTACCTAAAACTGACAGGAGAACCGCATAATTCGGCAGAGCTTCCTAGCGAGGCTAACATTTTGTTCATCCTGCAAAAGTTGACCATTAAGCTACATCCCAGATGAAGAGATATCTAACAGATGTTGCTAACCCCCAGTTTCACAGTGGAATTTTAAACTCCACTTTTGGTTTAAACTTTAGTTGAACAATTTATTCAGTTTCACAGTTTCGTTTAAACCTTGAACTGAGTTCAATTTGTAGTTAAAGTTAAACGACAGAATTGCTCCGTTTAAACCTAAGTTCTAAGTTTCGGACCACTATACATAATACATTAGGGAATTTATTTAGTTGTTTTTCAAAACCAATTCCATCAGCAAATCTTTGTCTGTCTAAAATAATTGTTGCTGTTTTGCGTGTTCTTTGCTTTAGAAAGAGAAAGAATAGACAAGGAAAGCTAAGTACTATTTGCAATTCGGCTTTTCGCAGATTTATCTCTGTCTTTTCTCTTTCTAATTTTGACAGTTCATTACAAAAAAAATTAAAGAAAACAAATCTAAATCAAGGGACCAGCGTTACCACCATACTTTTTTAACTTTAGTTTTTAACTGATGAACACATTTCTTGTAGTGTTTATTATGCCAAATTGAGCGATCAAGTTGGAGCTTTAAGATATGGGTTACAAGATTTCGGCTCGTTTTAATTTCTACGCTTCTCGCTTCAAATTTGTGAGATAAAATTCTATTTTTTGCAAATTATTTTTCCCATACAAATTTTGACAATTCATTTCTACCGATATAAAAGTCTATGGTTTATAAGCTTTCTATGGGTTTTCGGCGTTTTGCATGAATACCCCTATTGTAACAACGAAATAAAATTTAAAAATAGTGTAACACTTTTGTTACATTTGTAACATTGTGGCAACGCTGTTTGTTTCCCTTGATTTGGAGTTTTTTTTGTGTGTTGCGTTTTTTTTTAGCCACTGACGTTTTGGGATAAGCCGAATACGTCACTTGGTCAAGCAAAAACGTACTATGCTGCCAAATCTTTTTCATAAGTTCTACTTAAACGAAGTTCAACTGATCTGAAGATCTGATTTCACTGGACGAGTTAAATAAAAAATTTAAACTCAGTTTAAGGTTCAGCTGATTTTAAGTTTAAACTCCCACTGTGAAACTGGGGGTAAATGTAACTTGTTCATTGATTTATTCTCGTTTTAATGGTTTTGCATATACTAATTTATCTTTTTTTTAACATAAGGTCTCGCTTCATTTTCTTTTAATTCAAAAGTAATTTAAATGATTAAAAAAAATGGAATTTTACTGTAAAAACACAATTTTTTTTTAGACAAATGCAATGCATTGGTTCATTATTCTTATGTATTTTAGTTGATAAGTTAAGGAATTATTTTATATAAATGTAGATTTACGACAACCATCTCAATGTTATGAGCAAAAGCAGTGTTACAATATAATACACTACACAACAAATGTCCGTCACGAGAATAACCAAAAATAAATAAAATAATAACCGAAGATAATGGTCATACATATATTATAGCCACTTTAAAAAATTAAGTTTGCAATAATTTTTTTTCCGCTAATGCGTTTAGTTTTGAAAATATTCACGAAAAGTTAAACGCTAAAGTCTGGCGACTGACCAAAGAAGAACAAACAAATTTAGTTTTATTTTAAAAATCTCAAAAAAGCATTTAGAATTGTTTGTTTTCGAACAGTTAATCTTATCATTGAACCATCACACGAAAAATAACCTTTTAATATTGTAGTGATTAAAAGTATTTTAACATTATCAAAACTCGTGTTCTTTTGTTTTTGTTTTAATGATAAAATATGAGGCTAGTCCTATGCTTGATTTTATTAATAATTTTATAAAATAAAAAAAAAACTACTCATTTTGTGATTCATTCTACAGTATTTATTTTTCTTACTTGCTTAATATGACATGTATTGGTTTCTTGTAAAAAAAAAATAATTTTGTAATTTTTAATCAAACCTCAATCTATGCCCACGCAAAGTTACATTCTTCTTGAAATGAGGTTTTTAATCCGCTTCCTGCTAGATTCATCCGTGATCTAGAAATAGAAAAATGTAAACTAATGAACAAAAAGTGGGACTTTAAACTTAAGATCAGCTGAACCTTAAACTGAGTTTAAATTTTTGGTTTAACTTGTCCGGTTTCACAGTAAAATCTGAACTTCAGTTCACTTGAACTTCGTTTAACTAGATTTTATGGAAAAGAGTTTGGCAGCATTGTACGTTCTTGCATCGCCAAGTGATGTATTGCAAACAGTAAGTAGCTTTCCTTGTCTATACTTTCTCTTTCTCAAGCAAAGAAGTGAAACAGCAAGAATTATTTTGGGTTGTTGATAATCAGTCGACATTTTTCAAGTGACAAAATTGAAAAAAAAGAAAAAACCAATAACCCCCAGTTTCGCAGTGGTAGTTGAAACTTAAGAACAGCTGAAACTTAAACTGAGTTTAAATTTTTGGTTTAACTCTTCCGGTTTCACAGTGAAATCTGATCTTCGGGTCAGTTGAACTTCGTTTAACTAGATTTTATGAAAAAAGGTTGGCAGCATTGTTTGTTTTTGCCTCGCCAAGTGACATATTGCAAACAGTACACAGCTTTCCTTATCTATTCTTTCTCTTTCTCAAGCAAAGAAGAAGCGAAACAGCAAGAATTATTTTGGGGGTGCTTGATAATCTGTCGACATTTTTTTCAAGCAGAATAAGAGAAATAACAACTTTTCAACAGCAGACATAGATTTGCTGATGGAATTGGTTAATCAGTAAATAAATTCCATAATGTATTATGTATAGTGATCCCAAACGTTAAACTTAGGTTTAAACGGAACAATGCTGGCGTTTATATTAAACTACAAATTTAACTCAGTTCAAGGTTTAAACGAAACTATGAAACTGAATAAATTGTTGAACTGAAGTTTAAACCAAATGAAAAGTTTAAACTTCCACTGTGAAACTGGGGGTTGCAATGCTGTCGTTTAACTTAAACTACTAATTGAACTCAGTTCAAGGTTTAAACGAATCTGTGAAACTGAAATAAACTGTTGAACTGAACTTTAAACCAAAAGTAGAGTGTAACCTGACTGTGCAACTGGGGTTAAGAGTTTTGAAGAAGATTACAATTTTTTTCAGACAAATTTATTCCTGATATCATACCCTGTGACAAAAAAAAAACTTCAAAGACGAAAATCTTTCTTATCTCAGCTTATTCAGAAAAGTGAATATAACCAGTAAAATCTGCATACCTGAATTATCTTTGGTGGGTTCGAAAGGGCTCTGTCGGATTTTTTAACAAGCCCAGTGTAATTGTTCAAATTTTTGTATCCTCAATGTCTATAGATCAAATGGCCCAATCTTCCTCTTTACTTGGTTGAATGTTAAAGAACTGATAAGGTTTTCGAAGAGCTTAAATTCTCTATTTTTACTTTCGATATACGTAGTATAGGGCAAGTTTAGGATTCGTGCAAGAAAGAATCGAGATAATAATTTTCCCTAACACTACGGTGATAGAGAATGCGAAAAAAGTGGGTCTCGCAATTTTGTCTGTCTGTACCTCGACCTGCAGCCTAAACGGCTGAAGCGATTTTCTTCAAACTTTGGACTTATGCCGGATTTACACGAATGGCAAAGATGCCAATATTTCTACCAAAAAAATGGTAAAATAATGGCAAAAATATTTTTTTTACGACATGCATTTACACGAGTTCAAATAATGGCAGGTTTCAAAATACTGGCAACATGCCATAAAAGAATGAGCAAGTTCATTCTTATCTAGAATGGCATAATTTCGGAAAATGGCATCAGTAAAGTGTTTACATGTAGTCTCCTATTAATGGCAGCATTTTATGCCAAATTATCTCTGCCATTTTATTTTGGCAAAAATATTGCCAGTTCTTAGAGCGATTACACGATGATAAGAAAAATGGCTATAATTTGACAGACATAATGGCATTTTCCCATTCGTGTAAATGCAGCATTAAGGTTCTTATGGGATTCCCTAGAGAGGAAATTGAATTTTTTTTAGCTCAAAAAATAACGGTACCTGCCATACAACAATATACAAAAAAAAAAATTACGAGCATCTATAATTAACAATATATATTTTGGTTGAAAAAAAAAAATATTTGTATAACGGTTATTAACGGTACCTTTCATTAAATCGAGTTTTCAAATTTCTCGTTAACGGCTACACCGATTTTAACCAATTTTTTTATGAAATTTTAATAATTTTGCATATAAATTTTTTCAAAAAAATAATTTTTGGATTTTTAAAAAAATATTGAAATTTTTCTTTTGAAAATTCAATCTTGAAAACGGGTTAATGATTTTTTTTTAAATTTATAGTGAAAAATAGTATTTTAATAAATACTTATAGTTGGCATACCAAATTAATTTTTTTAAAATTTTCAAGAATTTTTATATATAAAAAATTAGTTAAAAAAAAACCGCTCTTACGATTTTTGAATTTTTTTTTTCATTAATTCATATTTATTTTTTTTAAGCTCTATCTGTTTTAGCTATTAAAAAAAATTATATTAAATTATAGTATAATATAATTATTATTTTAAAATGTTTTAAAATTTTTTTTAATGATATAATGTTATAGCACCACTATTTATGCTTATTGTCAATTTAAAGCTTCTTTAAATTGTTAGATGCGAGAGCAAGTTTGTGCGATCCAGTCGTGCCCATTTTTTATAACAAAATAACAAGGGCGAGATACCAGTTTGGGTTACCCGCAACTTCTTTTTTTTTGTTTTATTTGTAGAATTACTCTTAAATAGCTTCATAAATGTTTCTCCTTAAATACCTAATTACACTGCACACATACCTGTATTGCAACTTTAATGCTTAGAACAATTTATAGCCCTTAAAAAATAAGAGCAAGTTCGTGCAATCTGATCGTGCATTTTATTTCCTACTTCTGTTTAGTAAATGAAAACAAAATTATATTAAATTATCTTTTTTTTTTATTTAATTTGTTTTTTATTTTGTTTTATTATCAATTTAAGATCAGATGGTTCGGAAACGATACAACTATCAGAAGAAAACGTCAATCCAGGAAAAATTAAATTGGGACCAAAAGATTTCGAACTGAAAAAGGTGCTTGGCAAAGGTGGATATGGAAAAGTTTTTCAAGTGAGTATACATAGTACCTACAAAACTACATACATAAATACGTATTGGTAATATATTTGATTTTGTATGTTTAAGATAAGGAAATACTCTTCAAAAATGTTTATAATCTTACATACACTACTAATATGTATGTACAGTACATACAAACAAAAGGTTTTTTTTCTATTTTCATCAAATAAATGATTGCTATAAATACCAGGCTGGAGTGAGAAAAATACGGGCAAGTGAATCCAAAAAGTTTGTTCCTCCGTATTTGACAGTAAAACTTTAAAATTTGGTAAAAAATTCTGTTCATATTTCTGAGATCGCTGAGTTCTAATTTTTTCTTACTCCTAATTGCCTGGCTTCACACATTTGAGAAGCAATGGGTCTTTCTGTCTAAATACATAAGAGACCAACATTTTGGATTCGTCATAATGATGGTTCTTTCCTTTAATGTCTTAAGTGCCGTCACATGAGAAGGAAACTGCTGATGCGAATATACATATTTTCCAAAACCCAGCAAATAAATAACTTGTTGAAACCTCAAATTTTAGAAGTCACTTCGTTTTGATATGCCTAGACTTATGTGAAAGAAACATCACAGTTCGGCACCACAAATAAAATATAGTCCTAGGGCCCTTTTATAACTCGACTCAAGTCGAACTTTTTTAAATCTCTTATGTCGTGGTTTTCAGAATTGCCAACTGCGATGTTGGAAGAGAACGACATCTCAATTCAACACATTTTTAACATTTTAGTAGAATATGTAGTTAGGTGAGCCATAAACGGTAATGCCAAAAGTCAGATTCGACAAATATTTTTTACGACTCGAGATTCCTAATAGGTGCCT